>JAIFZK010000002.1:12577500-12940000 GCA_027481765.1 Tenualosa thibaudeaui
ATTCAGGGTGAATGAATCCCAAGGTTTCCTGTGAGTAAGTCATACTTAACATTTTTTGTACAGATCCACACACGAAAAAAAAAAAAACAGCAAAAAAAAACCCACTATCTAATTTTTATTTTTCTGTTGCCCTTCATTGGTTCCTCTACCCTGATTTTATATGAAACTTGTTATATAAATTAGCTGCTGAAACCAAAATACTCACATAACATGCAATATCCTGAGTGTGCGGTAGCACAGCACAACCAAATTCCAATAGCCCCAGGAATAAAACCATTTAGAGATGAAAGCCTTCTTACCCAACCGGTGTCTCTTCCTGCAGTGACACCATGCGTGTGTTTCAGTATCAATTAAAACCTCTTTGCTCTAATCACATTTCGAGCTGCTTTGGTCTAGACACAGTCTCATTCCTGGCTGGATTGTGAGCCTGACCACCAACAGGGACTGAGTCAAAGTTCATAGGTCATTAAGTGGCTTCACCCATTTTACTGGGAACAATAATCTACAGCAGATGATGTAGCTTGTCTTGCCTGTCACTACTATCAGTTTAAACACTCTCTGGTGACAAAATAGTCTTGTGTCAAAGTTTACAGGGTATTATTAGGCTAATTTAACCTCTGGGTTTTTGTGTGAGGGCATTGAGGAGATTGGCCATTGTAAATGTCAGCAAGTACTGTCCGATTAGGTGAAAGTAGCACCCAGGGGCCTGGTGACATCTTTGTGGTAAATTGTTGTTACATTTCATGAACTATAAAAAAATATACTACACAAATAGGTTTGACTGTATTATGTGATTTAGCACCACAACATCATCCATTTTTTTACATTGTGTGGTGATTTTTACATTTGCACTGATTTGTTGATCTGAAACAGGAATGGAAAAACTATAATTATCTTACTAATGTTCAAGTGGGCCCATATTCTGCACACACTCACACACACACACTCACACACACACATACACACACAGACACACACAATTACAAACTCTGTCATTACACTCAAGATACACTCTTTATCTGTGAGTACATGTCCATTTGTGTCTGTGTTTTACCTATGAGTGCTGAATGCAGTTCCAAATGGACTTTATTGGAATCATTGTTCAGAGGGGAAACATGAAAACCTAATTACAAGGGGCCTAGCGAGCCTTGTAATTAGTTGTCTCACACCACCCTTGTATTTTGTTGCACACGGCCCAGCTGAAAATCCACTGCTTGTTCTTTATGCTGCACTGTTTTGATGTGCTAATTTTATTGATTGCCCCGCTGAAACATACAAATAGACACACACACACCGGCATACAGTCGCAAACACACACACACACACACACACAGGCAGGCATACACAGTCGCAAACACAGAGAGCGAGAATGAGAGAGAGAGAGAGAGAAAGAGAGAGGGAGAGAGAGAGAGAATTGGTCTGTGGCTGTGATTGGTCTATGCTGTTTATGCCTGCCCTAGAGTGAATGCTTTTTAGTGCTGCCTGAATAAAAAAGAGAGGCAATTAAAGACCTGTATAGAAGGCTAAAGAGCCTCCATTTACACACACACACACACACTACACACACACAATTCCGATCCATCCAAGTTCCTACTCTTTTCCTGTCTGCTCTTTACTGGTCTGTCAATAAAGGCTAGAAATGCCTATTTAAGTCAGAATTAATTATTAATTGATTGATTAGTAAATGAATTTATTACATGAAAATATAGACGTGTATTGGAAGTATAAACTGGGTGTTCAATCAGAGACCAAGAGACCCAAAGTGAAGTGAAATCAGAGACCCAAAGTGAACTTGTTTCACGAGAAGCCAAGCCCAGCGTATTTTTTAATTAGTCGGGTTGTTTGTCTGAGCTGTGGACAGAACTGGGACTGCAGACGAATAGAAAGAGGGGGATTCATCGTAAAAACACAAATCTCTCACACACCCCCCCACCCCCCAACACTCACACACACACACACACACACACACACACATACATACATACGCACTCTGCCCCCCCCCCCCCACCCACACACACACACACCCCACCTTGCTCCCCTTTACATCCCCTGAGCCTCTCACCCCTCAGTCTCCCTGCCAGATGGGGCGGCTTTGTGGTTTTGCCTTAGCACTCTATTCCCGTTACCCTCCTCATCCTCATCTTCATACCATCTCTCTCTCTCTCTCTCTCTCTCTGTCTTTCTCTCTCTCTCTCTCTGTCTGTCTTTTTTTTTGTAAATGTCACTGGGTGGGGGGGCCAGTTGTCGTAAAATGCTGGTGGGTTTGGCAGGCGGGTGGGCTGAAAAGCATTCCTCCGGGGTCTCTCGGGGTCTCTGTGGCTGGCTGAGGAGAGCAGCCAAGGGGCAGCGTGTCGGGGACAGCCTGGACAAGATACACAGTGCTGGAGCTCGGCCACTCTGACCCCCACCAATACCCTCTATCTCTCCCCTAGCCAAAGAGCACAGTGTATGTCTGTGTGTGTGTGTGTATGTGTATGTGTATGTGTGTGGGGGGGTTACTATCTCCTCTTGTTGTCTTTCTTTCTTTCTGCCCTGTCACTTATACAGTGCTCTTCTCTCTTCTGACCCACCCCCCCCCCCCCGCCCCGCCCCGCCCCAAATATACACACACCGCCAACACCACCACCACCACCACCACCTATATGGCAACCACTCTTCCTGTCAGTCAGAAGTCTATTATAACGAATGGCTCAAAAACAACGTTGGCACAGAGGGCTAGCTCTGCCTCCAAGACATTCAGTTAAGATGGCATGGCTTGGGTGTGAGCCTGTGTTTATTTTGTGTGAATGTGAGAGCAAGTGTCTGCATGCAAATGTGTGTGTGTGTGTATAGTGGATTGTGAGTTTGAGTGGGAGTGCAGTGCAGTGCAGTGCAGTGCACAGATGCACAGTCTATTATTGGATGGTAGATAGATTGTGTCCCTGCTTACACACACACACACACACACACTCCATTCAGTCTTGTCTTGTCCAGTTCATGCCCAGCTAGGCTCTCTCTCATTGGCTTAGCTGTGCTGTGTGCTTTGTCTGCTGCTCTATGAGAGGGAATAGTACACCTCCTCGCTCTAAGTCCAGCCCTGTTAGCTCCCATCTCATAAATATCAGACCAGACTCTGCTCCTCTCCTCTATCCTAAGCTCTCCTCTCCCCTCCCCCCTTCCTCTCCTCCTCTCTTGTCTCACCACTCCTCCCTTCTCTCCCCTCCCCTTGTCTCTCTTCCTCTCCTCCCTTCGTCTTCTCCTCTCTCAATTTCCAGTCTCTACGGCTCCTCATCACCCACCACGTCTCCACACACACACAAAAACACACACACATGTACTCACCTTCTGTCTCCATCTCTCCCACCCTCCATGCCCACATTGCCTGATTGGGTGAGGAGTGGCAGCGGGTGTGGGTGTGGGTGTGGGTGTGGGTGTGGGTGTGGGTGAGAGCCCTCGGGTGCTCTCAGCTCTGGCGGCAACGCTGCCGGGGCAATCAGCACGGAGAAGGGCACCTGATTGCACGGGGCCGGCCTCCATGCACAGAAACATGATCCTTTATCCTCAGACACCTTTAATAGAATGTCCTCTGTCCCCTCTCATTCATTATTGATGGCTGGCCTGTGTACGGAATGTGTGTGTGTGTGTGTGAGTGCGTGTGTTTGTATGTGTGTTCGGTGTGTATTTGTGTGTGTGTGAGTGTGTGTGTGTGTTTGTATGTGTGTTCGGTGTGCATTTGTGTGTGTATGTGTGTGTGGAGTGAGAAAAAATGCTGATTGCAGCAATTGACTGGCTTTGAACCTGCAGGCTCTCCTGTGGGTTCACAGAAAACATGAAATCATTCATGTAATTTTAAAGCCAAAAAAACTTACCCATGTATATCCCTGTTCCTCCTTACACAATCACACTCTAGACCTAGACCTTACTGACCTCTAACACTCCTCTTCTCACAGCCATGACCACCCATCTGAGGAAATGAAAGCTTGTTAGAAGAAGAAACGTGTTGGAAGAAGAAACACTGGTTCATTGCACTTAGGTCATGTAACTCTTGCATAACCACATTCAGATTGCATCATGGCACAGGCTCAGCCTTTCCCGTGTGGAATTATGAAGGAAGACTCTTTGGTCTGAAACCCGGGCCCATCTGCGAAACGTGTGGGTAGGTTACCCAGGATGCAACAGGATGCTAATCTCCTTCACCTGATGCTCCACCTATTATCACCTCTCTGTTTCTTTTTCACTCTCCTTTTCTCTCTCTTTTGCTCTCCTTCTATTTCTATCTCTCTCTCTCCTCATCTGCCTTCTATCTATCTATTTATCTATCTATCTATCTATCTATCTTCCTCCTCCTCCCTCTCTTTCTCTCTCACCCTCTCTTTCTGTTATTTCTCATCCTCTTCCTCCCTATCTCTCTCTCTCTCTCTTTCATCTTCCTCCTCCTCCTCCCTATCTATCTCTCTCTTTCTCCTTATCTGGTGAGGAGTGCTAAGGGAATGGGCTTTTTGTTTTTGTGTTCTCGAGCTGAATGGAAAAATGACTTTCCATCCTCTCTGGCGGTGGACTCGTCTCTCTCAGGAGGTCCCCCATTTACATAAGGATGGTGTCCCTGGGGAGAGGGGGAGGAGAAGGACATGTTCCCTCAATGATGCCCCGGCCCCCTTAACCCCCATCAGTATCACACACACACACACACACACACACACAGTTACAGCATATACACTATGCACTACTGCAGCTACTTTCCCACAGAGGTTAGCTGTAGTCATCTGAAGAGAGTCAGAAATAGAGAAGAATAGTTTAACGCTGTGACTTGATGAAACGTATAGATTATATAGATTACGTAAAGCCATTGGAAATGTGCTCAAGTGACTCCAGATCAATTTAGTACAATTTACACAAATGTTTGAGAGACTACTGGGCTATTTGCATGTTAATATCTATATACCCGATAGAGTCCCCACACCAGTGGAGGATCTGATGGAATTATTACAGCAGATCCTTGAAAACAGAGATAACAGAGAGACAGACAGACAGACAGATAGATGTCCTTCTTATAACCTAGCTGTGCAATCAAGCTACTCTTGAAACAGAGTGATGTGATCTCATTCAGCTTCCAAGGCACTTTGCAGAAACTGAATATCTTGCTTTATTCTGCATAGACACCCCCCCCAATTATCCATGTTAGGTGCGGAAAACTCAGTCATGGCGCTAACTGCTGTATGGTAAACAAAGAGGAGACAACAATGACAATTTACATCCATTATCATTAAAAAATATGATCAATTTGTTAACACTTTGTGAACCCAGTATTTATAAAGCATTCTAAACACATTCATAAAGGGTTATAATGCATTCATAAAGCTGTATAGCTAATGACATTAGTGTTTTTAACTGTTTATACATTCTCATGACTGTACTTAGAAGGCATTATAATGTCATCATATAAGCCTTTACAACTTGGCAAAAAGCATTATAAGCTTCTTTGGCTTTTTGATACCAGGGAAACAATACCACTTTATTTAGTGTCTGTAATGGTGCCTCATTGCTCTTCATGAGTAATTATGTGTTTATCTCACTTTACTTGGAGTATGCACTGAGCAACTTTTCATTATTGAGCAATGCATGAGCATGAGCAAGTGGGCATATACAAGGACAAATAAATGGAAGCTTTATAATGCTTTGTGACACTTCAAGTTGTAAAGGCTTATAAGATAACATTATAATGCCTTAGTGCAGTCATGAGAATGTATAAACAGTTATGATCACTAATGACATTAGTTATAAGACTTTATTAATGCATTATAACCCTTTATGAATGTGTTTAGAATGCTTGATGAATTCTGGGTTCATGGAAAGTGTTACCATTATTTTGATCTCCCCTTCATACTATACACATATTCTTCTAGCCCACAATATACATGTACATGCAGGCATATACATGCATAAAAATAATAAAACACGTATTATACTTAATATTACATTATATGCATTATACACTATACCGATTACACAAATTTTGCATGTATACAGTAAGTAGAGCACAGAGGTTGTGGTAGTAGTGGTTATGGGTGAGGAGTGTGTGGAGGCCCTGAAATGGACGAGGAACAGTGCAGAGCATGCAGGAGTGCTTGGCTGTAGAGCGCTATCACAGGGCGTTCACCGTCATCACAGGGGCTTCATTAAAAGAGATTGGTTCTATGGGGAATACACCTGCTGAGACCAGACATGAGAACAAGAACAAGAAAACACACATGCCTCCTGCTTTCAGGAGACTTGGGGGGGGGGGCCTAATGTGTGTGTGTGTGTGTGTTCTTCTGTGTATGCATGTATATGTGTGTGTGTGCAGGAGTGTGTATGCGTGTACATAAGTGTGTGTGTGTGTGTGTGTGTGTGTGTGTGTGTGTCCCAATCCATACCTGGGTTTCTCCCTCAGGATCCACCTGTTCAAAGGGACACATGCAGTCGGAGTGCCACTGATCTGGCACTATGCAAGCTCTTCCCCTGAGACCTCGTAAGTCAGGCCTGCTGTTGTTTCAGCACACAGACCACATGTCTTTAGAAGAGCACACATCTGAGGACTGCATCTGAATATCTAAACCAGCACAAGTGAATCATAATATCTGCAAAAACTCCAGCAATGGCAGAAAAAATCAGTACATGCATGATCTTTTTTTTAATGATTTTTTTTTTTCAAAAAAAAAAAAAACACTATGTCAAACACTATGTTATGGGATACGTGTCTATCAAACTACATTTTTAAGAGACATGGCAGGGATTAAGATATCAGTTGTACCATGCAATGATCAACTCATGATTCTTCATTTATAACATCTCACCTAATTCTAGGTGCCATGGAACACATACAAGCACACACAAGTATGTGTACAAACACACACAAACTCTAGCTCTTTCACACACACACACACACACATAGAAAAAGAGAGAGAGAGAGAACTAGGCTACCAGGAGTGTGCAAATCACTAATTGGACACAGGAGAACTGGGGAGTCAAAAGGTCTCCTTTGGGATGGAGAGATAACAGCGAAGAGAGGAGACGAAGAGAAGAGAGAACAGATACCGTGAGCTGGACTCACCAACCTTATGTGTGCTCATGTGTGAAATATACCAATGTTTACAATTGCACTCTGCCTGTTTGCTAACATAGGCCACTAAAGATCCACCAGAGGAGTTAGGTTGGAACAACATTAAATACGAGTGTACTCGGGCAGCGTTAACCCACATCACACGAGAGTTTCCAATGACCCACTCCCGCGCAGTCTCCACAAGTTACTTTGGAGAGACACAAGACAACCTCTTGTGTTTAGTTTACTTACTAAATGAGCTAGTAGATTTAAAACTAATTTACATCAATGCAGTTACATTGTTGGTTTAAAAGACAGTGGCTTTTTTTCTCTTTCCGATGGCTGCTTGCTTTTCCTGAGAATAAGATTACGCAATCTTAAAACATCTTCTAACTAACAGGCTATGTTTGGGATATGAGAGAGCACTATGTCAAAACCTCGTGGAGACGTCTCTTTCGAGGCAATCTTCATGCTTGCGTCATGCAGTGGTTGACACAGTAAGGACTGGTGTGACAGGAGAAGCGTGAGGCTGACTTGGTGTGTACAGCTTTGAAGCAATCGTCTGCTGGGACCTGTGTCAGAGAGTACACAAACACATGCAAACCACCTAGGGAATTGATGACTGATAACAAAAAAAGAGGTCATTCCTCCTGATATACAAGCTAGTACAGCAGTCTATAACTGAACACTTCATTTTGTTCAAGTTGTTCACTGAGAAGTTATTAAATGACTCTTTCCTTGCTAGTTGACAGACCTGTTGTTGTGGCAGTTTGAACCCAATTAATTCCACTGCAATTAGACTCCAGTGAGTGTGAAAAATATATCAACACGTTATAAAGCACTTTCACCCAAGCTGTGTAGCATATTGCTTATTTGGTAGGAAAAGTGTATCATCAGTATTTGTTTACTTCTGACTGTCTGTGCCTGGATGAATTTATTGATTTTTTTTTTAGTGACCCAGACCACTCATTAGTTGAGGAGCTTGACAAAGACATTATTATCATGACAGCCTACCAGCACAACATACCGCTTACTGGGGCTGCACAAAGCACCCTAATTACCTTTGCTTTAATGGCATCGGTGTTCAGGATGAGATGAGATGAGGCTCTTCCTGAAAGCGCTCCTAGAGAACAGGCATGATTTATTTCTTTGAACTGTTTTGTTCATTCCTCTTACAGCAGGTAAAAGACCACACAGTTTATCTTATATGACCATTCAAATAGCATTATTATCAAAAAAGGCTTTTTAACAAAATGTTATTTTAAAAAATTTACATTTCATGGCTCAATTTTGAACACTGACACAAATCTTTATTAATATTATTTTTAGGGACCAAATACAAGCATTTATGTATTGTTTCTTAAAACGGATCTTTAT
Source organism: Tenualosa thibaudeaui (assembly GCA_027481765.1). NCBI lineage: Eukaryota > Metazoa > Chordata > Actinopteri > Clupeiformes > Clupeidae > Tenualosa > Tenualosa thibaudeaui. Next base: position 12,585,935 of record JAIFZK010000002.1, read on the forward strand.
TCCTGCAACATTTCTCTCTCTCACTCTGTGTGTGTGTGTGTGTGTGTGTGTGCGTGAGTGTGTGCGTGTAGACGTAACACGTTGTATTACAATTTATCAGCACAATGAAGTACAGAGTTACAAACTGTGTAATAAAATGCAATACTATGCACTATCACTGTACAAACTAAAATGTTGTGTATCTGCTCTATTCTGTACTATGTGTGAATCTGTAAGGACGCAAAGTCTCATTAAGCACATGGTATTACACTTTAACACACAGTGACACGCTGTAACAAGTGTCCTGTATATATATGTATATATAAACTCTTACAAGTGACACAAGCACAAAAAAGTGAGCACTTGAGTGCTTTACTAGGCTGCCTTCATCTAGAAGCTGAGGCCTATTTTCTTCTACCTGGGTCCTTGTTGCCTGTGCCCCAGGGGAGCTGAGCAGCACCAGGCTGAGGACCTCTGGCTTCAGGCCCCAGGATGGAGCTACTCCCATGAGGGCTGAGGTTTCAGCAGGCACACGGTTCATTAAGGAAGATGGGCGGATGTGGTGAGGAGCTGAAAAGGTAGTGAGGTTGAGCTGGAGGCAGAGGTAAAGGTGGGGGAGAGTAAATTAGATGTCTTGGTTGAGGTTAATGATAGTGGTGGTGCTGACAGGTGAGTGGGTGGTGGTGGGAGTTAATCCCCTTGGAGGAGTGGGGGTCTGCCCACAGCTGTGTCATACCCCAACACCACCATACCGGCAGCAGGTGCAGGTCCTGGATCAGTTGCCTCTGTATCTATCATTCCTGGCCTCATCCACATAGGAACTTGGCACCAGCAGCGATTGTCTATTCCCACTGTATATTTAGCCCTAACATTACCAGTAGTGTCCTTAATCCTAACATTAGTCGTATACCAGGTGCAAATGAAACATGGATTAAAACAAAAATACTGTATGATCAATGACTGGTTTAATATGCTGCACATAAAATTCTATCTGTAGGGACATCTACATTTTGTGTAATTTTGGGACTTTTTTCTAGTTTTTTGGACCTTAAAAATGACCCCTTACCCCAAACCCCCTTAAATGTCAAAAATTGTTATTTATATGTTGTTTTTAGTTTTTAGGTGGGCCCTTTAAATTGGTCAAGTTTCATCTGAATCTATGAAATAGCATGAGTCACTTCTGCCTGCTCGTCTTGTAAACTCTAAGATATGCAAGATCTTTATTTCTAAAATAATTTCTCTGGTCTTTAAGATTGACTTGTATTATCCACAATTAAATGTACACTTTATAATTCAAAGTATAGTGCTCCTAAAACCCTGTTTTTACACAGCACAAAGAAATACAACAGCACAATGATGAAATCAAGGATTTGCACTTGTAGAAAAAAAACAACCCGAACACAAATGATGCTCTTTTTAAGTTCATTATTTTGGCGAGCTTTGTGTGACAGATTTTTCTGCTGAATGTACTTCTTTTTTTGGTGGCAGAGTGTGGTCTGAATATAGATGATGACAACAAGCTGTTGTCTTTGAGCTTCTTTGAGTCTCTGAGAGCAAAGAGCTGTACACTTTCACTCCAGATCAAAATCAGTGAAAGTCTGCGGTCTCAGAGACACTTTTGTTGCTTTGACATGGGAGGTTTGTCCCTCTGTCCCACCAGAGGAGTGGCAGACAAAAAGGGCCGTCTATGTCTCTCTGATCACTCCAAGACTTTTGTAACTTTCTCATTGGAATTCACACATGCTCCAATTCACGCTCACAGAGACAAGACGCTTCTTAATGAGCTGGGTAGCATTCCTGCCAGTTCTCTCTCTCTTTCTCTCTCTCACTATCTTTCTTTTCTCTTGCTCTCCCTTTCCCTCTCTTTTGTGTTCACTCTCCTCTTTCTGTCTAATTTCTCTCAATGTATACCCCCTGTTCACTCGTCCTACTCTTGCGTTCACTTTTCTTTACTCTCTCTCTCTCTCTCTCTCTCTCTCCCTTCTTTCCTCAACTTGTCTGTCTGACAGAACTGCCAATTATGTTAAGCCTCAGTCCCATTTGCCAGCTCCCGTAAAGGACCTCAGAGTCACATGTTGGAGAGCCCAGTCAGACATATCCACAAGCCTTTGGCTGAGAGTGACTGGTAGAGTGTGTGTGTGTGTGTGCATGCGCGCGTGTGTGTGTGGGGTGGGGGTTAGGGGGTTGGAGCTGGCATGCATTTTATGCTCACTTGTCAGGTGTGCCAAATCTGAGTAGTCCTGAGACACTTCCACAAGCCCCTACTTGATGACTTGAAGCTGTCACATCCCATACGATCTTTACATTTACTTACTGTATGTTATACATTAGACAAACTTCTGAAGACTATCCTACATTTTCTGGGGGTCTCTGGGTATTTGGTGTGAAGCATCCCAGATACTGTGGCTGAGGTGTGGTGTTATCCAAGTCCTGCTTGGCTCCTGGTGTTGGGCCATCAAAGGGTGTAGGAGGAATTTGAACAGCGCTTTGTGTCAAGCCCCCCACCCCCCCACCCCCCACCCTCCACCCCCCACCACACACACAAACACACACACACACAGTGAGTGCCCAGTCTTGGCTAGCCGCATCAAAGCATCCCACTTAAGACCTCAGCAACGCCATTGTGGTTCTTTTGGCACCATTGTCAATGCTGCAGCTGGGCAATATGGCAAGTGAGGAGGAACTTTGATGGGATATTGGTGAGAAATAGACAGGCATGACAACAAACAGTGCACAATTGTATTTAAATGGGTCCACAGTCCATTGTTCCTACATGAGGAAACAAACAGGTTTTTGCTAGAGGCTTCAAGGTGTGTTGCCAACTGTGGTGAAGATTTAAGGCAGGTATTTGGTCATTGTAAAGGTTTCTAAGTTCTTATGTTTGCTCAAAAGCTGGTGAGATATGGAGATCACAAACACACAATAATAGGATACAAACACATCTTTACTATTTTGCATGTTTACTACTTTTTGTGCCACACGTAATATCACCTTGATTAAACATCCTGCCCTCTGACCTTACGTACGTAACAAATCTCTTTTATCATGTGCTCTCGTGTATTATTAGTCCTCATACAGGAAGCTATATGCAGACAAATGTCCCTCTATTTTCACTTGTATCTACAATGTATTCTCATTTGGTTGAATCCTATTTACTTTGAACTCTAATGCTGTCTTGTTTAAGAGATTGAGAGGAATCTTACCCAGAAGGGATTTGAAATAACATTGTTCCACAGATCCCAGTTAGGACAAAACAAACTTGGATGGTATTGTGTAAATTAAGCTTCTAGAGTACTTACATAGGCCTACGGTCCTTAGATGTTTTGGCTATGTGCCCTTGTTGAAGAATTCTGGGCTACCTGTGCTAGTAACGAACAAGCTTCCAGTTTATACTTGAATTCACCATACCAGGATAACAATTAAGAATATATGCTGTGTCTGACAACATTGGAAGTAAGCAATTACAGTATCTTCAATGTTTAAACTTTGCACATATTCAATTAATTCTAAACTCATAAAGCTAACATGTTATTTTAAACTGATCATTTCCTCAGATGGTTCAAATATCTTTTTCACTGGCACCAGGATACTTGGGGCGTGAGCCACAGGTAAAAGCAGGCTACTTTCTTCAGTATCTGCCCATTGTTCTGCACAGTGCCATGATTGAGGAAACATAAAACGAGCAATCCGCACGGACAAACAACACGTCCGGTTACGGGAGCGTTCATCTCCCCTGCTGAGCCTATTGTCGTCTCCTTTGTCCTTGCAGAGGCCCCTCATCCTTTTTTTGTAAATTTATTTGGGACCTGGCTTTCTAGTGCTCTCTTTTGAACAGCGCTTACCATGACAATGGACTCTGGGTGAGGCCACTGCACTGCACTGCCTCCCTGGCCTTGGCAGGGTCAGCACTGGGAGCCAGGGGCTGGTTCATTCATTGGGCACGTCAGGGTGGGTCGTAAAGCTCTTGTTCTGGGTCGGGGGGGTTGATGGCAGGGCTGGACATGGGTGGGTGGGTGAGTGGATGTGGAGGAGGCGGAGAGTGGTTTGATGAGTCCTCCCCTGGTTGAAGAGCAAAACGTCATGTTGTGTCTGCTCTGCCAAACAGGGCGAGCAGCAGGGGTGGCAGGTTTGTTGGTTTTTATGTGACAAGTGCGCCTGTGTGGGGGGCCCTCAAGGGCACAGAGGGCTTCAAGCCGATTCTTTAACCTTGAAGGGGGCCTATGAACACCAACATATTTGCCCTGGTTCTTGACCTTTGAGTCTCTTAATGAAGTAGTGTAACTCCTGACACAAATGTGGCCTGTCAGGTGAAATGAAATGGTTCAAGATGATGGCCATTTCTTTTCCCCAAGGACATTTAAAAAAAAAAAAAACACCTGCTGTTGTTGATTTGGAAGAGGTTGAGACATTTTCACCCAACAGCTCCTCAATAGGTCAACCCACTTTCCAGCCCTTCTTTCCAGGTTGGCCAAAACAATTTCACACAAATCATTTGAAACCCTTCAGAACTGAGATGCCAAACAATACAGGTTCCTAACTGGGTGTTTTTCTTTCTCTCTCTCTCTGTCCCGGTACTCTGCCACATTTTGGAGGTCAACCTGTCCTGGGTTTTCAGCAGGCCCCATCAGACAGGAGGGCAATTGGAGCACCCTCCACGACTGCCTCATTTGGAGAGGGCCCTTTCCGACAGAAATCAGCAAAAGCTATAATTTCGCTATTCACCAAGCCTCATGCCATGATTGGTCGAGAGACGTTGACGGAGGAGTGCAGTGAGTGTTTGTGTGTGTGTGTGTGTGTGTAGGTGTCTGTGTGTGTGGGAGCACAGTGTACACAGTCCTTGGGAGGGCTGGCAGGGGCAAGCCTGAGCTTGCCTGGCTGCTATCACATACGAGTCAGGGTCTCAGGACAAGCTCTGCTGGCTATCAGTGAACAGCCCATTGTACATGACAATAAGAACTTAATAGATGACTGAAGTAAAATCTCAGGCTAACAGACTATTGGTCTGAAATGCATTACCGATACCTGGAAATGGCCTTTATCTCTAAAACACCCCCGCAGCAGGTTATGTTCTTGTATGCTGTCTGCTGCTTGCTGCCACCACACTGATCATTTGCAAAGACAATGCTCACAAAGGCAGAGGATAATCTGAACAGTCTGGAGTTCTAACATCAAGAAATAAGCAGATTTTGCATCTGCTGAGGGATCTTGTGAAATTCCAATAACTGTCAGTCAGACTGTAAATGATGATAACATCTAGTCCTAGTCCTAATCCTACTCCTGGACCTAATCTCTATCTATCCTGAACAGAGCAGAAAATGAAAGGCCTTCCCTGGCCCCGCTCCATTTAGCAGGTGGTGAGATAAGCTGCCACCCCCCACCCACCCACCCACTTACACACACACACACACACACACAACATGCGATTAATCTGTCGATGAGATGAGTCTCTTCCATCCCCCCTGTTTGATAACCTAATCAGAGTCAGGCTTCAGCTGTGCTGCTTCATGGATGCATGCTGCTGTAGGGTGTTGCCGTGGGATGCTCTCAATCTATCAGCCGTGTGGCCTTAGAGGGGAACAGCAGAGGGCTCCTAATCACGCTGATGAAATCATTATCATTTTCCAGCCGAGCCTGATGACTGAGGAGAGGATGGACGAGGCCCACGAGGCCCGGGTTAAAAAAAAAATGTCCTGAAGATGCCTGATGGGCAAAACGAGCCACAGACTTCGCCATCGCCTCATCCAGCCCATGAGCCTAATTTGCCTGAGGCTGGTTTTCGCCACGCTTCTCGTTTGCTGAGGGGGGATGTGGAGGAGCCATTGGTTGACTGTGTGCTTGGCGCCAGCGGCAGCTAGCTAATTTACCTCTTGTTGCCTGCGGTGATTGGTGGCAAAGATCTCGCGGCTTGTTATGAATTGTCATCGTCTGATTACCTTAAATGAACCAAATGGAGTGAGGGATGGAAAGGCTTCATTTCCATGCAAATGGGAGAAGAAAGGACCAGAGAGATGAGGGGGTGGTCGGGGTGTGGGTAAAGGGATTTTTTTGGAGGTTTCTTTTTTTTTTTTGCTCCAGTGCTGCTAACAAGGAGAGGGATTATGAAATCTTAAAGATTTTCTTTCTCCAGTAGCCATGAAAACCAAACCTGAGCTATTTTTCTTCTTCCTCTTTTTTTTCAAATGCATGTTCAATGACACCTCACTAATGAGCAGTTTTTGAAGACCACAGCCGTTGTATTGTAACACGCTGGAAGCCTAGAAGCTTCCGTGCGGCAAGAAGCCCTCCCGCATGGCACATTGAGTCTTATTTTATTCTCTTTCACAACGCTGAGGCAGTGTGGCGGCGACGGCCAAACCGTGAGAGGTGCCGCACCTCGGGCACGGGGTCCAGGGCAAGTCCAGACATGCTGGCTGTTTACTGATTAGACACGCTCGTAACAAACAGGAACAATGAGGCATTCCTCCTCATGCTGCCCCACGCATACAAACCAGCTGACAGGCCTGTCAGGAACAGGACAGAGTGTGTGTGAGTGTGTCTGTGTGTGTGTGTTTGTGTGTATTTGTGTTTTCACACACACAGACACACACACAATACACACTCACATACAGACACACACTTGGCAGGCATGGCAGTTGGAGGCATTTTTTGTGCCCGCTTCATGTTTCAACACTGAGCTGTGCCCTCACTCTGCCTGGGGAACAATGGAAGCTTCTCTGACAGTTTTCCTTCCCCCTGAATACAGTATAGGATTATACAAATGGATTATAGTGAACTGCATAGGGAGGTATTTGATAGTAATGATGGGGCTATGCTATGCTGCTATTGTGTTCAGCACAAATTATCTGTGGGTCTGGGTAATGTGGTTAGGTTAAATGACAGGTGCTCAGACTAGGCCATTTTTCATTATGGCAGGAGGTTGTGCCTGAACACCTCTACCTCTCTCACTACCCACTACCCCTTATCTAGGTATGGTGTCCATGCTGGAAAAGCAAGGCAGAAATCAGCCATATCTGTGCTGTAAATGTGGACAGGAGCAGTGCCTGACAAACTGGACCCCCCTGAAAGAAGTATTTTTGAAATTAATTTATTACATTTAGTCCTAAGAAGAAGTAAAAAGATAAAGAACTGTTGTCGTTCCTGTTTTTCCCATCAGTATAGGAACCTTGGAATCCATCTAATTAACCCCAAGCGACTATGTGGGCCCAGTGGACAGTTGATAGTTCTAACTATTGACTGAGGTTAATGCATGTCTCCATACGGATAGAGGCTTTCTATTGGTGGAGAGAGAGTGACATATAGCAGTCTCTCTACCTCTCCCACTATGGCTTGATGTAGGTATGATGCCCATGTTGGATAAAGCAAGGTAGAAATATTGAGGATGAGGGGTATAGGCAGCGGTTAACTATCTGAGGTCAATAGTCAATAGTTGGAGGATAAAGGAGTTCTAATTGTGAAGTGAGAGTGACATTAAAAAAGGAGGGAAAGACTGAGGACAAAAGGTCTGAGGGAGTGCATGGGTTATGGGATAGCAAACGGCTGTCAGACTGCTGGGAGTCATTGGGCCTTGGCAGCCTGCAGTCTGGGGCTGACGGCTGAGTGGTGTGGGTTGAGAGGTGGATGGGGGTGGGGGTGTAAGACAGAGAGGAGGTGGGTGGGTGGGTGGGTGTGTGTGTGTGTGTGTGTGTGGGGGGGGGGGGGTGGCCGTTAGCTTATCCCTCCTTCATTCACCTGCCAAAACGACGTCAGCTGTTTGGGTTCCAGTCGGGGAATGGAGAGCCTTTATAAAATCACACTTTCATCCTTAAACTAAACACACACAGCCGTGCCTCTTCCTGACTCGCGAGTAAACAACAGAAAACAAATATTTGGCCGTGAAGGACGTTTATGGACATAAATAACAAGTTGGCCCTCAGGTTAATATTTAACAAGGAGACTCGGGAACTGCTTTGAAATTGCAAATATGATTGAACCCAAGCTGATGGGGTGTGTGTGTTGTGATAAACAGAACTCCACTTGTGATGAATAAAAAAAAAAAAAAACAACAAAGAAAATTTTTTCCCTAAAAATGTAAGGTAATGTGTGCTCTATTGATGTAGTAGAGAACAGGTATGTGTAATTATCTCTGTAGGGGAAGAATGACAGTCATTTATCCACAAGTTGATTCACAACCCTCCTGTAAGATAGTTATTTAGATTAAAGCATGCAAGTCAATGTTCTTTTGATGAATGCACAAGCTTGCTCATTTGTCCTACACGCACACACACACACACACAGGCACAGGTGGCAGATGCACACCATGCCTGGACCACAGGTCATCTCTCCCTGCTGATGCATGACACTGAACTGGTGGAGGTTGCTGGTGTGTGTGTGTGTGTGTGTGTGTGGTGAGTATACAGCAGGTGTGTAATAGCCACCCCTTCGCCCCCCTCCCTGATGTCCCACCTGTGTGGCTACTGCCCCTGAGTGGCTGCTTGCGATGTGTGTGTGTGTTTGTGTGTCCTCCTCCGCCAGGACAATGAAGAGAGAGGGCCCGTCAGTGGCCACCTGCTGCCCAGCTGCCTGGCTCACGTTTCAGGGTCAGCTTACAGCGGAGCCCCCCCTCATCAGTCTCACTCAGACCCCCTGGTCATGCTCCTGTCCTGTCCTCCCCCACGGAGGTGCTCGACTCGCCTGATGGATGCACGTCCACCTGACATTCATCACACACTTGAGTTTTGATATGAAGTGTGTGTGTTCATCAGTGTGTGTGTGAATGTGTGTGTGGGTGTGTGTTTTTGTGTGAACTAGGGGCATAGTGCTTGCAGTACAAACTACTGCATTAACAACAAATGTGTTTGAGGATGTGGTGTAACCAGGAGAAGGCCACTGTCTTTTGCCACTTTCCAGAATATTCATGATGATTCTCCTTCCCAAGCTCTCCCGAGGATTATGACAGGAAAACCCAGGTTATGAATACAAAACCTCCTGTAGGTGTGAATGGCGGAGATCAATGACCATCCATTCTCACGCCGTCAGGACCACTGTTACTATCACTGTTACTTCACACGTCACCTTTAACACACATGCCTGACACCTGTACGACAGCAAAAGGTTATATGGTCATCCTGAAACCTTCCCTGTGGTTCCTGTAGTCCTGGGAGAGGGGGAGGACCTAAGCTTTGACAACTGCTTTACAGTTCTACCAACCCAGAGATAGAGCTACAGTATGTTACAGATGAACATATCTGATTCGGACATCTGATATCTGAAGCACCCAGAGATGAAAACATTAGTCAATCTAACAATCAAAATCAAGATTGACTATCAATCAACCAAAAAACTAAATGCCTTCCTGTTGCTTTAAATTATGCCTTATGTTTGGTGTATGGTGTGTCTGAGGTGAAGGGTGTGTAAATGATGCCTTAACTAATGCTACTGCAGTAAACAAAAACCTGCATTAGATAATAGCCCAGGCTGTCTGAGTGACTCTCCTCTTCTGAAGCACTCTCTGTCTCTTGCTCTCTCTCTCTCTCTCTCTCTACCTGTGACTGACTGATGGCAGCCTGGAGCAATGATGGGCTGATGCTGATTGACAGTCACAACACAACAAACAAGATCCTTTTCCACCTGACCTCCGCACAAACACCAGCTCAGCTCAATCAAAATACATTACAGACAAGAGTTACTGACAAGGTGGTCAGACTCAGTCAGCGCACCTCATAAATTGTCACAGAGGAGACCTACATGCCCCTCTACTCTCCTCAGTTCCCAGTCTGCATGTCTCTGCAACAGAGTGATGTGGCCGTTTCAACCCAGTGGCATAGGAGAGGTATGTAGTTAATTCATCAACACCTGGAAGTCGAGCATGATCCTTTTGGTGACCAAGGAGGTCAACTGTTAAACCGCTAATGTGCTTTAAATAATCCCAGCCACTCCAAGGGTGACATTCTTTGGACATATGACCTGCGTGGAGCTGTGCTTTGCCCCACTAGACATTCTTGGATCTTTTTTCCATCTGTTTTTTACTTTAACTTCAAATCCATTTCTTAATCTTGGCTTAGAATTGCATGCAGGTGCCTTTCCTACAGTTATGACAGACTGCTTTGACTGTAGGGTGTAGTCTACTATGAGAAATGATTTGAGTGTTTTCAAGAGAGAAAGGCTAGTTCAGTTTGGATATATGGAAATTGGGACAATCAAACGGACTAAAAATATGAAAAGCCAGAAAGTAAGAACCGAAAATAAGAGGCACTCTGTGCACCCGTCTCCAGTCCCTCAACAACCCCCCTCCCCCCCACCCCTCTGGCCAACCCCTGATTCAGTGTGGTTCCCCTCATGCCACTCACTGCCACTACTGTGGTCTTTTAATCCCTAATCAGCACTGGGCTGCTGGATTGCCACTGAAGTGCCAGGGAACCTCCACCACCACCACCCCCGCCCTCACCCCCCTACACACACATACACATATGCACACACACACACACTCACTCACACACATCTACCCGCCCCATCCCACACTGCTGTCTCAAGCTGATGCAGCCCTCTTAACCCCCCCGCCCGCCATACTAACATTACCATATCTATAGGCCATGAGAAATGAAGAGAGTGAGTGAAAGAGAGAGAGAGAGAGAGAGAGACAGGGAGGAGGCCAATATATGAGAAAGTGGAAGGAAAAACAAGGAGAATAGATGGGTGAAGGAGGTCAAATCAGAAGATGATGAGTGTGTTGGATTATTGCGGGAGCGGGGGACGACTCATTTCCTCTGTGGTAGCAGGTAGCAACTGAGTTTGATGTATGGTGTGGCCGAGGTGAAGGGTGTGTGTGTGTGTGTGCCTCTTCTTTAACCAGGCCTTTGTGTAGGGGTGGTCATGGGGAGAGGGACACTCAAGATGGGCAGAGAGAGATAAGGACACCCCAGTGGAGACATACGACTGAGCCTAGGAGATAGAGAGATGTGCTGGCGGAGACACTGACTATTAGTTTCTTCTGAGACATGGGCATCACAAAAGGCCTAATGTGTGTGTGACTGTGTGTGCGTGTGTGTGTGTGTGAGTGTGTATCCTTCATCAGGAGAAGAGCCCTTGAGTTCCAGCAGCAGGCTCTGGGCTAACGCACACATTAATTAGTCTCCTCTTAATTACCATCCAGGCTAAACCAACAGAGGGGCTGTGTTGTGCTGCACTCTGTAGTCTGGATGTCAGTGCACGTGTGTGTGTGTGTGGGTGTTTTTATATGTGTGCTTACATTTAGGAGACATGGGGGGATGAGACCAATCTTAATTACAATAGCTTGCAATACAACCGAGGAGGAGATAAAGGACAAGTAGAGAATCGGAAACTGGCAAAATCAGTGTGGAAACACACACACACAAACACACACACATGCTTATCAGAAGAGAGGACCAGAGAGAGACCACTCCACCCCCATCTCTCCTCCCCTGGCCCTTAGGAAAGGGGGTCTCTGCTCCTCACCAGGATCAGAAGGCACCTTTCTAATCTCCTGCACATCTACAAGAGGAAATGAGTGAATGGAAATCTACGCAGCTGTGAGAACAATGGCAGTTGGTGACTGATGTGTATTTCTGTGTGGGGTGTTTGTGAGTGAGAGAGTGTATGTGTGTGGGTGTGCATGAGAAGTGTTTGTGTGTGTGTGAGTGTGTGCACATGTGTGTACATGTGTCGAAACACCTAAAGATGTGAGTGCATTGCCTTTGTGTAGTGTTCATGAGAGAAAGAGTGTCTGTGTATGCACACGTGAGTGTAATAATATACTAATGTAAGCAAGTACATTTCCTTTGTGTGTGTATGTGTGTTTGAAAAAACAACTGACTGAATTGGAGGGTCTGCTTAAGTGGATTTCATTAACTCAGTCTCGCTACACATTTAACCGTAATGAAGCATCGCTTAAAGAGAGAGGAAAGGTGGGGGGTTGGCGAGCTGGAAAGAGGGAGAGGAGACGAAACGGAGACAAAGAGATTTCTACCCGACTGGAAACCCACACTGTCAATGCCAACATATAACAAACCAATGGTGTTTAGATAAGATAAAAGCGACAGAGCCGTGCAGTGATCATGGGTGAGCCCAAGTGTGTAATCTTATCTTGTGTGAAGACTATGCCAACTGGAGTTTGGCTTGTTGTGTTATTGAATGCCACAGAGTGCCACCATGCAAAGGTTTCACTGAACAACACTGTTCAGTCTGCTGAAAGAATAAATGTGAAGATGAGGACAAACGGTTATTCAGAAGAAATCATTTCAAGTCGTCATTAAACAAAATAATCAAGATAAGTTTTTTTCTGTTTTTACCACATTGGTTTCTTTCATGTAGCTTGCTGCTTAAAGGAGAATTCAGATTATTTCCCTCTGTTCACTGCCCGAGCTACATCGCATTCAGACTCCAACAAATAATTGGCTGAGTGTGAATGCTGTGATGTTACATCAGAGTGTGGATATATGCTGCCCTCTAGGGAACTGATTAGTTTGTGTGTGTGTGTGTGTGTGTGTGTGTGTGTGTGTGTGTGTGTGCACGTGTGCATATGCATGTGTGTGTGTGTGTGTATGGAGAGATGGAGAGGTAACAGAAATAAGAGAGAACAGAACTAACAGAAATAGGAGAGAGAGAGAGAGAGCAAGAAAGATAGAGACGGAAGGGATGGAAAGAAGGTTGGGGCTTGTTGAAATATGGCAGAGGGGCAGAGAAAGGGAGAGCACTGGAGAGCAGACAGATGGGAGGTAAGAGGTAACATGTGGCGTGTGGTCCAGTCAGGTCCTCCAGACTAATCCGCTGGAGAGAGAGAGACAGAGAGAGAGAGAGAGAGAGAGAGGGAATGGACCCTGAGATCTGGCAGCCATGTGGACAGCAGTAAGAGGCCCCTTGGAGGACACTTGACTGTACCGCCAGCGAGGTCACATAACACACTCCTCAACACACACAGGGTCAACAACACACACACACACAAGCATTGATGCGCATATAAACATTGCACATACACAAAAACACACACACACACACACACATACACAAACCAGTCAAAAAACAGTCAGAGAACCTCAAGCTTTTTTTCTCTTTTGCTATATTCTCCATTTCAGATAAGCAGGTAGCTAAAACACTACCAGACAATCATCACTGCAGCAGCAGTACACACACACACCCACATACACACACACACACACATACAAACACACAAACATTACAGGTTAACATTGCAGTGCCCAGATCTAGTGTAACGTACTTGATATGGCAATAGTTGGTTTAGAACTGAAAGTTCATTGACAAGGCACCAAAGGCATGTTCTCTGGTTCTGTTCCCCCCTGGGGAAGACTTATCTCTGAGACTCTAGCATAAAAAACAAAACAGTAATAACAAACAAACAAACAAAACATACAACCCCTTGATCTGTTTCATGAAGTGCATTAAAAAAGTAATTGAAAAGATACACACACATACACACACATGCCGTACTAGTGTAGAGTTAATGAACTCAGGCTAGCTTTGGAAAGGTGGTGACACCATGACTGGGCCTCCACCTCTCCACTTTTCCTTACTCTCCTTCGTTCATCCCTCTGTACTTCATCTATTCCCATCCAAAACCCCTATGTCCTCCTTCATTCTCTCTCTCTCTCTTCCGTCTTCCTGAAAGGCGTTAGTGAGGATGGGTGTTCAGATTGTGCTTCACCCGCTCCATGTGCTCCTTGGCTTTTTCCTCTCTTTTTTTCTCTCGCCCTATCTCGTTGGTTCTCTATCCCATCTTCCTGGTCCAAGCCCATCAGTAGAGGTGGGTGGTGAGATTGTGTACTTCACCCACTCTGTATCCTCTTTTCTTCTCTCTCTCGGTCTCTCTTTTTCTCCCATCTTCCTGGTTGAAGGCCTCAGTGGATGTGGGCGTTGAGGTCGTACTTCTCGCAGAACTTGTCGGTGAGCGGGATGCAGGTGAGCAGCTCACACCACTCGCACTTGACCGGGTAGACGTAGAAGAGCACCACAAAGCCTCCCAGCAGTCCTGTGAAGACGGCCAGGGCGCCCAGGATCTGGCAGCGCTTGCGGTACATGTCGGCGCGGCCGAAACTGATGTACGGCAGGAAGGCCAGGGAGAGGAAGAAGCCAGAGATGAAGCCGCAGACGTGCGCAAAGTTGTCGATCCACGGCAGCAGGCCAAAAGCAAAGAGGAAGAGCACCACAGCGAGGAGCTTGGCAAAGGCGCGCCACGGCCGCGCCAGGATCTGCCAGCTCTGGAAGAGCTCCACAAAGAGGCAGGCCAGAATGCCAAACTGGGAGCCAGCGGGACCCACCTGAGGGGACACAGATGGGGAGAAGAGGAGAGGACATGAACTGGGAACTGGGAACTGGGAAATACCTAATTAAAATGGGAAACGCCTCAAAACCGCATTTCCTTCTAGAATTGTAGTAGGTATAAGGTAAGTAGGTAAGGGTCATTGGCACTGGAAATGTGTGTGTGTGTGTGTGTATGTGTGTGTGTGTGTGTGTGTGTGTGTGTGTGTGTGTGTGTGCGTGTGTGTATGCGTGTGTGTATAGGGGCACCTCGGCTCTGTAGGGCAGGAAGATGGCGCTGGCCAGGTTGCCCGTGATACCACTGAGGATGTAGATGATGGAGATCCGCAGCCAACCGGCCAGCTTCTCCAGATCCCTCAGGATGGTCATCTGGAAGAACACCGACACCAGGCAGTGCAGGATCCTACAGGGACAGAGAGAGAGAGAGAAAGAGAGTATGTGTGTGTGTGTGTGTGTGAGAGAGAGAGAGAGAGAGAGAGTGATATGTGAGATGTAAGACAGCAAACAGAGAGAATAACAAGAGAGAGAGAGAAGGAAGAGAGAGAAAGCGAAAGAGAGATGTGAGCAACAGAGAGAGATGGAGAGATAGACAGAAAGAGAGAGAGGATGACAGAAAAGGCTTTTCAATCAAAAGTCACTAGCAAATGGCACACAACCACTGTAATCTGTAATCTGAAATTCAGAGAAAGCAGATTATTCAAGATTATTAAAACTGGTAAATTCATAACTCGCATCCACTGCTGGCATTCTGTAGCACCGCCGCTATGCGGTGTGGATATACCACTCACACCCTAAACCATCCCTGTTGTATAACAGTCAGCAATATTGAGTCAGATTATAAATTACTGATGGGATTTTACAGACTAATCCCAGACCAGCCTGGCCACGCACCCGGCATGCAGGAACAGAGAGAGCCACAGGCGGTAGAACTGATCTGGGACCTCTGGGTTGAGGAATGGCAGCAGACCGCACACGTCATCCATGCAGTGCACCTGGGAAGGGTCAAAGGTCATAGACAATTATGAGCAACAAATGGCTAAATAATTTGTGGGTCCTGACTGAGCATCAATTATCATCATCCGTCCCCCTGCTGTGGATAATTAATGAGGGAGGTCTGTGAGGTACAGCACAAAAAACAGCTTGGCCCATGTGTGTCAATATTCCCCTCTGCTGGTGAGACAAGGAACTGCACTCCAGGTCTTGGTAAACTATCCAAGTTACAAAATATATTTTTCTTATATTAGTTATATTTGTTGTTGTTCTGTGCTGTCTTTCCATCATAAAGAATTCAAGATACATAAATCATAAACAGACAACAGAACACGTAGCGAGGCAGTCCAACAAATAAATGACAGTAAAACTGCCTCAACACGCGCTGACGACTGACCTGGGAACAGAGGGTGGCCTCTTCGTGGAAGTAGCCCCTCATGAAGTCACAGTACTCTCTGGAAGTGATCTCGCACCTGCACAGGGGCACAGACATGATGGAGTCAAATTGCATGTGGCTATATTCTTACACAAGAACCTTTGAAAAAAGAAACACAAGACGATGGATGAATATTTACAGACAGCAGGATCTGCTAAAACTATAGATTTGATCTATAAATGTATAATCTATCTAAAATTATAATCTATATATTTGTAAAATTGCTTCATCTATGAGGTTTGCACATGGGTAAGGTGGTTTTACGAGGTTTATACATTATTCTACTTGATCTGATCTGTGATTCATTAGGTAATGTTTAGCAAACTGAGGTTAACACATGGGTGAGCTTAATACAAGGGTGAGGTCAATACATGGTTTTGGTTTTTTTTTAGTTTGCATAAAACAATGACATGAGGTTTGTACATGGTGCAGCTTATATTCGAGAAATACCTTTAGAATCTATGCTATCTCTCTACCTCTTATGACATGTGCAGCTAACCGTCCTGCCTGCATTAGCCCAACTGTAATTCCCCCAGACTGTCACCAGAGAAGCAGGGCTCTCCTCACCTGCCCTTGGTGCCGATGCAGCAGGGCCTGCCGGTGATGGCACAGTCAATGTGGGGCAGGTTGGTGTGGTTGCCTGTGGTGTACCTGGTGCAAATCTACAGGACACATTCGTTCAACACAGTGGTCAGATATGATGGAATCCATTACAGGAACAACTTTAGTTTTGTGACTGAGGTTCATGTTTTGTTTTGGGTTTTTTTTGCTGGATAGATGGGTGTACTCACAGGCCATTTAGTGATGTCATCAGGCCATTCATGTGGAGACACTGAGGCTGGCTCTAGACAGATCCTGTCACAAGCAGACACACAGAGCATGAGTGTGTGTATGTGTGTGTGTGTGTGTGTGTGTGTGTGTGTGTGTGTGTGTGTGTGTTTGTGTGTATGTGTGTGAGTATTTGTGTACGTAGAAAGCGTGTTGGGGTTATGGCTGGTTATGGTTATGTACAAGCATACATATGTGTGCGGCGTATTTTTTACACTCAGTACATTATGTATATGTGTATGTGACAGAGTATGTGCGCATGTGTGAGTCTGTGTGTGTGTGTGTGAGTGTGTGTGTGTGCTTCAGTAATTTACCTGGGGTCCTGGTGACAAACAGAGCCATACTGACGTACTTTGCCCTCTAGGACTGGAGCACTTGAATGCTGCGGCCATTTCACCCACACCGCCAGGGTGCTCTATAGGCAGAGAGAAAGAGAGAGAGAGAGAGAGAGAGAGAGAGAGGGGTGGACTCATTATATATAGACACCTTGATGTACAAATGTAAATTACGTATAAAACATGTTTTTCGAATGTCTGAATGTAAACAGGTATATATATATATATGCGCAATCGTGTGTGTGTGTGTCACTCACTGAGCACTCCTCCTGTGAGGTCTGCAGGCAGCCAGAGCGGTCGTTCCTGACGCAGCAGGCCGAGTGTCGCTCCTGCTCCCTCTTCTCCAGGATCAGCTCATGCACCTCCTGGTCCCGCCGCATACAGGGGGAGAACTTGGCCCCCAGGTGGATCAGAGCCTCCTGCACCGCACACACACACACACACACACACACACACGCACACACACAAACATGCAAAGATCTCGGTTCAGAACAGACAAGCCAGTTCAAAACACACCAAGCGTGGGGCTAGAACTAGACAAGTAGGATTCATGGCATGTAAAACGACATAGGATGGTGCAGCATAGGTGAGACTAGGAAGAATGAGGAGCAGTTGAGTTAGATCCACTAACTTAACTTAATTAGTCTTCTATTATCACAGCTGTCCAATATACAACACTCCAATGTACATGTAAGACTTAAGACGAAGAAACAGCCAAGTGTTACGTACTGAGCTGGGGCCGACCCAGAAGTTCTCTTGTTGCACAAATTTGACGTTCTCATAAACTCCTTTGTTTCTTAACACCTACAACAAACACACTGTCAGAGGTATGACACACAAAGATGCAGTTGTCCAATAAGGTATCAAATGGAAATAGTAGGGTGCAACAATTCATAATAACATAATATTATTGTACTGTATATGCCCTTTGTATAACTATTACACTATACACAGTACAAACACTCTTTAGGATTGAAACAGAAAATAAAATCAGCTGGGCTGGCTGTAGCAAAACCCAAAATGGCCTTGTATGGAGTTCATCTCACAGTTTGCTTACTCACCGAGTCTACAGTCTCGTGCTGGGAGAATCCCACTGGAGCAATGCCATAGATACACACTGAGAGGATGGTGATGAGCAGGTGGACAAACGTGATCCAGTACGTGAAGAAAGGCCTTAAACACACACGCAAACACACATGCACAAACACACACACACTTCCATGTCAGTTTGAGAGCATCCACTAAACCAGAATGCTTAATTAAAAAGATTCACTTTTTAGAGTAATCAATAATCTTTACTAAAATGTAAATCCTTGACTAAAATTAAAAATTCACCTGAGGTCATGTATGTATGTATGCATCTATGTATGTAAGTAATCATCTAAGTAATTACCTCACTTGTAACAGATGTCACTATATATCCATGTACAGTATACTACTAAAAATTAATTGTAGAGGTAAAAAAGTGGAAGAAAAGTAAAGTCATGAACTCTCATACCTGTGGTCGTCCATGTCCTCGATCTGCCTCTTGACGTAGCTGTCGATGCGCTTGCGGTAGGTGCGGTTGGTGAGCCTGCCCACCATGCCCAGGCCGTAGGGGCGCTTCTCACGGGCAAACAGCTTCTGGACGGGCACAGTGATGCGCTGACCCCGCCGCTGCTGCCCGCTCAGACTTACCACCTCCTGCCGTAAGCGCACCTTCGGCTGGACCAGCGGGCCTTCCTTCCCCTTACGCCAACCCCGCTCCAGAGGCCTGAGAGAGAAAGAGAGAGAGAGAGAGACAAAAATAGAGGGATAGAGAGAAAGTACAGAGAGAGAGAGAGATGAGTTAAATATGAGTAATGTAAAGTAAGACATTGCAGTTCTACCTTAAAATAACAGCTTTAAGCTCATTCTGAAACTATGCTGCCTTATACAGCAGAGGTCAGCAGTGTCTTGCATTGCCAACCCGTGCCTGGAATGCTTGATATTGCACTATGGAATGTTGATCAGTTAGGGTCATGACCATTTTGGTCATAGTTTGACTAACTGGTTACCATCTTACCACTAAATGGTGTTAAACACTGAGACCAAGAGGCATTAAAATGGCTCCTTCCATGGTCTTGCTTTTTTAGAACTACATAACTGATGTTATATTTATACACATTTGTGAGTGCATATTCTATCAATTGAATAAGTATTCATTTATTTGTGAATATTTAAAATTTATAATTATAAATTTATTTGTATTTAAATGTATGCATTTAGCAGATGCTTTTCATCCAAAGCAACTTACATTTCTCAACTATCAATTACATTGGGTCCAGTCTCCCCTAGAGCAACTCAGGGTTAAGTGCCTTGCTCAAGGGCACAACGGTGGCAGCCAGGATTCAAACCAATTTTCCAGGTTACTAGCATGCTAGCCAGGTTCCTTAACTGCTACACCACCACCGTATTTACATGTGACTTGTGTGATAGTGTACTGTATGTGTGTGTTTGTGTTCATACATCATGAGGTGGCTCCTCTCCAGCTCGCCCTTGTCCAGGGCGCTGCCCGTGAGCTCGCTCTCATCCACCACCTGGCTGGCCTCCGCCACCTTAATGGCCGCCTCTGAGGGCGTCTCAAACACCTCATCAGCGTAGGTGGACATCTCCTCATGCAACAGGCCATCCTGCGTGCACGCACACACCCGCACACCCCACCCACCCACACACACACACACACACACACACACACACACACACTCACACAAACACACACACCCACACACAAAATGTAATTGCATTTTTACAGAGCTGATAATTTATCATGGGCTATAAGTGTCTTAATTGCTACAATAAAATAATAAATTCCTTAACTGATGTTAAATAAAAAATCTCTGTAAGACATAATCAATTATATAGTGAAAGTGCTTTCAGTTGGAGGCTTTGAAGTTGTAGTAAGGACGGATTTAAAAGGACTTTCTTACACATAGCAATAACACTTCATAATGACGCTCCTCTGAGCAGAGAGAGAAGAAGAATCTTTTAATCTTAAATCTTGATGCAATGCACTTTAACTCGACCTGGTTAGGAGGGCTTCATGTCTATACATATGCATATTCTACTGAAACAATGGAATTTCCCTTCGGGATCATTGAAGTATATCTATCTATCTATCTATCTTTTTATCTATCTATCTATCTATCTATCTAGTAAATTATGTGTGTCTTGTAAGAGAGGAAATAAAACTTACTTTTAAAATAAAAAAGGTCAGTTCAGCACATGAATCTGTTTTTTTTTTTACAGCTTTTCTATGCTGTCCTATTTACAGTAATGAAAGTTTTGGTGAATATTTCAGCTAACACAGACAATGTGATGTTTAAACAATGGCCACAGGGTGGCAGCACTGATCCAAACTGTAAGGGTTTGAGATCAATAACACAAACGTGTGAGATTAAAAATCAACCAGAATCAGTTATTTTATCTATACAAATTAGTGCGGGTCAACCCAAAGCCGGTGGGGCCCACGTGTTAGCCCGCAGGCCAGGCAGTGCGGGTTGTTTTTTAGGAGGAATATGCGGGATGCGGATTGGGTCAAAATTTCAATAATATTACCTATTCGAGTTATATGGATCAGTTCATCAATTTGATTTTTGTGTGAGGATGAAATGTTCTCTATGTCTCTTCTCCGCTCTGATGGATGAAAAGTCCAGATGTTCTCAGGTTTTATCGATTCATGTGTCTGCATGTGTGTGTTGGGGGTGTGCGTGTGTGCACTCGTGTTTGTGTGTGTGTATGTGTGAGTGAATGAGAGGAATGGAGAGCGAGAGGTAAGTGCAGGGTATATTGCGTGTAAGCAAGTTTACACATGTTTAAAATGTTTAATTGTTTGTTGCCTTATATATTTCAAGAATAACTCAATTTTTTTGGAACAGTTTGCCTTCCCGTGATTGATAGCTAAGATTTAATACAATCGTGAGTAGCCTAGACTATCCATCATGTAAAAATCTGGGACAACCAAACAGCAGTGAAAGGTGAGCAAATTCCTTGTGTAAGTAGACCTAGAATTTCTCTAGCCATTTTCTCTCTCCGTTTTAGCGGATTGAGTCAGGTTTGGAAAAAATCTGTACGTAATTTTGCAGGTTGGGAGGAGAAGGTGGCCTGTCATGATGGGTTAGTGCGAGTGCCCTTGACCTGCGCATAACTAATACAAATAAAATGTTTTCATTTAATGCAAAGTACACTTATAAGGCTGAACCAACCCAGTACAGGCAAGTGATAGAAAGTGACAGGATGTGGATCCAATGCAGTTGTCTGAGACTGTGAGGTGTTTGAGAGTCAGGGATGAGAGGAGGTTGCCTTGGAGGGTGATGTGCTGTGTCTCACCCGTGTGAAGAAGGAGGTGTCCAGCTCATCGGGGAAGTCCACCGTGTCCTCCTCCAAGAAGCTGGCAGGGGTGAAGCTGCGTCGATGGGCCCGACGGTGGTGGGTGCCCTCACGCAAGGAGCGACCCTGGGATGCAGAGGCATGACTTTAACACCACTATCATCAACATCATCATCATCAATAGTGCACCATCTTCAACATTATCAATACTATTATAGGCAGCATTATCAGTGTCACATTGTAACATGACAGCTGATGGCTGACATGACAATGTAATGACTGTGAGTGTACTGATACCTCATCAACTCAACTCAAATATAGTTGAACTGGACTGCTGTATGTAGAATGCCCCATCATGGCAAAAAAAAATAGAATAGTCCCACACATATCACAGATGTTCACAGATGTTCTCTCTCTCTCTCTCTCTCTCTCTCACTCCCTCTCTTCAGCTGCACATAGATTTCTCAGCCATGATATCCATTTGGTTTCATTCACAGTGATCTTATAAACAACGCTATTTTAATCAGCACCAGCACAAACAAAACATTTACGGCAAACACCATGACACACACATTCATAAACACACAGTCACGAAGTTACAGACATACAGTACAAATAAACCCCGACAAGGCCAATGCAAAATCTATGTTGTCCCAAAAAGAAGTGGAGCAACAGATTATGGGCAATCTGCGTCATCCTACACACATGCACACACACACACAGACAGACAGACACACACACACACATAGATCAGTACTCTCCAGCCCCATGGCTTGGCTCTGTGTTCCTCTCCAAGGAAATTAATAATTTGTCCTTTAAAGGTAGTGTGGGGGTGGAGGTTAGAGCACACACACACATACATACACACACACACACAAAATAATTTCCTACACCATCCCATGACTGAGTTGAGGCAGGATTACTGCTCATTCTAGAATATTCTAGCTGACTAACAGCTGAGCATTCCACCAGAATTATGGAGGCCATCTGTTATTGTTATTTCTGGCCCAAGCAGAGAAAAGCGGGCCAAACCCTGAGCCCCCAGTACAAGTCATGCCACAGATCAGATTTTACATAACACTCACACAAAAAGAAAAAGTAATTTTTTTATACACAAGACTGAACAAGTGCAATGACAGCTTCAGCCAATCCTCTTTTGAAGTTTGGTTATCAAATCACAGCAACCCAGTTCCTATGGCTGATAGATTTCATCGCTGTTTAATGAGAGAATTTCACTAAGATTACTTTACTGGGGATTTGTGGCAGATACTGTATGTAAAACTTGGTCATGAATGACGTCACGGTGTGCCATTAGCTGCCCCTGAGCTTTGTAAAGTTCAGATGTGGAGTCTAGTCTTGCCAAGGTCATCAAATCACATCAACAACAGCATACGGGATGAGTGTAAGCCTTCAGTGAACTGCCACTCAGCCTGAACACAAATGGATGGACCATTTACCTAAAAGCATCCACATCTCCCTTTACTCTCTCTCGCTTTCTATCAATGGCTTGCTCAGATATACACAGATCTGCATAATATGTCTTTCAAACCAAAGAGTCCATATCTATAATTCTGGTAAATGCATTTTTCATTTTTTTCCTCTTAAGAAATGAATCCATGGACTTGGGATTTCTACAGACTTTTTTTTACATCCCAGCAGAGGAGTGGAAAAAGCATCTAGAGTATTATGTCTAGATGCCTGTCTGAGCCAGAATGTGCTTTAGAAGACCCAGAATAAGCTTAAAACTTCAGAAAAGAAGTAAAGTGACTGAAGTTGAAGTAAAATGACTGTTTAACAACTGTTGATAAATAGGAGGTGAGACATTACTGTAAGGATTCAGTCACTTCCTTCCTGAGAGGCTGAGTGTGTATGTATGTATGTCTGCGTGTGTATGTGTGCTCACCCCTGAGTATGTCTGTGCTCACTACCACATCACGGCGACTCACCTTGACCAACGCTGCAGCAGCGCGGAAGCTCATCTTGGCGACAGACTCGCGTTTGCGCCTCCGCGGCGGCCGTCCAAACCCGGAGCGGGAGCTGGTGAAGGAGCAGAGCGAGACCGCGCCGGGGGTGATGGGAGTGTGTGGCACGCTAAAGCCGTCCACCTCCTCCACCATTCGGAAGGCCCGCCCTCGTGCCAGCGGGTCGACAATCTAAACGCATCGAACATGCCTTTCAGACTCTGTACATTATGTTTATATGTGTGAATGTGGTAGTGCCCACTTTCAGCTCTTTCTTCACTGCACTGATACAATACAACAGATCTTTCACAAAATTAAAATATGGATGACAATTCATCTTTTGTATATGTTAGCATGGCACTGCATTATGTGATAAAGTATTTACACAAAGCAAAGAGCGCTTCAGGTCAGAAGTCTATAAATAGCCCTGTATACATCATAAAAACTAAGTTCAGTTGCACCAACACAGTGCCAAAGTAAGGTCAGTAAGTTCAACTAGTGTACCCGCCTTTGCTTTACTCACCTTTTGGGTATAGAGGTTTCACTGCCAAGTTTGGTGATGGTGGCCTTGGCCAACTATATCAACAATACTGTGTATGTTCTATGGCCTTTTCAGACCGTTTCAAACCGCAGTGGTTATGAAACAGTTTGTAGTGTGTCATACTCATTGTTTAGACACCTACATGTAGTAGCTTGCCAAGCAATGCCAACCATATGAGCTGATAGCTGATAGTGTCATGTCCCCTCTCACCTTCTGCATGCCATGCTGGGCGGGGGGGACGTAGAGGGGCGGTGGCGTCTCGGTGCTGGTCATGGACAGGTTGTCCTGGCTGGACAGGTCCATCTCACGGATCACAGCTGGCTTCAGCTTCCCGTAGCGCAGGCTGCAGTGTCGCAGGCTCTTCCGCTGCCATCGCTGCGTGGCGTCGCCGTCCTTGCTGACCCCAAACCAGTCAGCCGTGCCCCTGTCACAACAGACGAGAGTCAGAGTAAGATTCGTGCTTACTGATCCTGGGTCTGTGACAGGATGTGGAGGGGGTGGTTTGGGTGCCACAGTAAAGTGAAAGGGAGAGAGAACTATCTCTTCCTAATTGGAGTTTAATGTAATAAATAACATTTCAAAATGCATCTGCATTTAATAAATTAAGCATATCTGAGCTGAAAGATCTTATTTTGACATTCACTACCCTATTAGAGTGATGTGATACATGGGGTGCCACACTAGGATTATTTTAAGGAGGTCTCATTATATTAGATACAGTGACAGGGTCAAAAACACCCACGGATCAGAATTCTACTTAAGATAATAGATTCTTCTAAAAATAGATAATGAGATTCTGTTCTGTGGTGAGAACCAGAGGCCTGCCATGTATATCCGGTCAAACTAAAATGCATGCTTCACTCCATGTGTACTTCTTGACATGCAGACACAGTGAGAAAGTGAATTGAAATCAAAGGCTTTTAATTGTCTGAAATATCTTGACAGCAATGTGTAGCTTGCTCATTCCTAAAAAGGTGACAAGTAACAACAAGCAAAAAGCAAAACATAAAGAGAGAAATCTCAACATCAGGGATTCTTACTTTACAAACAGGCCTCACTAATGGAGATTTAGTGTGCATACATTCTCTGGGAGAAACCAGTTCAACAGACACAAAACAGGTCCATGACTGCACTTTACACCCACACAGCTCTTGGGAAAAAACACATGCATGCACACATACACACACACAATCAGAGAAAGTGAAAGAGAGACACACACACACACAAACAAATGTCTACACACATACACAGGCTTGTGATGGAAGGAGACAGCTGTTGGGCCCCCAAACATCTGTATCTTGTCAGCAGTCATGAGTGCTTACTAGTCACAATTATTATCATCAGTTTTGGAGTTCCACGCTGACTCTCCCATGGCCTCCCACTGCCCTGTTTGATTTACATACCACTACTATCCCCCTTCACACACACACACACACACACACACAAACCACTTTTCTCATTCTCACCTAACGCCCCCCCCCATCTCACTCATGGGTGTGCCACGTCTGAAACCAACAACAATGTTAAGAAAGACTAATGCAGGCATGTCAATTGGTCTCTGAAGAGAGTAGCCAGTGCTGCCACAGAGCCACATGAAAGTACTCACACACACACACACACACACACACACACACACACACACACACACACCACACACACCACACATCCCCCACACATACACACACAACAGAGTTAGTCACCCTGTCTTGTTTTTCTGCAGATAGAAAGGTAGGCTCAGATGGTCTGAGTCACTCAGTCACACTCAGAGCTTTGAAATTTAGGGCCAAGCTGATGGGCTTTGATTCTTTTCCAGACAGTGAAGTTTGTGTAGGTTATCAAATGGTCATTAGTCACAAAGATAAGTTCTGAAATGATTTAACACAATGAACACTTCCTATATTTAAAGAAATATTTATATATATAATATATTTTTATTTAATATGTTTTAAATTCATATTGACTGCCATGCAAATTCAGTGTGTGTGTGTATGTGTGTGTGCACGCATGTTTGTGTGTTTGTGAGGGGGGTGTTTAGTGCGCGTGTGTTAAATGAGAGGGCTATTTGTGAGTGAGGAGACTGGAAGTGTTTAGATAGTACAGGGCTAAGTAATAACAGACCAGCCCACGGCCTCATTACATGGAAGGCCAACATTTGGGGGGATGGAGAGACAGTTCTATTGACGCAAACACTAAGTGTCTTGCTTGGCTTATTTGTAGCACTTGTTTTTTCAATCACGTTGATATCTCTGACCTTCCAAATAGTCATCAATTGATGCATATGACTTGGATAACAGCCCAAAGGCATAACTTGTCAGCACAGATATATAGCAATGTATAGCTGTGCAGTTTGTACACAGACTCAAGAGCTGATTTTTATTTACATTTCAAATCAAAACCCCCGTCAGTACCTTGGTTTTAAAATCAATAAAACAACCAAGGACTTTCAAGAGATGGCTCTGAAAAAGCATTCCAAGTGTCTAATTCTGAAATATGTCTAAAATAATTGTGAGACTGGATGTAAATGTTAAGAGTTAGGCAGGCTTTAATCAGATGCCAGGAGTTTTAAACAGAGGTGATGGATGAAACTCCTCTTTCCCCACATTTTTAAAAGGCCCCCTTGCCCCTCAATGCAGTACTATTGATACTGACTTTGCATTGCAGTGCTATGGGAATGCATACTGCTTATGAGAACTTGATAACGTGATAATGTATAGTGCTTGTGAGAAATTGTGATAATGTATAGTGCAACAACTATATTAACACTAGCATCCTTATTTACCATCACATTACACATGCACATTAAACATTTTGGCTAAGCAATTTGTCAAGTGTGTGACATACTTTTTATTTGTTTGTTTAGCTGTATGCTGTATGCTGACCTATGAGAATGATTATCACAGTCTGTGGGTACAACAAAACAATGAACAGCTGGTATTTCTCTGAAGCCATTTTTTCCCGAATTAATTCTACAGTATTTCACACCTTAGTCACAATCAAATAATTAAAAATATTCTGACATGAAAATTAGAAACACATTTGTCACCTGTGGGGTAATAACATGAGTAATAATAAATGAGTAATAATCAGTGATAGATCTATCAAACTATATAATGTCTCTCAAAATGTGAACAAACAACATAGACGTGATGAGGCGTTGGGAGTCTGAAAGAAGGGGGTTGATTGTATATTTTTGAAACTAAGCTTTCTTGTACTGCCCCCCCCCCCATAGCAAATGGGATAACTCAAGACATGATGCAGCCAAAGACAGAAAGCTGAGCTCTGAGCCCTATCACAATCCTTAACAAAACACAAAGACAAGTCAATAAATAGTGGCAAGACTAAACTAAAGACTGCAAACTAAAGACATCAAAGAATAAAATGCCTCGTGATGTGGATTAGAAACAAATGCATAAACAATATAACAAAATATTTGTGAATATGATACGATCCAATAACCATTCTAGCGACATTTGGTACACAAAATTAAAGTGGTATTTAGTTAATAAAATACATAATTGACACCTCCCCAAACTGTTGATTAAATGAATACTCTCAGAAGTCACTCAGGACCAACACCTTAGACTAGAGGCATTAAAAACTACATAACTATTCACTCCAGTCTTTGTACTCAGTACCTTCTTCAGATGCAAAAAAAGAAGAAAAAAAAACCATAATGAACTGCAGTTACACAGGCAACATTAATTCACAACTTAAAATGAGTTTTCAAACATTCACTCAGCAGACTTCAAACTAAGTCTTGAACTTACTTTATCACATCGCAGCGCAACCTGTTAGAGTCCGGCTCCTCATCAACCCTACTCCACAAGAAGGCTGTACACACACACACATATACATGACTAAATCACTAGTAGACCACATCCCTAAAGAATCACTCTAAGAATCTGCTTGATGATTCGTACTCTAGATGATTCAGCCCATTAGGCTCACAGACAGTGGACACTTGATGCTGGTTTAGATCTTCTTTGAGTGAAGAACCTCAGAAAGGCTTCCAGGAGAATGAAAGAGTGAAGATGAAAAACCTACCTGTCAAGATCATCCCAGGAGGCTGAGAAGGTCATACCTCTAGTGAGTCACAGAAGGCTGGTCTCCCTCAAACATAATGAGCTGAGAAAACTACCTGATAACCCCTATTCATGTTACTTTAAGAGGGTAAGGGGGTGGGAGTCTACGAGCAAAGAGGCGATAAACCATAAGATAAAAAGATGCCTGATTGCACTCCCCCGGTAGTTGCTCTTTCTTTGAAGATCAAGCTGATCACAGGGGCAACGGTCCTCTGAGTACACGGGTTCCTCCTCTCCTCCTCCTTCTTCTTCTACTCTGGGTTCTGTCTCCTATCCTTTTCCTCCTCCTCTCTCTCTCTCTCTCTCTCACACTGCTGCTAAACAGCCGGTACTCTTCATGGACTTGTTTGAAGAGTGTGTGTAAACACTCTCGTACATACCAGACACAGAAGAGAGAGAGAGAGCGAGAGGGAGGGAGAGAGAGAGAGAAGAAAAGGTGCATGAGCACATGTGGAGGAGAGGCCAAGAGAGGGGATGTGCTTGAACATGAAGCCTCGCCAGTCCAAATGCTCACTCATCGTTCCCTGTGTACTGAACAGCAGAGACTAAAGGAGACGCAGACAAACAAAACACGTTCTTTCACAGCTGACAGAGGCAGTAGCCTGCTGATGATGCTTTCTGTTGTGGTTTCATTATCAAACACATATAAACTACAGTAGTTAACATGACTTAAGAAAAAACAAGCGTGGATGGAAGTATCTAAACTCTCAACCGTTGATGAGAGACTCTGTGGAATGGTGATTCATGTTTCATTACTCACCACAACAATGGGCAACCAATATTAATGACACTGTTGACTGTAAATTTGTCAACAGCTTAATTGTATTAATAAGCTACTAAGACAACCCCTTCTGGTCATTAAGTAGGGTCATTTGATATTCCAGTCAATAAACCCCCTCAGGGCCATAAATTCTCCCTTTCATTATTTTCTATAATGAATATCTGCCTCCATGGTGATCCTTACTTCAGGGTGCTATTATCACCATAAGAAATAACTATAATTCATTAAGTAAGATTAGGCACGTCAAGATGGAAACACAGTACACTCTTATACTCTTAGGGAAAACTGCTTCCAGTAAATCCTCTTCTCCACAGCTGACATGTAAAACACTGAACTGTTCATGAGAGTCCCAAACAATATGGTCTTGAGGTTCTGAGCGGGTGAAAACCCAGCCAAGTGTGCTGGCCAGGTTATTTGTCTTTGGATCCACTAATCCCTCCCATTCCTCTCCTCTCTTTCACAGAGACCTGTGGCAGACCTACCCTCAGGGAGGGATGTCAAGGCCCTGCAAATCCATGCCATTTACGAAGCAAATATTAACATGGCTGCCATTCAGCGGGTAGGGTATCTCTACTCAATCAGCTCCGAAGTCTCTTGAGAATGTTTAATCTCCCCAAATGCCTAGTTAGGGATATGGAGCTCACTGTAAGTAAATCTTGTCTGGTAACTAAATGTGACTGCCTGTTGACACTGGGCTTGCTGTGGCTGACTACAAGAGAGGGCCTCTCATCTTATTCTTGTGTTATGGTGGATAACCTGTGTTTTGTTAGCTCTGGAATGGCTATCTTAAGAACCTGACATGTGGCTGTGAGCTCTTCACCCGCTAATGCCTATTTATAGAGTAAAGTGAGATAAATAGCTCCAGCTTCAACAACCAAACATACCAGGGATATGGGAACATACGTAATAATTTGTCTTCATTTGGATAATTTGGATTCTTTTGTCATTTGTGTCATGCCCTTTGGTTTTATGTTTCCTATGCCTACCACCCAATAATTTCCCGAAACTTCCCCAATTCAGAAAAAGTGCCATCTTTCCAAACTATGTTTGTTAAATCAGTTTTCACATGCTGTTGGTCCACTGTAGGCTGAAATATACCCTATAGGGATATATTAGAGAATCTATGGAAATGTAGCCCTGAGATGTAATGTAGCACTGAGTTTGCACAGCCACCATAAACAACTCCACTTATGCCCAGGACCACTGTGTGTGCTTCTGCCATCAAGGGCGCTGAACCCCCCTGGATGTGAATCTTCGCCTGACATGAAACTACTCAGAAGCCTCTTTGAAGTCAAGCACATGGTAAAAGCTAAAGACCTGTTGCATCATATGAAGACCGCCTCCACACACAAGGGAGCCCTTTGAGTCTTTGATGTAACATGGAAGCCTTTGTGAGCTGTATTTACAGAGAAAAGGTAAACGACTCATTTATGCTCATGTTTGTATGTGTGTGTGTCCGTGTGTGTGTGTAGTAGGGGGTAAGTGATGTGGAATAAAGCTGTGTTTCAAACACATTTTGTATGGAAAACATTTATCATTTTATAGTTCACACATTTAATATAACATCTTAATTAAGACCTAGAGAATATTAAAAAAATCAACTAAGATATTAAGTAGATTATAGAAGACTGGAAAGGTGTCTCTAAATGAACGATAATCATAAAATCACATGTTGTCTAATGAATTAATAAACAAGAATACACTGTCTATCTATTGACTACCTCCCACGACTTCACCTCGACTAAAAGCAAGATCGATTTTATCATTTATTTCTTTATTTTCAGTGACTGCAGAGACAAGATAGGGCAACAGCTGGCTAACCAATCAAGCATCTTTGGTGCAGAGTTCAGAATCTGTGACGCATTTGCTAGATTCCTAAATATGCCTTAGTAAAACCAAAGATACTTTAGAAGTTCACCAACGATGTGACGTAGGCTGTACTCCTTTATGACGTTATCAAGTGAAACACTATAAATGAGTCGCTGAGCTGATCATTTCATTACCCTTTCTGCGACAACTGAGACAATGATCCTCGAACTTACCGACACTATCGTGTCTAAAGTAATACATCGTTTTAACGACTGGCTTTATGACCAGTTGGTCACGGCCAACCTATCCAAAGTTACTGATTCTGCGGTCCGCGAAGTCAAGAAAAGCCTTAAGACAAAGCCTGTGACTTCATCTGCCCGGCGACCTGTTCTGCTCCCGGCTAAGCGCGTGTACTGCAAGCCTGAGGACCAGATCCTGGAGGCGCCTTATGTGGAGGTGGAGGTGGGGATGGAGACCCGGGGCACCATGTGGCATCTGTGTGGCGGCTTCGTGACTCTCCAGACCGTCTACACCAGAGATGTGTTCACCTACTTCGAACCTAGCATTACCTAAACCTGCTGTGTTAGACCTACTCTTGATGAATGGAAATCCTATTTAAAGGCGTTTATTTTCAATAAACACAATATAGTTTAACCTACATTTTGGGCGATGCGTGTTTATACACATTTATTTTCATTTAAGACGGCCTTATAGGAAAAATATTTTGTTAACAGTCTGTTGTACACCTGTAACTTAAATTAAAAGGAAAATCACACTACATATTATTAGACTACTGCCTGACAATGGTATCAATGTAACAGCCATAGAAATTCAGACAAAAACTGTATTTCTGCAGGTGGACTTGCACATCAACCAGCATTCCACCACCTCATCTCCCTTGTTCATCCACACCTAGGCCTGTCCTTGCATTGGAATGTGCTTAGGACACTCATGAAGCCTAATACAAGTGACTGGAAAGTCTGAAGCCTAATTTTCATCAAAGCCTGGAAAATCCTGGGTTGCAAGCAGTTTGCTCAGGCCACATCATGCCGATGACTATAAACACTTTAGGATTATTTCATATTCTTTAAAAGATATTGTATCACAAAACTAATTTTAGGGTATGGCATGATACTGTTGACAACTACAAAACCCAAATACAACTCACTCCTGGTGTGTGTGTGTGTACATGTATGTGCCTGCATGCTCCAACATTCTTCACAGTCACAGGGACAAAAAGCTACTGGGTGTGTTCCTATTGAGAGCCACAATTTTCCACAACTTTCAGACTGCAATCTCCTTTTCTCCTGTTATTGAAATCAACTGATGTTGACCACAGTGTGTATGGGGGATGATTAAACACCTTTATATAATGCTGGAATGGCAGAGTGCCCGGATCATGCCTTGACCCAATTTGACTTTGCAAGCCCATATCTTTAGAGTCTTGCGTGCAAGGGGCTTCTGTGAGATTAGGGTGACTTGTGAGTAATTTTTAATAATCCCCACATAAATATTTCATTTTTATAGAGAATTCAAGAAATTAATCTTTAGACTGCTTCCCATCTTACAATCTTATGTCCTAATAGTGAAGAAAAACAGCTAACAGCATGTATTTTGTATTTGTATGATGTAAATAATAATAATAATAATAATAATAATAATAATAAATATAATTAATGTAAATAGCTATTACTGTAAGAGCACAGAACTGACATGTAGCTACTGAATGTCAGCACATTAACCTCAGCTAATAACCCATTACCTTTAGGTGACTCCACAACAACAACAAAACAGCAGAATTTCAATCGCATTCTGCCTTGAGCATTACCGGTCATTATCTGCCTTTGAAGTAGCATAATGACGGAGGTGTGTCATCTGTAATGCCACTCTAAGACACAAGGTGCTTTGTGCTGAAGTGATGGATGGTTAGAGTCAGGTGCACAGTTGTGTCTACCGTACCTGAGGACGATTTTGGGCAGGGACTGGCGCCTCCGTGTCAGGTAGCGGGTTGCCCGCTGGCCTTTCACGGGCACGGTGTTGACCCGCTCAAAACGAACCCGTTTCTCACTGGGCACGAGGGGTGCAGTGGCAAGGAGATTTGGCAAAGATGGCGGCGTCAGAGGGAAGGTAAGCAGCAGGAAGAGACGGAGTAGAGAAGTAGGAAAAGCGGATTGGGGGAAATAAGAGAAAAGAAGACAAAGTACAGTCAGCTTAGTTAGGAAAGAGCATTAGCATTACCGGTGGGTTATAACATTAACAAGATAAAAGTTGTACAGTTATAAAAGCTGCAATAAAAAAAATGAAGTAAAGCTCTTTATGTCAGACCAGAGTAGTTAGCAGTGTGAAAGGGTGAAAGACAAAAGCAACGGATGAGGACGGCAGAAAAGGACAGATCAGGACAGGGCAGACATAGCAGAAGCATATTGGCGCGTGCAAATGAGTCGCTAAGGACAGGTGGTCACAGGAGTGGATGCCAGGCCGTCAGTTCTCCCAGTATTCAACGCATGGACACAACTGTTATTTTGCGGTTTTCATGTGAGCAGTCGAGCACAGAGACACTCTCTCTCTCCGCTTGAAAAGAAAAGACGTCATGCTTTTGGCGGCAGCACAAAGCTAAATGTCTACACTTACATGCAACAGTAGCCACAGCCATGATAAACACAACTACACTGTATCTAGTATCTCTCCAGCCTCAGCCTTTCCACTGAATCCCTGAGTCTGAACTCATGTCATTCATGCTCATGCTGCCATTCATTTACAAATTCAAAACATCAAATCCGAAAAGCAAAGTGCAGGAGAACTCAGTCCTAATTCTATGTTATGCACTTGTGCTCTTAGCTTGGTGTCAGTGTGGAGTAGCAGAAGCCACTGCTTGGGGGGACTGGAGCTAAATTACAGACAGCATTATGTCATGTCTCTCACAGTAAGACAGGCTGAAGAAGACAGCTGACAGCCTCACGGAGAGAGCACATCCAACAATGAAATTCTGACATCTAGGTCATCTTAGCTGCCACCCACAACATTTGCTGAACAGCCCAGCAACAAATGAGTTGTCTTGCGAATAAAAAATGGGCCAGTATTTGCTTGAAAGGCAAGGCACAGACAAAGACATGCAATCTATCTGTCTGCATCTAAAAATACACAGCAATTTCACACCTGTTTAGTTCCACAGACAAAAGAAACCAAAAGGTTCTACTACAGGCACAAGGGTGAAAAAATTATGCAAGTATTTTTGGTTAACTTTTCACTGGGACAAAATAAGGCTGCAGCAGCTTCGAAGGCTGCTTCGAACAACAATTTAATTCCCATCTTATACATGATTAGTTATTAAACTTTATGAGGCAGATAAACTCCACACAGTACACTCTGTGACACGTGTGTGTGTGTGTTGCTTGTGTCTGTGTGTGTGTGTGAGAGGGAGCGAGAGAGAGTGTGTAAGTGTGTGTGCATGTGTATATGTGTGTGTGTACAAACTGTATGTATTCTCCTACCTCTTGATGGTCTGTGTAATTGAGGGCTGGCGTTGCAGCGGAGGTCTCCTAGGGTCAGTGGGTTCATAGCTTGGATAACCGTGGTGAGTGTGTTCCGCTGGCATGCTAGCACTTCGATTGAACGCTCCTCGCTTTACTGGCTATAGGCACACACACACACACACACACAGATAATAGTAGAGACCATTAATCAGGACTAAGACTTAAGTGTTTATGTCATGAGGCTTTAGTCTTTCCCAAACACTGTTTCTTAGCCTACAGAGCCACAAAAGGATCATTCAAGCACTTGGTATTTGTTTCAAACACTAGGTATTATTTACAGTATTAGTCAAAACTAAATACTAATCTCTGTCAGAACTAGGGAGAGATGCAACAAATCAACTTGATAATAAAGTATGACTATAAAAAAATCCATCTCCCTGAGCACATAATCAAAACCCTGAGTTCACATCCATATTTCTTTTTAACCATCTCATCCTGAACACAAGCTTGCAGGCCATCTTGTCTAAAGTCTGTGGCCATGCTTCCCAGGCACAAGGAGTGAGGAGGCAGAGGTCACAGGGCTTATCTCCACAGAGGCTGGTACCTGCACAAAAGCCAGGGGCTCGTCCAGGGAGAGCTGTGCGTTGGGGATGTCCAGCTTAAGCCAAGGTGGCTTCTTTCTCTGCAGACTACTGCTGCCGCTGCCATCACCACTCTCCGACTGGCCCGCCTCAGCCATGACCACTCAGCCAGCCCTCGCCTGCCAGCTGCACAGGGAGAGAGAGAGAGAGAATTTGAATTTTAACATCTTTTTATTAAACACTTTGGATGACTTAATGAAATGTTTTTACAAGTGTATGAAAGTATAAAAAAAAAATCAGGTGTATTTTACAGGTGTAAATTTTTTTTTTACAGAATCCAAATGAATACATACAAAACACAATACAAAATCATTCAAGATAAAGATACAACAGACTGTTTAATCATTTGCAACTAGTCCCATCAACAAGAGAGAGAGACAGAAGGGGGGAGAGGCAAGGGAACAAAGAAAGAGTGAGAGAGAGAGGGGAAGAAAAGAGAAAGTGAGAAAATGAGAGAGAGAGATGAGAGAGGGAGAAAGATGGAAAATAGACGGGTAAAGAGATAAATAGCATAACATACAAATATACAGTACACAGAAAAGGGAGAGGTGACGGAGTCACAGAAGGAAAGAGAATGGGGAATCAGAGGGGAAGGCAGAGACAGACAGAGTGAGAGAGAAGTACGATGGAGGCCATTCAGTGTACACAAAGATACACAACATGCACACAGAAACATGCTATAAGCTCAGCACAGCTATAAACAACATGGCCCAATCTCTGCTCTCTGACTTAATCCCTCTGCTCTATCAGTACTCTATAGTACACAGGCAAAGCATCAGACTCATGCCACATGGTTGCCAGATGAGTTAATCACAAAGCAAAAAAAAGCCTCAATACACACACACATTACACACACACACAAAAGCTGAATGCATGACAACAATACCAGTCCTCTGAGATAATCTCAGCAGCCATCTGTAAGCAGCCCCACCATACCGACAGGCTAATGCCATCCACCCTGTGCCGCACACCATCTCAGGAAGAAACACCGGCGTGTGAGCAATCTCTCCCCTCTGTTAGAGAGCTTTAAGAATTGCCAATGTATCTACTTATACACCTACAGGCATTTAATATAAATAAGTCATTACTCAGGCAGGAAAAAAATGTCTGCTCCATCACAATCCAAACACACAGCTCTAACATTGTGATCATGTTGTCATAATCCTGGCTTACATAGTTTCATACAGTGCCCTGTTGATGTGACTGCATTGACATCTGACAGGTTTAAACTTGATGATACGGAAAGATTACTTCCTCATGGCTCATAACATCTGAGGTATGTAACTGATCTGAAGGTGTGACCCGACACACTGAGGGCTTCTTGAAGGGCATAACAGTTTTCCTCCACAAGAGGACACTCTTCCTCCAAGATACGTCCTTCTTCAAGCCCCTTACACACTCAACATCTCATCATAATTTATACACCTGCAGTAATGTCAATAAAGTCAACCTGAAAACTTCATAAGTTGCATAACTTAAAAAATCTCTTCGTTCAAGGCCAGGCTGTGTGACTAGTAATAAAGTAACTGTACAGCAAATGCAGTGATAATGCTCTCTAAAATCTCACTTCACTCATCTTACACAATAATCATCTCACTGGGCATTCCACATATTAACTTAGTTTGTAGATCAAGTCAAGCTGAGATCTTTCTACATGGTAAACATGGATTTATACCTTATGTGTTGCTGGATCAAAATCACTTATTTCCAGGCATTGCTGCAGATATAGTATGTATATCACTAATTGAGAGGTCTGCAATAATAATCAAGATAACTATGTAGAGCAAATCCGTCCAACTAAAATTTACGGCTGTTTCCACCTGACTGATCCTGGATCAGTGTTTTGGGATAGACACTCATGAAGAGTTAAAGGAAGCAGGTGACAGGGCTGAGGCAGGGGCCCCCACACTCCCTTGTCATTCCATTCTGCTCACGTTGAAGGCCATCCTGTGCTGCGATTTCACTACAAAACCATATGGCTTGTGTTTGGAGCGGAGAGGCCCCCTCCATGGCCAGAGTGTAAGTGTTCCCCACAGTGGAGGACCCAAAGGGTCACTGTCTGCTCCAGAAGGCAGGCATCAAAGCAGGCAGCACCAAAGAATGAGTGACTCATTCACTAAAGATTGAATAGCTTTTACAGCAAGCACCATTTTGTAGGATTGACAGAACCTTGCCCAGAGAAAGACAGCACTAGAAATATATTATAGGTAATTTCATGTCTTTATGTTTTTATGTGAAATCACCTTTTTTGAAGTTTTTAGGGGTCAAAAATATACTGTGTGTTAGCAGTGAAATTGTACACCAACTGCTATCTGTCAGCGAGGAATGAGTGTGAAGTCTTTCCCACATCAATCAAGTGGAGTCCTTTAAAGCCCAACAGACACATAAATCAATGTAGCGCCAGTTGTACTTAGTAAAAGACTACTAATTTAGCTAATAGCCAATGCATTACTAAACAGACAGTAGCGAGCAAGTCCAGCCAGCAGTTAATGTCAGTGCTTCACTTGATGAATACACTAATGACAGACGTCTAAACGAATGTCCAGAATTGGGGTTTACTTTGGAATTTGAACACAAAGGAGGGATGGATGCTTGTGATAACACTAAAGTCCAGTAATGGGGAGCTCATTTTGGAAACTACCGCCACTCCCAGGCTGAAAAAAAATTGTTTGAGTTGGCAAGTGCTCATAGGAGAAAGACACAAATCACTAAAACTTTCTATGAACCCAGTATTCATAAGGCATTATAAATGCATTTGGGTTATAATGCATTCATAACCACTGTACTCATAAGGCATTATAATGTTATCATATAAGCCATTCTCCGAAGCTTCTTTGGCCTTTTGATACCAGGGAAACATATCACTTTACTTTATGTCTGTAATGGTGCCTTATTGATTTTCTTGAGTAATTATGTGTTTATCTCACTTTACTATGAGTATGCACTGAGCTCTTGTAATTCTTCATTATTTGGAATGCAACGGGGGCATATAAAAAGATAATTAACTGAAGCTTTATAATGCTTTCTTTATAATGACATTTTAAGTTGTAAAGGCTTATAATGCCTTATAAGCACAGGCATTTGAATGTATAAACACTGCACACTGATAACATTAGTTATTAAAACTTATTAATTACATTCCTTCCATACATTACATCCCTTTATCCATGTGTTTATAACGCTTTATGAATATTGGGTTCATAGAAAGTGTTACACCCTAAATTCTTGTGACAACCTTTTATGTTTGGTTAAAAAAAGAGGACTAGACGGTTCCCTGGGCCTGTATGTCTGGCTTTGAGGCCTCCTGAAGATTAGAAAGTCTCATCTGATGCATTCCAACACCCTCTGTGATGTGTGAAAGCAAATGCCACAAACAGAATGAATGTGGCACACAGGGAGATAAAAAGCCTCACACTTATCAAGCATGCTCAGAGAGTGAGAGAGTGGTTGTGTATGTGTGTGTGTGTGTGAGTGCTTGAGTGTCTGTGTGTGTGTGTGTGTGTGTGTGTGTGTGTGTGTGTGTGTGAAAGAGTGTATGAAGGCCTGAAAGCTTCAGGATGTTGTGAGAATGTGCAGGGGGTGTTTTGGATCATCTCTTTTGTTTCCTCCTCTACCATCCTGGGAGGGTTCTGGCAGTCGCCGTGTTTGCCCAGGGGAAACGCTCGATCCTGGGCCACGCCGGAAGTAAAAGCGGCCTATTTACGGGACACAGCCTCCAAATATGGAGGGAAGGCTTCTGGTAAGGAATTCCTTCAGACAGCCACAGCCCAGAATCAAAGCCTGTGGGCATGTAATTTTTTTTTTTTTCGTTCTTTTTTTGCAAGGCCCGTTTCATTTTTGAAACCCGATGTTCTCAGTGGTGGAACACAAAATTGTAGTGGCTCTTTTCCGCCAGCAGCAAAAGCGGGTCATTAGCGAGGTCCCTCGATTCGAGAGACTATGGTTCAAGAGTCCCTGCCAAGCCCAACAAGCCATGCTCCATTCAACACCGGCTGCTCCACAGTTTGCTTTCTCTCCTGAGCATAATAGAATATTGTCAAAAGAAGGGTGAAAAAATAGACAAAACTTGCTTTGATGTAAAGACCCGTTCTTGTGGTGAAAGTGAAACCCAGTGTCCTTTTTTTTGTTTGGAGAACGTAAACACAACCCTCTAAATAGCATCCCACTGCTCTCCACTGCCCACCACATCCTTCAGTAACATGCACTCAAACCTGTGATTTTAGCCTCCTGGATGACTCTTGGGGCCCAAGTGGCAAGCAGGAACAGTAATCTGCTTTTTCCAGCAGGAGGGGTGGAGGGTCATTGTTCTCCCTCATGCTCAAATGGAATTTGACACGACGCCACACCAATATCCAAGCAAATGAATTCCATTCGCATCCCTCTGACTCCTCCCCCCCACCCCCGTCAATGTCTGTTTTGACACCCAGTTTCAAGGCGTGTTGGAGGGCAGACCAGCCCTTTGTGCTGTGAAGCACATGACACGTTTCCTGCCATCAGATGGGTGCTATGCACATCATAGTGTCCTTAAACACATTGCTCTGACGTAAATGCATTCCCTCTCTCTCTCTCGATCAAGCAATAATGGCAGGTTTTAGCACTTTTTCGAACACTCTTCCCAGTGAGTGGTCTACAACAGCAGATAGCTATCTGAGAGACACTGACAGGATGAAATCAAAGTTATTTTGGAGTTTCCCACCAACATGGCCAGACTCACTCTTCCAGCAGGACCTGCATGGCTCAATAAGCTCATGACCTGAGGGTCTGGGTTTAGTTTCCATCTTTTTCTCATAACTGCTGAGGCTTGGACAAGATCTGGTGCCGTGCTGAACAAAAATATCTGCGGTGAAATGTGGAGAGTATGCAAACAAATTGGTTTGAGGGGTTGAGGTAGGACATTAAACTGGCCTAAAATGCAAAGGGTTCCAAAGGTTTCAACTGTTTTTTTTTTCCAAACCAAGGTGATGACTGTTGCTGGAACACGAACTGTGTAGAAAGTCCCATCCCTTTCTGTGAAGGCATGCGTAGTCCTCCAGCCCTTCATAGCTTCTTTTATTCATCACCTGCCCAAGGTCAGCACAGTTTTTAACTGTAAGACTGCTGACTCTAGTTCCTGCTACCTCACACATAGATTTGCTTAAGAAAATATACACTTAATCTGTTTTCACATGCCGTGAAGTCCTGATATGGTCTAGGCATTAAACATGCATTGTTGAATTTGTGAACAATGTCTGAATTATTTGTCCAAGGTATCAACTGTACCTGACAATACAGTTCCCAAGCACTAAGCCTACTTGAGTGAGCATATGTCTGAACAAGTGAACAAATTTTTTGAGACTGGAACTCTTTAGAATCATGTTAGAATGTGCAAACAAGAATATTGCACAAAAGAGTGCAGCTGATCTTAAGCACCATCCAACAATGGAGTATCCTGCATTTTTTCCCTCATTGTTTCCTCATGCCGTCCTGCCTGAGGTATGACGTATGTATGGTCAGTCAAGCTCACCACTTTAATTTGTCTCCACATTCCACACATTCTAACTCTTTTTTCTCACTCTTACCCTCCTCTCTTTGCTCTCGACCCTTCTCTCAGCATAACTGTGGACCATAGTATTTTTAGTATTTTTTTTATTGTGTTCACCAACACTACCTACAACACTAGGCCACACCACATGGTGAACTGGGGAACTAAGTACCATTATAGGAAACTGCGAGAAATTCAGTTGCCTAGATGCTCACAAAATGCTTACAAAATGCAATCTGTAGGTATGTGTACAGCAGTATCCCAAACACCAGAAAACAATATCAATATTTCTACTTGCCTGTTAATCTTTGCTGTTTACGCAAGAAGCAAAGTAGAAAGAGAGACAATAAGTAATGAAACTGACACTAACCACAGATAACCCTGTATGGATTATAAGATCAGCATTGTTTAGGGAAATGGAGATTAAGACTCTTAGAGACATGCTCTAGAGAGAGGAAGAGGGGAAATGCTTGTCTGAGGAAGGGCAGGAGTCAGCCATGTTTGAAAGGTAGACATGTGCGTGCATGGGAGAGAATGCAAGCTGGCTATGTTCATGACAGACTCAGACAATATGTGTGTGTGTGTTGCACTGGACAGAGAACAAGGTCGGTATTTTGACTCAGGCCAGATGTTGCTGTTGGATGGCGAGTCTCACGTGGACAGGGCAGGAGCTCAGGGACAGCAGGGTGTGGAGTGTGTGTGTCTGTGTGTGTGTGTTAGGGTGTGTGTGTCTAAGTGTGTTGGGCCTGAGCCTGACATCACACTGCTCTGTGATGGATGACCTCATTTGACAGTCACTTCCTTTTTGCAAGCTGTGTGGCCGCATCCCTGCGCTTTGAGACACAGGCCAACACACACACACACACACACACACACACACACACACACACACACACACACACACACACACACACACACACACACACACACACACACAATCTACTCATGCCACTAGGGCAGACAAATAAATACCCAACGTACTGAGAAAGGAAGAATCCACACTTGACTGGTACATGACTACCACTCATCCAAGCATCCTGAACTACCAGCACCCCACTGCCTCTGAATTAAATATGCTGATGCATAAATATCCAAAACTTCCCCTTTAAGTATAGCACAGAGAATCAACCTCATAACCATTCTGGTAGCCATTCAAGAACATGCTCTCAATTGTACAAGAAGGCCAGTGATTCACCAATGAATTTGTCCTGTCTTCAACATTTTTAACAGTGACTAACATTCTTCTCACACACTCTTGTGGAGAAACTGCATCACTTTGTGAGTCAATTCCCTCCTGAATAAAAAACCTCTCTTTCAGACTTCTCTGCTGAGTTGGTGATAAACACATGATGATCCCCCAGGGAGCTTGATAACCGCCTCCTTACAAAAAAAATGAAACAAAGAGAAGAGCTCTGTGGAGAGCAGGCTGAGATTCCGGTGTGTGAAATGCGATTTCCCAAAAAGGTCTGTTGTTCCCTAGAGGGGAACGGGCGGATAGTTGGACACACTGTGACTGCAGGCGTCTGACTGAGTGGAGTCCGAACAGGGGGTTCCCATCCAAATGGCTTTCATTATTGACCTCTTCTTCCTCTTCAGCTCTTTTTCTTCTTCTACTTCCTTCTCTTCTACTTCTTCTTCTACATGTTCTTCTTGTAAAGACTGTTGTGAAAGAGACCTCCATCTGATTCCCATCTGTCCGCTGCTGTTTTAATTGCAGTGTTGAGTCTCATTAGCAAACTCCAACCATGAGCAATTAGGAGTCTGTCAACTGCCTCTGTGAGAAAGAAAAAAAAAAAACGAAGAGCCTTTAGCTCTTCAGCGTTGCGGTAGTTACTGTTTCAGGAGGGGAGCTTTGTTTCTTTCTTTTTTTTTTGAAGCAAACCACCCAGGAGGAGAAACTTTCACGCTGAGCTGGAATGCCATTGGGAGTCTGAGACACTGAGGAGCTGTTTTCTCTGGAGAAGGTAGTGATGTTACATAAGACTGTGGTGAGAACAGACAATGGCACCTCAAATCAAACATGTGCAGAGATGAAGACCCGTGACATAAAGAAAAACAAAGAAAATCTGCATTTCTTTGGATTGACCATGTTGGTGTATATAGACTGAAGTATATAGATTTCAACATATGCCTCCATGTTTGTGTGCTGCTGTCATTAACAAATCCAGAGGGACCAAGTACATATACATAAACTACTTCATATTTTTTATGTGTGGCTGCTTGCTAGTCTGGGCACAGAGTCTGGGCACGCCGTTCTGCACGGATGGTGGGGAAATACCTCTCATACCACTGGGCAGCCAGCGCCGCTCTGGACCATTTCAGCCCGTTCGTCTCCCCCAGAGTCTGGTGTTGAGTTAGCGTGAGCGCTGTGCTAACACATGGACACTAATGCTGAGTCAGCAGCATACAAGTGCCACCCAGGTCACACCTTGCACACAAAGATACTCAATGTTGGACAACTTAGTCAGTAGTCAGAAATAAGTTACTGATTACTTTATAAATAATGTAATATTATATAGGCTCTAATCCAGTGACCCCAGACCTGTCAAATATGTAGCTACTTAGACTTGCAGAAGAAGCCAACTGTTTTTTTGTTTGTTTGTTGTCTTTTAGCTCTATGACCTTAGTCTTGTGAACCAGACTCTTTCACAGTCTGGCCCTGGGTATACCTTCAACCATTCACAACCTTTTGATCATGACATCGTTTTTAGTCCTCCCAAGAGGACATTGCCCTCTCTCTGTTTT
Source organism: Tenualosa thibaudeaui (assembly GCA_027481765.1). NCBI lineage: Eukaryota > Metazoa > Chordata > Actinopteri > Clupeiformes > Clupeidae > Tenualosa > Tenualosa thibaudeaui. Next base: position 12,628,672 of record JAIFZK010000002.1, read on the forward strand.
CTGATTCGATCTGCAATCTTTTTCGCTGCGGAAACCTAAGCCTTTGGATAGGTACCTGAGTAGTATAGCGAAATGTGACATTGCCTTCTATGAGCCTGGACTGATTGACAAACTCTTAATATCACTGAGTTACTATTTAGTTACTTTCAATAATAGCTCCAATATTACCAGCATCTTGAAAATGTACAAGTAATAAAATAACATCAATATATTACTTAGTAATGTATTACTTCTCAACACTGCAGACAGTGGCATGCCCTCTGTTAAACTGCAACTGTTCTCCAGATGAGTGTAACACACCACGTATGCCGCCATTTTGGCAGTGACATTGTTTTTCATATCCCCGAAATTCCCATGTGCCTGCAGCAAGGGCTCCTAAGACGGCGCCAGTCTTTGGCGGGAGCTCCATGCCGCCATCCATCATCCCTCATCAGCAGTGTGACGGCTGATAATGAGAGTTTACTCGGGTTCATTAAACGACCAATCTATGAAATTAATTCGCCTGACCGTTCGGCGAGACAGCCTGCCTGACTGCCTGCCAAGCCGTCATGCTAAGGGTATTGGTAAAACAGCCTCCTCTCTTTCAGTGGTGTTTAATTGACCCCGTCAAGGATGAATGGAGGAGTCTGTGCACAAACACTCAGGCTGGGCTTGTTTGGAAGCAAAAACAAAAAGGTTTCTTTCTGGGTCCCCGCAGGCAGGCGACACAGGACATGGTAAACAGAAAAAAGAAAAGAAAATCATCAAAGAACTGTTGTCGGTTGCAATGCATATTAATACCAGCAACAAGCAACATCAAAGCCCTCTTACGCTTTCTGTGATGGAGAAAGGAGAAAAGCCAAAAAAGCTTCCAAGTCAAGCAATTTGAGACAGTGAATACTCTTTCCTGTCATGGCGTACACTCAGGTTAGAGAGTTATAAGGGGTTTTGAAAGCCCTTAGTGGAATAAATGACACAAATCTGTTACTGTCAAGAGACTGACCTACCAAGATGAAACAGGTGATCAGAGTCTTTTTATCAAAACCATCCTGTTCATCCTGTGCGACCCAACTCTGCCTTGAGTGAAATGGGTTATCTCACATGGAAGTAATTTATCCTTGAGTGGCTGTGATCTTGGAGACAAAGAGGCTGAGCCATATGTTTCAAGGTAAAGGCCTATCTATGTCTGCCAATCATGAAAATTACATTAAAGGAACTCAATTTTGGAGAGTCCATTCAAAGCGGAATTTTTATGACTGCTGTCAAAGAGATTTGCTCTGGTCTAAAAGCACCACTGCCAGTGGATTTAATGCTCTGGTTTTTGATTAAGTTACATGCTTAACGAGAGACTACAATAGTAAACCACATCAGGCACTGAATTTGGCCATTCAGCTTCTGTTTAAAAGTAACTCCAACAGAAATAAATGTTTAGTGCCTCAAATACATAGCAGAGGAATAGAACATGCTGCAGTATATTTTACTGGGCATCAGTAAATACACAAAGAATGCAAACATTTCTTTAAAGCATACCCTGAGTCTGCAGACTTCAGTTGGACTCACAGAACTATTATCTACATTGAAAGCTAGCAGCTGCAGTTGATTAGCCTGGCTAGCGCTTCTAAAACTTGTCCTCACAAAGGTGCAGGCGCTCGCCTGAACACCAGAGCGCCTGTCGAGAAAGAGAGAGAGAGAGAGAGACAGGGGATGAAAGACAAAACACAGAGCACAAAGAGGAGAAAGAGAAGCCTGAACATATTGTGTGAACAGGAGGTATGCATGGCTCTGAGATCCCACTTTGACTAGATCGTCCAACAAGCGTCCAATTGTCTGGCGGAAGTCAGGCTCTTTTGTGTTTTTTTTATTGTGTGTGTGTGAGTGTATGTGTGTGTGTTTTTCCAGTGGGCCATCAGGGGGGTTAGGGGGTGGTTGGTTGAGGATGGAGGTGACAACATGTGATCCCCATTTGTATACTTTCCATCGTCAACTGGGCCTGGAGCTTCTCCCAGCAGGACACCACCGCACAGGCTCAATGTGTGGGCTATCAGATCTGGGTTCTGCTTCTCACAAAACCACTCTGCTGCAGCAACAACGTTAGCCAGCTAATTGAGAGTGTCACAGTGGGCCCACTCACTCCCTCGTGAGCTTTAAGACAGTAAGTACGGTGGAGACCTCCGCATCCAGGAGCACAGAGCTGGACATCCCCTGCAGTGGCACAATCAGTCAGACCATTCCAGGTCATAAATTTCCGGGAAATTCCATATTCCACCGCTCCCATAAAAACATTTTCAGAAAGACGTTTCTCATTCTTCGCAGCTGCTTACTTCAAAGAGCACGCAGGCCTCGAGCAGACAGAGTATTCTGGAAACTGTCTGCCTGAAGGATTGTTTCCAAAGCAATGGGGCTGGTGACAGTAGGCCAAGTGAAAGAGCGTTGGATGTTATGATTTGTCACAAAGGGTTGCCTGTGGAGACAGGAGAGAGATCTCGCCAACTGGCACCATATAACACACACACACACACTCTGCACATTGCAGCACATTGTGCCCAAGTCAACATCGGCATCTGACGACATCAGCACCAATGAAGATGTGAACCACGCAAGCTTCCATTGCCTCCCATGAACACACCCGCCACAACACCGACACAATCCTCTTTTTTGAGAATCCTTGATAAGATCAGGCCGATTAGAGTCTGTGAGAATTAAGTCAATTGCCATGGACCCGGCATGGCACTGCCGCCACGGCTGGGCTTGGGGCAGACGTAAACCCACAGCTAATCTCTCCGTAAGCCTCATGGATCCAAGTTTCTAACAGAGCACACAGGCAAAGCATCATACACAGTCTTCCTCTACTGGACTCATCAGTGCTGGTTAGGTCAAACCTTAGGTCAAATACCCTGAGCGAGCAAGGGTTGACGCAGAGTCACAGCTATGCAAACAGATTTTGTCAGTGCACCATTAATCCTTCCTGGTAAGCCCATCATATCCAATTAACAGGAGACTGCAATTTCACTCACTGTTATTTATTTATTTATTTATTTATTCCTACGCTGGGGAAAAAAAATCCTTTCGCTGAACTTGCGTCCTCCTAAACCTTTGCGAGGCAAACAGCTTCCTGCTGGCCATGATTGGTTCATACGACCCTGACTGGTTCATAATTGCGATGTTCCACCAGTCCTGGTTAATTTGCTTGGTGGCAGAACTTTCAAACTGGTGAATTTGAAATTTCCCATTCGCCATCGGGCCCAGTGTGCCATACATACTTCTTCGTCGGAGGAATCTTTTGTCTTCGCTGGGTGGTTCATGCCGTGGTTTTGTGAAAGCCCCCGTTATGGACAATGCATGCTTTATGAAGAGTTTTCCCCAAGCTGCCAGCTTAACATAAGAGCTTCCTCTGTTGGCATGCACTGTATGAAAATAGAAAGCCAATTGCCCACAGATGCTTCACAGACAAGAAGGGAAAAAAATGTAGCCTGAAAAGAATATTTTTTCTGAGATGATGAGGCAGGAGGGAGGGCGGAAGGAGGGATGGGAGTGGGGGGGTCAAATCTGATAATTATGAGTCCTTAGGATATAAAAGGCGGTATAGTCTCCAGTCTCTCGACAACCCTGAGGGTTTCACAGCTGACCTGTGTCCTGACAGACAAAAGAGCTGACTGGCATTGGAAATCGGAAGAATATTGCAGAATTGAATACTGTAGAAGAGTTAAAAAGGTCAGCCCCAGTGCTCATGGTGAAACAGACACTCGCCATCTTGACTCTGTGGTTTCCTCTGAGGAAGCTAATGTGCCTATTCTCATCTACTTCATCTAATGGCATGTGACATTAATAACAAGCCTGAGTGTTTCAATGGAGAGGAAGGCTGAGTATTACATTTCCCATTCAGCAACACCAAGAATGTCCTGATCAAACAAGCCATTCATTTGTCTGCCACGAAAATACAGTCATGCCTCAACCTGATCAAAGCTACTTCTGTATTGACACAACTTAAGCAAAAACAACTATATGCACGGTATGTTTAAGATGTAACAAAGAACCCTTGATGTACTACAAATGGTAATACTATAAGCAAAAGATATTTGAGCTGCATTATTTCAATGAACTAACTATGTTCCTTCGTAATAAGCACCATACGGGTGTAGCTGCCTGGTCTGACATTCGGTCCATTTGAAGACACAGTAATGGGCCCGTCTGGGCTGTATGTACTGGGCTTTGTCAACAGCATCAGAGGAACACACAGACAGGCCTGCAGTTGTCACCGGAAAGGCAGCATGGACTGTGTGGTGGTGGCGAGGTTTCTAAGTTTGCCTTATAAGAGTGTGTGTGTGTTTTTAGTGTAGTTGCAAAGGAACTTTCAGACAGAGAGAGTACAGCCATACCTTCAGCATGCTGATGTAGTTTCTCTCCCCCTCTCTCTCTCTGCAACTTCTGTCTCTCTCTGCTACTTCTCTGCCTAAAGTTGCTGAACATCACGCAGCCAGTGAGCCATGGGTGGTGGACGCCAGATGACATACTGGCGGGAGGCTCTGATTAGATATTGCTGACTCATGCCCCACTTGTCAGCGTCATCAGTGTAAGGGCTATTAAGGAGGCAGCTTCATCTGGATCCCATGGGGGCCAATCAAGTCCACTGACAAACCGCAGGACTGGTGCATGCACCACTAGTGCAGGCTGATTGGAGTCCATTACTCTTGGCTGCTGCTGTGCACGCAGCAGGTTAACACACACACACACACACACAAATTCTTACACACACACACATTCTCTCACACACTCACACACACATACACACACACACACACAATGCATACACCAGAGTACAGTGCATATAAATAGACATATCATTTCCCTCCTTGCATCCAGTCCAATTCATCAGAGGGTGAAAAGCAAGATACAAAATGAAGACTTTGCTTATTATAGGCAGGCTGTTACAACAGGACAAGGGGTCCCAGAGGTTGGCATGGTGAAGACACTGAATCAGTATGGTTCTGTATGCATGTCTGTCTGTCAGAGTTGGAGGGGAACAGGTGAGACTCAAACTAGAACAGCTGGCTTCTTTCCAGCATGTGTAAAAATTGTATTTTTCCGGCCGTGGAATTTCTCATGGGCGAGACCAAGTGGAGAAGGAAATGGGAAAATCAAATAAACTGATCTTAGACAGAGGAGAAAAAAAAAGAATACTGCCTACACGTATGAGTCAACAGTGGATAGCAAAGTAGTCTCCAGTATCATCTCTAACACAAAGAAGGCAAAGAACACATCTGGCACATCTTGCTAAGAGTTTCTAGGATTCCTTCAGAAAAAAAGGGACAGAGACGGAGAAAGGGAGAGAGAGAGAAAGAGGGAGAGAGAGAGAGAGAGATAATAATAATTTCAGTGAGTAAATTAAATGGAGGACCATTACCCAAAATAGTCAGTAGATCTGCATGCTCCCTGACTTCAAGGCCCTATGCCCTGTCTCTCACTCTCTCTCAACACTAAACTAGACTGAATAAAGCACATTAAAGACTTTCTCACAGCTGTTCCAACTTGGCAAACCCTTTTCCAAAATCATTTCAATACCGCGCCCCAAGTCCAGGCTGAACTGCGTTACAGTCAAGACTGAAATAAGTCACCTGGAAAGTGTAAGCAAAGAGAGAAAGAGAGAGTGCGATCAGCTGATCACCTGAGATTAGTCATGGCTCGACACCTCTAGCGCATTAAGGGGACTTTTTAAACAAAAGGCTCCTGCATGTCTGTCTGTCTGTTTGTGCTTCCCGCCACCAAGTGCTGTCTGCTTGTTGAACCATATACAAATAGCAAGCGTAAACTGGCCGTGCAGAGAAAACAAGACTTAAGTCAGTGCAGTGCACATTTTGCTTTAGTTGGAGCTCAGAACTGATACAGCTGATACTACACATATACATGCACACACACACACACACACAGAAACACAAAGACACACGCAGAAACGGATGAGCCTTCAAACTAACATGACCCTGCGTGTAGGAGGTGGAGTTGGGGGTTGGGGGTTGGCTGTGGTAGGGCATCAACCAGCTCACTTCACCCCCACCCCCTTGACCTGGTGCCAACCAGCATGCCCACTCCACTGCACACCAGCCACACAGAGATTAAAGAAATCCCTGTGGTTGTGGATTAGATCCAATCTTGATCTTTTTTGTTCCGTCTGTCAAGGCACAGTCAGAAAACAATCAGTTGCAATATAGATTACAGTAACAATGGCATTCTCCCAAAATTCATCATTTCCCGTTGAGAGTGTCAGTCAGTTCTCTGTTTTACCTTGTGTGTGTCTGTGTGTGTGTGTGTGTGTGTGTGTGTGTACATCTGTATGTGTGTGTGTGTGAAAGAGAGATATTCCCCGATGTCTATATGTGCTTGTGTTTACATTAAGTGTGCATGAAATTGTGTGTGTGTGTGTGTGTGTGTGTGTGTGTGTGTGCGAGAGTGTGTGTCTGTTTGTCCGACCAGTGCCCTGCCAGTGGCTGGAATACCATACTGCCAGCCTTGAAATACCCCCGGCTGGCTAATATCACAGCAGATTTAGAGTGTAGCCGAGAGCATGTCACAGCCTGTTGAGCCACCCTTCAAATGCTAGACGAGGGGAGAGGTCCATAAGGAAGAAGGGCATTTTCTGACAGGAACCATTATTGGCTGACCCAAATAAATATGGCTGCCCTCCAAGGGCTGCATTTCAATGTGTGGTATGCGTGTGTGCAGAAAGGGTGTGTAGGTGCATGTGTCTGTACGTGTGTGTGGGGGGGTATGTGTATGTCTGTGTGTGTGTGTGTGTGTGTGTGTGTGTGTGTGTAAAAAAACCTGCAAGTCAGCATTAATTTCTGTGCAAGGAACACTGTTCATCACTGTTCAATTTTATCTTTTGTATCCAACTTCTGTTCAGCCATTGACCTTTCATGGCTGAAATAATCCCAGTTGGACATCCAAGGCACTGACTTGACACATTCCGCATTTTTATGCATCAGTGTTTTTTATGTTGTATTCTACTTATTTTCCTTTTCAGAAAACAAAAAGTAAATACATAAAAGCGTCTTGCTAGTGATGATTTATGGCAAAGTGAGGACCGGCTAATTGGTTTCAGACATATCTGACAGAATAATGATTTCCCAGAGAGAAGACAGAAAGAAAAAGATAACACAAAACCGAAGGAAACATAAAGTGTAAATCCCAAAACTAGCAAGAAGACTGTTATCATTTCACAGGTTACGATGAGTCACACTCCGGTTGCCCACGATCTGTAGATAAACAGAACGCAGCTGATCTGATAAAGAACCACAGTGGAACGGCAGGTCTCAGCCCGGTGGAATTCTAAAGAAGACGCCTTTTGATGTAGGAAACAACTGTTGGCCTTGAACAAGCTCCGCCAATTTGGCTTCCTTGCCCTGGGATAAGCCTTCACAGGTTAGATGAGATTTTTGACACAGCGCATTCACACAACGTTTTTACCCAGACTTCTCCTCCACCCATACGTCCACACACACACACACACACACACACATACACACACACACGCTCACACACACACATACAACCCTGAGCCAGATTTATAGGGATTCAAAGAGTTAAGGCTCTGTTTTGGACCATAAGTTATGAATGACTGCTTGAACAAACCCACAGAGCTGTATATATGTAGATGACACAATGGCACACAACATAGGGCCAAACCCTAAGACTCACAACTCTGATGAATAATTCAGAGTTGTGTCAGTTCAGTGAAAGAACTGACAGAATGACAGTGAAAGGGAAATATATATTCTGTGGAACATGGCAGTTCACGGCCTCAGATGACACATAACCCTGAAGAGTTATTGTGTGTGTGTGTGTGTGTGTGTGTGTGTGTGTGTATGCAGCATGTGTGTGTGTGTGTGTCTGTATGTGTTTGTGCGCATGCCAAACACAGTGTGATGCATGTGTGTGTGTGTGTGTTGCATGGACACTAGCTTGAGTAAGTATGTCATGGAACCATCAGAGAAGGCTGACAGACGCCAGAAGGATGAGACAAAAGCCCGCACTTCTTCCAGGAGCCGGCTCTTTTATCTGCAGGGCCAAGCATTATCAAATTGAGCAGACATCCTTTGATGTATAAAAAATAGCATGTGGCTCTATATATGGACCAGACCTGTAAATCCGCCAGTGGACTTACATCCTGGACTTAATCCTTACATATAGTAGCCAGATTTAAATTTACACAAAACATGGCTATAAATTATCCAACCACTTCGACATAAACACGTAACATTCATGCCAGTAAAATTGTTATTGAGTGTGTATATGTCACAGATTCACAAACAAAGGGAAAGAGAGAGAGAGAGAAAGTTAGCTGATGCTATAGATTAGAAAATAAGGACCCCTTTGTTTTTACAACAAACACAAACAAACTTTGTTACATGATCATCTGACTAAGTTTTTCACACAGACTCTCAACAAGGATGTGACATATGAGAGGATCTGGTGCTTCCATCTGATTCCATCCTGCCTGTAATCCACACAGGAACTGATTCACAATTCTCTCTACACAGAGGGACTGACTTAATGACTCAGGCCCTGTCCCATGTTCACATCTCTCCTCCATCAGATGCCATTCATAATCCACAGCTAGGCCTGCTTGATACACAGTCTATTGTCTACCCCTGCCCCAATCAAGTCACAACTCACCAACCACCACAACACTGTCAGTTCCTGCCTCTAAATGTGTCTGATCATCTGATCAACACACATTTTCATAAGAAGACTTCAAGCTATCTGATATCATGGCCATGTCTTCAGGTTTGCATATTTTTGTATAAGCACTTCACATTGTATCCCTGTCATAGGACTTGTCAGTTTATCCTACTAAGTAAGGCTAAGATGCAGAGGTCTAGGAGAGAGAGTGATTACATTACAGGCCCAATCAGACCACAGCACAGAATCATCTATTAGAGTGAGATTTGTGTTTTCTGGATACTAGAGTTCAATTGCCTTGAACTTACAAGTCCATGTAGCCTAATAGACATACGTGTGTGTGTAAAGAAGGAAAAATCTACCCATGGCCAGCATGCACACTATAAAGACCTATATTGACTACAGACATCTAAGATCATAGACTTTCCACTTACTAAACTCCTAGTACACAGTATGATGTGGTGTAATGGCGTGGATATTGAATATGAATGTTGATATTGATTGATGATGTGGATATTGATTCTTTCACGTTGCTTGCAGAAAGCCACTAAACCTAACCCGCGCAAAAATAAAATTAGTCAGCAATTTTTAAAAAAATTAATTTTCAGCAGTGTTGTGTTTAAGGAGTTATAATTAGGTAATCTTGTGTTTAATAATTTGGACACAAACTATCAGATGTGTTGTAGCCTATTCTGATGTATTTTTAGAGTCTGACCTAGACACAACAGTGAGGTCATTAAGATGACAGAAACCAGAGGTCGCACCACCAAAACGACTAAAAACTGTACTACACTACAACGACATTTAATGCTACTTGCAGATGCACAGATTGTCAGTAATTGTAGTGATTTATTTGACTAAACACCTTCCACCCCGAATTTGTACAGTTTCTTCATTAAGCTACTTATTTAAAAGAAAATATTACCAATTGCATGTTGTAAAACAGAAGACCATTATTTTCCGTCAACCGCACAATATTCCAGCTCATAACATGCTGTTTTATTTACTATAAATGGTTAATGTAACACTTGTTAGCTATTCGAATATATTTGACTCATGACATTGGCGACAGATATAAATGGGACCATTTTAGAAATGAATGACCACATTATCCACATTTTACAACATGGTATGTAGCCTATCGTTGCATGAGCGGGGAACTGTGTTACCGCCAGCCACTCATTCATTTTCATAAGGAAGCGTTTGTTTCTCAACGGGAAAGCCCCAATTGTACAAAATGAAGATTACACACTCTCATTAATCTGTAATGAGGAGAAAGCAGCGCGCGTTCGCTCGTTCGATTGAGACAAACATGCTCTCACCGGTGACTATCACTAGATAGTCGGTGGGTGGCATTCGAAGTCCGATAACCATACAGTTTATAAACCCATAGTCTATGTATGTATTTAATTTCGTGCTCGCTCACATCTGGATGGCAGCGGCAACACCGCTGCTACCGCAGGCTGTATTTCAAAATAGCTCACCTTAAATGTTTGTGTTCAGCGGGGGACCGTTAGTCCCAGCAAAAGATTACACAGAACAAATATCAGATGCAACCTCAATATTCTCTTCTGAAAGACACGGTAAATTAAAGGCAAAACGTGATTTGAGTTCTCAGGGAAATCTTACCTTACTAAGGAATTTTAGGACTGCAGCCACAGGGTCCAGGCATCAACCGGTAGCATCAGAATTGACTGTCCTTCCTTCAGATGACACAATGCCAGTTGTGTTAGTTCATAACTCCACCACGGAGCTGAAAGGCAACGGCTGGGGGGTGTGCATGAAGTATCCTTGCTCTATCCGCCTTTCCAAGACTGTTCGCTGCAGCTCGTAGCCTCGTTTCTTTTGCGCGCTCAGTCGCGAGCTGAAATAGCAGGTTCAATAGATGAATATCCTTTCTCGTCGCGACCGGCACATTCCCACACAGCGACCCCAAACAGGGTGGCGAGTTTCAGTCGGTCTGTAGTTCAGTTTCACCGTCTAAATACGCCTACGCGCGAGAATGGCAAAGTATGGGAGGTAACGTCGAAGCGGCTGTCAGACGTCATGGCCCAATCGGCTGCGCTCATAGGCGTCGGCTGGCAAGCTTTCATTCATACCCAGTGGTTACGAGAGCGAGGCATGTCAACCACTGGAAATAAAAAAATCAAAACAAAAAACAGTTGACTCAACGACAGGTCACGGAGCATAAGATATGTTTACGAGTTTACCATGGACGCTCCAAGTGAACGGGCTCACTGGCACTTTCAACCAATAGCTTCAGACTTTTCAAGTATGAGTTGTAATATGTAGAAACAGACGCCTCTAGATAAGGTGTATTGTAGGCTTTGGTAAAAGTAGTGTACACCAGACACGTTTGGTTCACAGACTCCTATTCAGCTCTTTACTTTAGGTTTTCTCAGGTTAGATGCCCAATTCAAAGACTTCTACCATCCACAAATGTCTTTAAACAGCCAGCCAGCATTTGAAAAGATGTCCTGGTGTTCAATTTTACACAGTATCAGAAACTGTATCACCATCAGAAATATATGAGACACAATGTCAGGAACACAATCATATTTGTTCACAGTGTACAGTCGCACATTAAAGAATAATCCTTGAATCCCAAATGCAGTTGGACATGATGGAAGCCTGTCACTGTTACATGTATAGTCACACCAGCTTTCATTTTTTTCCCTCAGCATATTTATTTATGGGGGCATATCGTGTGCACTGACTGCCATGGTCCAGATGAGATGGGGAGATTAAGTAACCAACCCACACATTCTGTTCACACTAAGGTCCAAATGGAAGGACTAAGGGCCACATACAGGAAGCATTAAAGTTCAAGCCAGTGGTGGCAGGTTGTGACTCAGGTGTCAATTACATGGTGGCTCATAGAATGGTAGCTTAATATACCACCGTTCAGAGCAGAGGGGTGTATGAATAACCATCATGAGCACATGGAAAAAAAATCAGCTGGGCCCCGTTGTGCAGTTACCTTGGCAACTGTAATGCCATTTGTGACCAGGGACAATGAAAAGAGTGAGAGGGACTGCAGCATAAATCTCTGGTTACAGGAAGAAAGGGGGCATTTGTCTGCCAAGAAATCACTCACCATGGGTTCTGAATGTGGTGGCACTGTGAATGCAACATACAAAGACACAAACAGGAAGGGCTGAGGAAGGCCAGCGCCAAGCCCAGTCCAGAGAGCCCTGCCCCTGTGAGGATGTGTAGTCTGCCTCATGGTTTCAAGAAACATCTGCCTTTGATGAAGATTATATTGTGGATATATGCTGTGGACATGGCCTACAGTACACTAAAATGGCTCAAAGAAAATTAGGCAGGCAGACATTTTGTCCAAAGGCAGACAGACATTTTGTCCAACTGACAAAAAATATTACATTGCTAATTGAAGTCAACAAAAATAAAAGACAGAATTGAAGATTAAAAACATACAAACCATGACATAAAGAAGGGGCATTCATCAAGGAATGAAATGGAGACAGTTATAGAGTTGTAAAAGTTGTGTGTGTATGTTTGTGTGTGTGTGTGTGTGTGTGTGTATGTGTGTGTGTGTGTATGTGCACAAGAAGATGAAGAGATGGATATCTGCTTGAGGATGTGTCCTACTCTCCTTCCTGCAAATCAGAAGCATTCCTGCTGGAGGACGTGCAAACGTCCGGCAGGAATTTTCCATTGCCAAATCCAGAACCCTTTTTCAGAAGGCACCAAGGGAAAGCTCATTTCCACAAAATTATCATAGAAGGATGATCTTTAGGAACTTTAGGAATTTTGAATCATACTTTTTTCCACGTAATAGAAAGTGGTATTGAAACACTCACCATATTATAATGATATAATTGGGGATGGTGTTACAACTTGTCTCTGAAAATTAAGCCTGGTAGTGTGTGGAGAAAAAAACCCTCCAATGATTTCTTGCAGACCTCCATTCCACTTTGATTAAAGCCAAGGGTTTTGATCTGAAAGTGTTCCCATATGGACTACACAGAGAAGTTAATACTGTAAATTCTTCCAGTCACTGGTGATAAGCTTGGTAATTTTCGTGAAGCTGTTTGCTGAAACAGTCTCATAAAAACTGTGTTTGTGGTTTCAAGAGGTTCCACTAGTTTTCAAAGGCAGGGCCAGTGTGCCATGGAATATTTCAGGTTCTGCATGCACTACAGGCCATCATTGCAGAGACTGGACCGACTGAGGAGATGTGACAGAACTTTTGACTAGTATGAATGGGTGGCCGAAATAAAGCCTTCAGTGAAAGAAGAAATTGCATTTCTTCTGCAAGGCACCTGATTATAACACTATAATGTAGACAGCACAATATTGTCAATCACTATAATCACATAATTGTATGAAGCTGATAATTAAAGTTATACCAGAGCAAAAAGAGAGTCTGAGGGGAAAAGCACCTTAGAGAAGAAAGAGAGAGAGAAAGAGAGAGGGGAGGGGGTGGCTGTAGGATGCCAGTGGTTCCACAGCCATGTGGAAGGCATTAAGAGAGTGACCTGAGTTTAACCCTCTCTTATCCTGATTCTCTTGTTTCAGCCTCACAGGATATTCTGCCCGTCTAATACATACATGTACATGCCGTATGATGGTATCAGCGGAGTGCTTTGAAGGTAATCACATACTGTATTTGCACTCCATCACACAGGCAACTTGCTGTATTGATTCAATTATGCATTACTGTGTGTGTATGTGTGTGTGTGTGTGTGTCCTGTTACTGTACATATGTAATTCAGCATAATATCTATGCAAAGCTGTGCGACTTAAGATGATTTGGCAGTGAACAAGAGATTTATGGGATTTGTGACCTGCAAGACCAGTCTTTTCAACAAGTGTGAGTGTTTGCAGGGGCTTGAAATCCTCACATGGATGCACCACAGTGCCTTTATTCCAAGAGGCAACTTTATCAGACATGTAAAGGAATATCCAAATCGTGTTCATGTTAGGATCGTCTTTTTAAAACAAAAAAAGTTACACATCATCATTACACATTAATACATCAACCTCCTCACGTAATTGCCAACACACTTGTGGAAGGAAGTGATTGTTTTTCTCTCCCCCGGACAATGCCTGTTTTTTTAGCCATGATAAGATCGGTATCCCCCCATGTTGAAGGGGGCTGTGTGGAGTGTGGAACAATACCTGGAACAGCAGCGTGTTAGGAGAGAAGGATGATGGTGTTTCTCTTCCACTGAAAAACTTACTACTCTCTTCAGAACAGCATCCAACAAAGTTGTTTACTCAGAAGCCATCTAAAAGTAGCACACCCCAGTGATTGGAACGATACATCTTTCAAAGATAGATGTATTCAGATAGTCCTCTTTTGCAAAAACTGTAAATGGCAACTTCATGAAGACCCAACAAAGAACACCTGGCTACATTTTATTATTATTCTTTAATGTTTATCTTCGGGCCAACTCTGTTCTGTATTGCCTCCATAACATTGCATTACAATCTTCAAACCACCATGAAACACAGCATTGAAATAGAGCCCCCGGTGGCTAGTCAGACATCAGAGCGGGTGCGGGGGTGACTTCACGGTAATTAATAGCCATGTAAGACCATGGAGGCTTACGGGGCCCCTGGGTGTGCATACATGAGTGGGTCCTGTTTACTGACTCAGAGGCCGGGTGTCAGCTGGAATGGAACACGACGGCGCCCTGGGGACAGGCTCGACTGAGGAAGACAGAGAGTAAAGGATGGTGTGTGTGTGTGTATTGTATGTGTGTTGGGAGGTGGCGGGCAGTGATTAAGAGCAGGGTCTGGTGTGTACAAGCCTCCAGCGGGTCCTGGTTAAACAGAGACTGTTAATCAGTGACCAGTTAGTCGGAAGACGTGGCTGTCAGTGGCGACGACGGTGTGAGGAATGTTTCAACAGCATGCGGTCGCCGAGAGGGGAAGTGGAAGGAAAGGCCATCTGGTGGAGGCGTGTATCAGAGCAGGCCTGCGCCTTTTCTGAGGTTTGGCCGAAGTGTCTCTGTGATGTCTGAAATTTTCAAACACAAGTATTTAATGTGATCACTAGAGTCTTCATGTGCAGCATGTTAAAAGAAGGTTTAGTTTTTGGCAAGTACACAGACAGTGGGGAACCATAAACCTTTGCCAGCCTGACTTTTATGTTTTCAGTAAGGCACTGTCCTGAGTCTCTATACTGTATAGAGTATGGCTCCATGTACATAAGACAGAGCTGGGCAAAGCAGGGAAGGGAGAAAGGGAGAAGGAGGTGGTGGGAGGAAGTGGAGGTGTCTGTGTATGTGTGTGTGTGTGTGTGTGTGTGTGTGTGTGTGTGTCTATGTGTGTGGGGGAATGGGAGTGGGGGGATTGCTGGTGAAGACTGAACTCTCCTGTCAAAAAGAGTTCCTGAGCACGTCTAAGATGCAGAGCAGCAGCCGTGGTGCCAGCACTCACACTGAGACAACAGGCCTCCAATCCCTCATCTACTCCTCCTTCTGTCCTTTTCTCTCTCTCTCTCTCTCTCTTTCTCCCTATCTATCTCTCTCTATCACTCCCTCCTCCCCTCTACCTCTCAAACCAATGCCCCTCCCCCCACACACCATCTTGAAGGGACACAGATCCACACTGACTTCCTGTTGCCTGCTGCAGAAGCCATATCCTTGAGTGATAGTACTGACGTTCTGGTGCTCCAAATGTCCTCTTGTCTAAACAAGCATTACAAAATCCCCCTTCCAGAAGTGGTTGCAAAATTACATTTCATTCTGGTCTCAGGCACTAAGTAAATATAGTTCAGTCTATGTGTAGAATCCTTCTACCATAACAGCCATTAATAGCTTTTTAGTCCCACTTTAAATCAGTTGTGGGTCAAATACAACAGAGACAGACAGAGAGAGAGAGAGAGAGAGAGAGAGAGAGAGAGACAGAGAGAGAATGAGAGAGAGAGAGATGGTGCCTGTGGGGGCCAGACACAGAAGCTTTTTAAAGAGCACTGACCAGTTTGTCAAGTTTCCCATGAGCCTCAGGGGAGCTGTGGGGAAAGGATAGACTACAGGTGTGAAATCGGGACAGGAAGTGTTTATCTGGGTGCACCACAGGTTCCATAAACCCCTGGGCCAGCTAAGGTCACGTTGAGAGGCCTCTCAGCTACCGCTGCCGCTGGCGGCTCTCTCTTTTCCAGCTCTCTCTTTCTCTTTCTCTCTCTCTTTCTTGCTCTCTCTCTACTCTTCCTGAGGGAAAAGGCTGAGACAAATGGAGCCAGTGGTTAATATCAATGAATCCCTCTCTTTGCCTCCTGTTTCCCTTCTCCCAGGCCATTTTTATCTGTCTATTTCTTCCTGCAGGAGAGAGGTTGAGGAAAAACAGGGAGCCAAAGCAGCTAGCTAATATCAATGAATCCCATTAGCATTGAACGGACTCCAGGGACCTGGCTTTGTGTATCTTCCTCTCTTACTAAACAGAAACACGAGATCAGAGGAAGTTTTGCTTTTTCAACATCAAAGCACTTGCACCGTGCTCCCATGGACCCTAGCCTAATACAGACAATAGCTAAACAACCAGAGTGATTTAATTGTCTGTGTGTGTGTTTGTGTGTGTGTGTGTGTGTGTGTGTGTGTGTGTGTGTGTGTATGTGTGTTGAGGATGGAGAGAATGTGCTCTCCATGCGTGACATGCTCTCAATTCACCCTAATGACATTGTTGGTCAACAGAGTTCTTTCAAGACCAATCCATGTGGAATAGATCTTCTTTGACCTTTGACCCCAATAGACTGGAGCCATTTGCCCTTTGCCACTCTCTTGAAAGGGTGAGTGATGGGAGTATTGCCTTTTTGAGGTCATGTCCTATTGAGAATGTCAGTGAGGCACGATCTGAGAACCAGGTCTATTTTCCTTACTCAGGTAGAGGCATAATGATCTGACACACAGATGGATAGTCCTATCAGGGGGTTGTGTATTGCTTCTACAGTCTCACACTGAATTTGACACAGTAAGCTGCATCAAAGACCACAGGTCTGTCAAGTTAAAGAGAATAAAGGAAATAAAAAAACATGAAATCACAACTATGGGAATGTAAGTACTCGTGCTGTCAGCTTCCGAAATTAAACAAGCTGGACTTGCCCTGCCCTGCAATATAATACAGTACAAACTGCCTCAGGAGGAAATCTAAAACACATGACGGCTAAAATGTATGCAGAACTGTAGAACATGAAGCTTCTCAGTGTTATACCTGATTATGATTTATTATTCTTATTTGGTTTCGAGATTCCAGCAACTTCTGTGATGTTTTGAAAAACATGATATGACTGTTTCAGACCAATCTCCTAACCCACATTCATTCACTGCATTCCAAACACAAGTGTTTCTGTTGGAGAAAGTGTGCTCGCAAAGCTGAGAGGACTGTATGGTAATTGTGGAGGGTTGCAGAGTTGGAGAGGGCCACACAAATCTTTCCAAACAATGCCTAAGCAAGTGCTTTGGGGTCTTGCAGCAAAACCCCAATCCAGGAAGATGAAATACAGTCTGTGACAATTGCTGACATGGTTTGAGTTTTGGGCAATGGAGGGAGAATTGTGAACCAAGGCATGGCTCAAGTGTGAGAGAGGGACAGGGAAAGCGAAGCACTAGACCCTCAAAAATGTTCATCTGTGTTTTTTTGGCTTGACATATAACAAAAAGAGGAATAAAATAAATGGCTCATCCATTTACTGCTAAATTATGTCCATGATGGATGTTTAGAGTTTTTGTTTGTTTTTTCACTGTGAGCTGTACCTAATATCAGCAAGCATTTCCACTATGAATATTCAGTAGTTAGTCACTGAGTGCATATTTGAGAAGCATTAGCATGCACTTAAAGGAGAAATCCATTGTGAAGCAATTCATAGCACTCACTGAATTGAACAGGCCTATGCACTAATTCACACAGGATTTTTCCTTTAACCAACTAAAATATCTTAATTAAAAAATCATTAGAACTTCCCATTTTTTGAAGTATTCCATATAGAGTATAGCTGTGATGATATTGCCTCAGGTCCCATGTGGACAAATTTGAAGATGAAGCTGTTTTCTTGCCTGAAGAGATTCCCACTAGGACCCAAACAAAATATTTTTTCAAGCGTGCAAATTTAGATCCAAACATCAGTCATAGCACAGGGACCTAAATAAAATCAGTTTTTTAATACACAAGGATAATTCAGTTCAAGCCTTAAATTATATTTAACAGCACATGCTCATGGGGAACTGTGGTGGAATAATATTATCCAAGATATTAAAACATTATGGCCCCGGTGCGCGTGTGATGATTGATCGACATTACAGTATAATTAGCTTCATCTGGACTTTCTCAGCCTCTTTGTGTGTGTGTGTGTCTGTCTGTCTGTCTGTGTCTGTTGGGAGGGACGTTCTAGAGGGTCTATAAGCGTGCATGATGTGAACTGTCTGTCATCTCACGTACTTGCATCTAAATGGTGGATACACTCATTCTATTGGCTTCAGCCTTCTTTCATTCTCTACCCCCCCATCCCCCTTCTTTCGTCTGCCTGTAGAGGTGGGCCCATGAGCATATTCCTTGCTCCTCCAATCCCATCAAACCGCAAATGTGGCCAAATGATTCAATGGCCACAGTGCTTCTTCATGGGAACATTAGGAGGGGGCATGTTCCACAAGTCGAGGAGCTAAAATGACCTATATAACATTCCAGAAGGTGGAGCAGATTAGCTGTATTGTTTGTCAATGTGTTTTGGACATTAAGGACCAGAATTTAGGTAGATTTAGGTAGATAGCTGTACATTTAGGTAGAGAATATATCATGGAGGGAAAGTGTACTAATGGAATGTTTGCTAGCACAATCCATGCATGGTGATTAAACCCATCACATGGGGTCTCATGCTGAACCAATATGGCTTCTTCATTTATTTAGTCTGGCCAGTTTGCTCCACTGTCATGACACCCAACGCCATGTCCAGCAGGGTCATAATGAAAAACAATTTCATAGGGGAGAGAACATATGTTTTACCCAACATTTAGCCAAAGTATTAGGCTGGCATCAACACAGAGTCACTGCACTTGAAATACTAAATATTTTTCTAGTCATCTACATCAACTTTCTATTTATACATTTATCCATCTATTTATGCATATATAAACAGTACATATATACTGTATATTCTTTCTGCCACCCCAAAGGACACATGCATATTGCCTCTGACACTTAGTTGGATCATTGTGTGCTTCTCACCTTGTACTTATGCCTTCTCCTCTCCCTGAGTCTCTGTGTTGTGATGGTGCCAAGCCTGAGTGGGCACAGTGTGTGGGCTGGCACGGTGTGCCCGTTTATGTGCCAGTAGTGAGAAGCCCACGGGTACCATGCAGAGAAGTGGGCATCTGAGCAGATAATCACTTACTGTCCAGACTGTTATGCAAGTTAGCAGTTTTTAGAACTGGCCATGCTGTGATAGACTCATACAGTCCAAGTTTATTTACAACAAGCTTTTAACATGATGTGGTACTAAATAAAATCTGATAAAATGCTCCAAGATAGAACATTCTAAAATTAAAGTTAGTGCACCAGTTTTGTTTTCTAAGACTAAGCTTTTATTCATCTGTAAATTGATTTCAAAATCGACCAAACACAACCATGTGAGATTTTCTAACTGGGATATGCAGTGTATGGTGTGGTGTGTTAGTAGTACTGGGGGTTGCTTTATACACAAAAACAAGTTTATTTACTACCTAGAGACTTTCTAATCTGCACTGGCATGTTTTTTATTTACAGAAACCCTGGCAAACGAGTTGAGTCTCTAATGTAAGACTTGTGTATTTCCCTTAACTGGAGACAAACCAAAATCCTCCAAACAGAAAATACGAAGGGCAAGGCCTCAGCTGTATACAAATCTTTTTCCCACAGCCCCTGTCCAAACAACATGAAATTTTCAGAGGGATGTTCTGAAAACCACTAACCAACACATGTTACAGGCAGTTGTCTATGCCAAGGTTGGGCCAGTCTGGGGTCACTAGTAAATCCCTGATCAAGTCGTTACACTGGAAATTAATAGAAGGAGGCAGATAAATCTGCCACAGCAGGTCAACATGTTCTGCTCGCGCTCCCCTCCCAAGAGCACACAGGGCACAGTGCTGGCTGGCCGATGATTTAAACATGCAATCGCACCACTTTCCCTCTCTCTCTCTCACTCTCTCTCTCTTCCTCTCCTTTCCTCATCATCTCTGTTTTATTCCCATAATGGCTCCCTCTTTTTTTCCTGCTCTCTACCTCCTTTCCTCTTTCTTTCTTTCAGCCTCCCTTTACCTCTTTCCCTCTCCTCGATCTCATCAGGCAGCTTGCCAGTGCCTGTTGCGTTGCTCTCTCTCTCTCCTTCTCTCTTACTCACCGCAACCACTTCAAAGGCCCACTGCCTTCTCCCCACAGACCTCAGTGTAGGAAGCTGTTTTGGCAGAGCTTCAGAGGGGCCTGGTCAGGCCAGGGTTGTGGGGAGAGTTGGGGGGGGTCTCGGACCATGGAGTCTGCCTCGACACTGGAGCCCTGGGGTCACGACTGGAGGGGGCAGTAGCATGTGTCAGCCTGCCCCTGATGACAGGACCATGCTGCAGACACACCACCAGCAGGACATGGCCCAGGACAGCTGCATACCTCCAAACAAACACACTCACTCTCACACACACACAGACACAAGAGAAGAAGAGAAAGCGAAAGGTGTTTGATAGTCAGTGATCTCTCCATTTTTTCCCTTTTTGTATGTTTAAGCTTTCTTTGCTTTCTTTTCTTTGTCTTTAAATTTAACTTGTCTTTCAAAGGGCTCAACTTGACACCAACCTACACTCACACATGCTCTGAGAAACACACTCTCTCTCATTCACATACATACACAAACTTACTCCAGCCTGACAGCATGAGAAAGTTCTGGATGAGTAGGAAAAGCTTCCCATGGATGTTGATGATGATGATGATGATTATGGCGGGCACAGCCAGGCCTGGACGCAGGAGAACTATAAACCATCTTAAACGAGGGAGCTGCCTTGCTCCGTTCCTCAGGGGAAGACATGGTTGGGGGCAATGTCATTATCTAAAGCACAGAGCAGACAGTAAATCTGCTGCCTGTCTGTTCATCATGTGTGACACAACACACAGGCCAGCCTAGAGAACCTCCAAGCATGGTGAAGTATTTACTGTTTAGCAAAAACTGGCATGTCGATGTGTGGGTCTGAAAAGGTTGTAGTCCTTGCACCTCTCCCCTGGATCCTGTAAGTGAAATAAAACATACTGTATTTGCAGATATAAATGCGCCATTTACTGACGCAGTGTGTGAGGACTGATACTGACCCAAAACCAGCAACCAAAAAAGACACGTCAAAAGAGACAGCTTTCAATGCATCAAAAGGGGATCCACTGTCATCGTGTTTACCGTGAGAAATTTCAGTTTTGCTGCTTCATTCAAAAGTACAACTAATGTAGTGTTTTGGTCATAATTGAAGAGTTTACAGTGGAAATACTATGCTATATTCATTCATTTTTAAGACAACACACTATCATGCCCATTTTGCATGACACTCACCTCTTATTATGGCTGTGTAACTGAGGTAATGACTGGAGGCCGGATTTAAGAGATTTATCACACAATACTAATTACTGTAGCAACCGAGGAGGAGGAGTGCACAGATAATCCTAATGAGCTGGTCTAGATGCTGAAACACTAGTCCTTAATAGATGGGCTCAGGCTTGTGAAGCTCACATTTCCTGCCTATAAGTATGGTGAGTGATTATTACCCTAATTCAATGTGACGGAGCATACACTGACAAATGACTAATGTGCTTAACATGCACTGAAATGCAGTTCACATTCTCACACTTGCATACAGGTGAGAATCGTCAGGTTGGAACACAAAGTCATACATAGGCATACACACACACATACACTCAGTGTATACATGCACAGTACATCCAATGACTACCACTACCACTACTCTGACTACTACTACATAGTAATAATAATAATAATAATAATAATAATAACAATAATAATAATATCCCATGTTGTGGACTGTATACATCAAAGAAGTTCAGTAAAAAATTCAAGGTCACAACCACACACACACACCTACCCCCACTCTCTCTCTGTCTAACACACACACACACACACACAGAGGCTTCCTCCTTGTTAGTAAACCACTAGCCTTGTCTGTTCAGTCTGTTCCTCTCTGTCCGGTGTTTTGCTGGCCATGTGGGCTCGGGGCTACGTGCAGGAAATCCAAAGAGCCCTTCCTCTTTGAGAGTCCTGATTACAATGCATGGCCAAAACAAATGGGCTTTTATTGCAATCAGACAGCAGGGAAAGGGAAAGGGGTAGAAGGAAATATAGAACACAGAAGGAAATGCCACGGAGCAAACCAGCATCACCCTCACAGTGGCAACACACACACACACACACACACACACACACAGTTTGTATGGTCTACAGGCATTCTAAAGTTCAATTAGAGATTCAGCAAATGCACAGAAAGTTTCAGCATCGCCAGATACCACCTGCTAAGTTGAGCGAGGGCCTCCCTTATCCACAGTGTGTGTGTATTGTTCATTAGTCTGAGTGACATTCAGTGCACTCCGTCAGTCAATGGGGTTTTCTTAAGCAGCAATGCCTAGAGGACAGTCCACAGAATCAGAACCATTGTGTAGTCAGCTTGGTTTTGAATGGATGCTGGTGTATAATTCAGAGTCTATAAAGGGTTAGGATGGGGTGGGCCACTGAATGCAGAAAGACTCTAGTGTAGCCTTCATTAGAGAAAAAAATTGCCAATACATTTTTCTGTGATGTGCCTTCAACTGGAGTGAAAGACCTTCACTGAATAAACTGTAAGAGCTTCACTAAGTGGATAAAATCTGGTTCAGATCTCAGTGTGGCGTTATTACTGTGTAAGTGATTTAGTCTCTTAAGTGCTGCTCATTGAGTGGAAATGTCCATTAGCAGCTTGAATTATTCTCTCTATCTTGTCAGAGTAAGTGCACAAGACACAAGATAAGATTGTACACTTACAATCTGGCAGAGGTCTTGTAGCAAGTCAACATTAATTCCACACTGGTTCAGTAAACCCCCAGTTGCTCAGGGGAAACATTGAGAGATAAAAAAATATAGATAAAAAACGGAGAACTGGGCTCAAGGGGTCACCCAAATTGATGATTGATTGACAAAATGTGGGCCCGTGTATGTGTGTGTGTGTGTGTGTGTGTGTGTGTGAGTGTATCCAAATGCTTTTTCCTCCATATAAGCGAAGCACATCCATTTCATATTGTACAAGACTGCGGTTTCACATCTCAGTCACAGCCTTCAGCATTAGATAAGTGACAGCTGGAAGCAGCTGCTGGCATAAATTGTCTCTGGGAAGATACAATCTGCAACACCTCTCTTTTTCCCTCTCTTGTACACACCCCCACCCACACACACACACACACACACACACACACACACACACACACACACACACTAAATGAAAATGTGTTGTAAGACATGGCTGACATGATGGCAAAGGATCAGGTTTCTAAACCAGTGCTGTACTGAACCTCTATTAACTAATTATTTCACCTATTCTGGAATCTTCTGTAGTACTCAATGAATTATAGTAGTTCTGTCAGGACACAAAGCGACATATGTAAGCAACAAATGAATCAGTTCATTCCTGGTTCTTGTGAACTGTGAAAGAACACAAGGAGAAGGGTAACTGGGTTATCCTCTGCCAAATTTTTGACAACAGAGAAGAGAGAAGAGATATGGAAAACTGATGCTTTGGCACGTCTGTAGGCCACACAGCTGGACAATTAAAGCATGTGAAAAGAACCATTCAGTTGAGATCATCTTCATCACACAATTTGTACGTGATCAGAGAAACGCTAGAGTTGGATGCCCCCCCTTGGAGCAGGAGGGAGCTAATTGAAAGCTCAGCTCAGCTTGACTGCAAATCTAATGGCATAACCCATTCATAGTCCAGGGATTGAAATGTAACAAAACCGCTGCTGTTTCATGCCTTGCAGGAAGAGAGATGTACTAAGCGTCCTTTCACGGATGGCTGATTGTGAGAGGTTGCGGCATCGGGCTGAGGGTCAGCCACAGAAGTAGACTCACAGTATGACCTGACATCCTTCCTGTCTGTTTGCCTAGCCTAGAACAGTAGCATCAGCACACGCTCCTAAACGTGTTGCCAGATGTCATCCCTTGGTGATCTGAGTATCTAGCACTGCCTGTGCTGCGGAAAGGTCTCAAAGAACTTGGCCTTAATTAAAAGAAGACACAGCAACACAGAACCAACCCAGGAGCCCCAACCCAGCTGTAGATGACATTTGGCTATGTTTCGACTGGAAAGTCTGTTACCCGAGGTTGCTGTATGAGAATGCTGTAAAAGTGTACACAAATAATTCATATCTGGAGAAAAAATGGTCAGACTATGGGCTAAGATTTTGTATTTTAAAATAAATACAAACCAATTACAATACAATATTTACTACTGCCCATTTATTTTTAGCTTTTAAACTAATCTGACAACACCCATGTATCCTTTTATTTCAGTGTCAGTAATATGCCAGCCTGACCTTTGGAAAAGACATGACACCAACATACCCAGCCCATGAGCGAAACTTGCGTATTTGTCCGATATAAAGCCTCCATTGTTGCAGTCATGCATCGACTTCCTTTATGGCTTCGGCAGCGCAAACACGGTCCGGCTCAGACTTGATTGGGCTGAGCCGCTGAGAGCATGTGTCATCTGACTGGGAGAGGCCAGAGGTGCGGTGGCTAAATTGGGTTAGACCGGACCGAAATTGAATCACGGATCCTGTTCGGTTTCATAAGCAGCATCTCCACTCTTTTCAGATATGACTTGTAATACAATCAGCTCAGCCTTGACAGGGATTCTGATTTTCAATTTAGGAATTAATGGGATGCAAGACATTTACCAAGGTACATCCAGCTCTGTCAGCCATGACTCATCAATACATTTCCCTGAGAGACTAGACCAGCGGGGAAATTTGCATTTAGTTTGTGCTAATTACTCCATGAAGATACCATCCCTGTAAACAACAGCAAATTACATCACAAGGCCTCTAAGATCATGATTCGACATCAACTTTACAGTAATGGTGTCATCATTTCTCATTTCTGCTGTAGTATTTGAATGTAATTTGATAAAGTGAATTGCTCTTTGTAAAAAAATAAAAAGAAAAGAAAGAAAACTTGCACTCTGTCTCTAATTCCCAGCACAGATTCACATGATTCTGAGATTTAATGGGTGTACAGTGTAAAGGTATCTTTAAAGGTCGTTGGCAGTTGGCAGTTCTGTTCTTGTTGGAGGTCAGTGTTGATGCCTTTCATATGTACAGAACGCTTCCTCCCAGCACAGTGATCTGGCCAAACAGAGTGGCCAAGCCCCTGCTGGGGAAATTACAGAGTGTGTTTTTTACATATTCTCCATGTCTGTCATCGTCCGAGAGAACAAGCCTCATGCTGATTGCAACTCAAGATTGTTTACCAGACATCCAGAAATGTTTGGAACCAAATACCCCATGTTATAAATTGAATGGTGTTGAATGGATTTGGCTACGCTTGACTTTGTGTTACAGATGCTGCAGTATATGAGGCTGACACAGAATGAATTTGCATTGGGCACCACTTTGCTAAGGGTACCCTGAAAAACTTGTCTCAAGTCTATATTGACAACAGACAGCTTACAAGGTCCTTAGAACAATCTGTTTGTTTGACATGTGCCACCTGCTGGACAACTAGTGTAACTTACATACATGTGTATTTGGCATTACAGTAAAATAGTATAGCACACCATTTTAGAACGTAGTACATAACAATATAAAAAAAGTTATATGGATAGCATTTACCAGTATTTAAAGTATGACACTAGCCTATATCTACAGTATACATATACTATTCTTAGCAAGTGAACATTTAAGTGTTGAACAAGTGTTGAACAACTTTTACCTTCTTTATAACCTTCTTTATTAAATGAAATAGATCTAACAAAAGTCTAAATATAAAAAGTTATCAATATTGTGTCAAATTGAGACAAATAACACTCAAAGTGCTCAGGTTTGTTAGCTTGAAAGCTACATAATTATTGCAAAACATGCAGCAGAAACACACACACACACCCATCTGCTCTGCTTGAAAATTAGCTTGTGTTCTTCCCAAAGATAGCAATGAGCCTGGGAAAGCAAGTCAGCACAGCTGTAGCATCTGCAAATGTCTTAGGGAGCATTATTTCATTATTTATCTGTCTTTTGCATCATCCTTCACCTGTGTTTTTTGGTAGCTGTCCTCGGCCCAGCTCTCGTGTTAAATATCAAAGCTATTTTGCATCTGCTTCACAAATAAAAACACTACTTCATCAAAACTGAACAATAATTCTTCATGTGATCTGAACAAATGCAGACACAAATTGTTTTGTTGTGATTGAGTCTTGTAACGTCACAACATCTAAATTATTAGTAAATCCACAAAAGGAGGACATACAGGTTGGTTGAGAATAATGAGAGCAATCTGAATCTTAATCTAAATGAATCTTAATGAGCTATTTCGTACTACTGAATTGCCTCTTGTGCTTCTCATCTCAAAAATATATTTGAGCTGAGGAACATTTTCCTGTATCCATGTCTAAGAGTAAGTGTCCACTAGATGGCCTTATAAGCTACTATGTCTAACTGACATGAGACATTTACTCAAGGTAGGTTAGAAGTGTCCTGTCATACATCTTTATGGTATTTCAAACTGCTCTCTGCAGTTTCCAAACATGGTATGTAACTTTAGTTATGCTGAAAACGGTCCAAGAAGACTTTAACAACGCTACATGCAACCTATTCAAAAAGCCCTAGAGTAAAGCACCTTGTATTTCTGCCTATGATAATGAGCTGTGCTCTGATTCGCTGCTGTTCACTAATGTCAGAATTTCAAAGGACAAAAAACTAAAAGTGTTGGAATAACAAATTTCAGAGGAAATGAAGGAAGACATAGACTATGGTAAGCACATCCACTAATAGTATGGTGACCTGAACAGACACTTCTCAACGGTAAGCTTGTAATGTGTAGGGTTTCACACTAGCCAGCATAACAGATAACTGCTTTGTTGTCGCAAGGTTACTGTTACACCACAGTTTATAACTTACAAAGCCCGCTGTAGTTGCCAAAATTGCCAAGTCAGTCTTTTCAAAATGAGCTGAACACAGAATTAATAAGAAACTTCTCCAAAAATTCACTATAGCCATAGTGACCTGTGACCTGTCATTCAGCATACTAAAAACAACCTCCTGTTATTCAGCACACTAAAAACAAGACATTGCTGCTCTGTTATCTTTATTTTGCAGATATTCAGTGATCTCCCATAGTTAGGATTTTATGGCACTAATCAAATACAGGAGAGCTTGGATTGGCCAAAAATGCAGTGTCATCCACCAGTGGCTTAAGCTTGGTCTATCTTGCGCAAACTTGATCAACTTTTTGGATTGGCCTGATTTCTCGGTTTATTTCTTTCCACTGGCTATTGCAGACAGCGGAGATTTTATAACTTTTTCACACGCACCATATAACTTAAACTCGTATAGACCAATTATATTTCAAAAACAACAAGTAAAGTTTGTGTGGCAAGGCACCTTTAAAAAATAACTCCACTTTAATGCAATTAAAGTCAGTTAATCATTGCTGTTTATTTAAAATGGTGTGGACTGCAGCACAATACCTCAACCCTGCAGCCTGATGCCAGTCTGCTCAGTGTGTATTAGTGAAGTACTTCTTATTGGTAGAAGTTCAGGGGTGGGCAAGACCTGCCCATTCTCCTAATGGTAAGTAGGTCATGTGGGCACTGTTGCATGCAGCCAGGCTCACCGCAGCAGATGGCATCCTGTGGAAGGACAGAGAGACTTTGGAGATGGCAAAGGGCAGAGGGAAAAAATGTGAGTGATGTTGTGTGAACTGTGTAATCTCAAACAAACTTTAAAAATGTCTTCAAGTTTTCAGTGAACAGTGTTTTGTTTATAATGTGACAATAGTAATACGTTTCAGTTAATGGGGTAAAAAAGTTAAATGTGCAAAACTTGTAAAAAAGACAATCAATATGTAGCAATAGCTGAGAAATACTGTATGCATAACCATATGTGTTCAAGATTTAATCCAAGACTGTTTACTGTTCTGTGAAATAAAAGCAAGCTCCTGTAAAACTGTTTGACTGACTTATATGCAAATATGTATAATATAACTTTTGTGCATTGTAATACAATTCAACACAGACTATCTTTTGTTTAATTTGCTTTGAAAATACTTTGTATGCTCACATGAAAAATGTGACATTTTGCTGAGTCATGTTTTGAAGCTGACTAAAGGCACCAGACTTGACTACAGCCACAGGCCTGACGTGAGCAGGGTCAGGGCAGGGTCACACTGAGCATGGGTGATTACCGCAACAACCAGCCCCCACCCTGCCACTGCCTCCATCCGGAGCCACTGATAGGGGAACCCTACCAACACTCACTTACATAAGTCTACTGAGAACTCTCACTGCAAAATGCTGCTAAAATGTAAACTTAACTCAACTACATTATATAGACTGTTGACTTGAAAACTAAACTGTCTCACTTGAATGTAAATGTATAATGAGACTGTAATAAATCATAGTAACCCATATAAGGAGTTTCCTTTCCTTTGTGTGTAAAATCAGTCTAAAGAGAATAAATGTTTGTGTTGAAATGTGTTTTAGGTGAGCACGAAAAGACCAACTAACTTATTTAATCAATCACAAAGCCCAAATCTAGGAAAGTTGAGATGCTGTGTAAATTCATACAAGCAATGTACTTGCTATAGTAGTACAATAGTCCTGAGACAAGATACCATCACATATCATCACTGATGTTTTTTATTGTTTTATGGAATATTTAGGGTAATTTCAAACTTGAGGCCTGCAACATGTCTCAAAAAAGTTGGGACGGTGTCAACAAAAGGCAGGAAGATCAGGAATCTGAGTAAGACTAAAGACTACACTGAGGAGGACACTAAACAGTTAATTACATCAGCTGCCAAGATGATTTTTGTACAAAAAGACTGTTCTTTCTTGCTCTAGATACAATTTCAGCAGCCCAACTGGTAGGCGTGTTCTTCATCGTGTTTTCCTTTTTGCATAAAATGTAACAGAGATGGGGGGGTTGTACTATGAAGCAAGGTCACTGGTCAACCAGTGATAACTTTTAGAGTAATCATTGATATCTAAAAGATCACTGCTCTGAGAATGTGTTGTGTCTAAGGTTAAATATTGTTTGGAGATCAACGTGTACTCCTGGAGTTACCCAGGTCAGCAAGTAAGCTTACTTCATAGTACACACTCTTGAATTGCAAGCCGGCCATTTCAGCATCTGGTCGTCCTTATGACGGAGCCAAACTATTGGAACTGCATGAAATGCAGTTTGCCCTCGTTATCTGGTCATATTTAAGGCCTTCCCTAAAAAATGTGGCTGGCAGCTTATGCTGGTCAAAACCTATCATTCAGCATTAATGTTGACTCTCCAGATGAGTAAGGCACTACTGCATCCCCATATACCATCATAGATGCAGCCTTTTGAACTGACCATTAAACAGGATGATTTGCGTCCTCTGTAACCCGGAACAAGCAAGACTTCATGGTTTCCAAAAAGAATGACAAATTTTCACTTGTGTAACCATAGAACAGTGTCCACATCTTCACCATCTCAAATGAGCTCAGGCCCATATGAAACTGTTAAACCTCTGGATCATGCTTAAATATGAACTGTTCTTTGCATGGTTGAGTTTTCAACAGCAGTCCTGGCTGGGGCGTCAAAGTGTGTTCATAAGCATTTTATGATCCCCCCCTACAATGTTTTTCATTAAAGAATTAGCTCTTACATACATGCAATCTTGGTAATGCAATATTTTTACATAGCCTAATGAATGGCTCCACATCTCTAATTCTGAGATATTCAGCCTCTCTGTGATGCTTTTATATACACATTCATGTTGGCAGTTATAAAATTAGTTTTTAAATGTTCCTCCTTGTGTTGTTTTTAGCATTATTCAACTTTTGTAGCCTTTTACTGGTTCTGTCTCAATTTTTCGAGGCATGTTGTAGTATCAAATTTCAAATGTGTATATTCCCTCCAGAACAATAATGTTCCCCGGTTTCAACAGTTGATATGCTGTCTTTGCACTATTCTTTATCAAATGTATAAGTTGCATGTTTTGAAAATCGTAGTGGGCGAATTTTGTTTTTATTGACATTAACAGGGCATCCCATCTGTTTCAGAACTGGGTTTGTTAATGTCAGACTGGATAAATGAATCTGTTCAAAAACGCTGTCCTGAAAAGTGCGAGGGGACGTGACCAGAGAGCAAATAAGGTTAACTGGTCATCTCAAATGAAGTTGAAGTGGGCACACAGTGTATATTCAGGTCACATTGATTTATAAAATAATAAACAACAAATACTTCTGCTTAATACAGGTCTAATGCACTGGGAATTCTAGTCTAAAACATGCTAAATAGTTATTGGTAGTGGACGCCACACCAATACAATTTAGCGCATATTTATATTATCTAGAACTACGCATGCAGGCGGAGACCCCACGTGATTCAACCACGTTCAGCCCACGGTCGAAAAACACATTAGGAAAACACGCTCCGAGGGAGTAGCTATCTGTTCTCATTTAATTTCCGTAACAAATAAGATTTTTTTATTTTACCTTTTCTCTTATATCGATTCTACTGAAATAGCTCATTATGTCTTTCATTCAATAGTCGTAATATATTTAAGTAGTTGTCTGAGGCGTACTATGTGCTGCACAATGGTCGAATAACCTCTAGCAGCTCTATCTTCAAGCAGGCTCCGCGAATTATTTGGATGCACATTGTAGGCTATAGCATACCCAAGGTAGAGTGCAATGCTTTCAGAGTACGAGAAAGAATTACTTGTCATAATATGGGACAAAATGATACCAATTGCAGAGGAAATTGGTTCTGAGGCGCTCTTGAGGTAAGGGCAGTTTGTTGTTTGGCCTATTATTGAGTTAATGTTGTTAAAATTGTCATGTTTCCGTTTGATTGGCGTTGTAGATAACATTGTTTTAATTTCTTTAACTGTAAGCTACATGTCTAACATGCCATTTCTGTATTCGTAGGCCTGTTCTAAAGCAGGCTGATGACAGATCGATGGTGAATGTGTGTAAGGTGCGGGGAACGGAGGTGGCCTGCTGTCCAGCCAAAGTTTATTATTTTCTTTGTACCATTGTGATTCACAGAATGTTTACGACATTTCCGAAGACTAAGACATATTTTGCTCACCTGGACATCACCCCGAGATCCAAACACTTACTTTCTCACGGGAAGAAGATTGTGTATGCGTTACATGAGGGGGCGAAATACATCAACACACTAACCACTACGCTGGCTCCCCTTAGCAGGTTCCATGCGTATCAGCTGAGAATAGATCCCACGAACTTTAAGGTACTTGACAGTGTTGCCATGACATGTTACCATTCGTTTTCAAATAGGCAACTTACCGTAGGCTATTTTTCCTGATTTCTTCCCTCAATATGTACATTTTCACAGTTCCCTCAGGTAGACACGGACTGTTAACATGCCTATCAACAGGTCTTTGTTGTAACTTGAATTTAGACATTACACTGGAGTACTGCCCTGTTTTCTTATGCCGTTTCTTCTCTGACTCTAAGCGATTTTTCTTTCCAGCTTTTGTCTCACTGCATGCTGGTAACTCTGGCGTGTCACATGAAGGATGAGTTCACCCCAGTTGCACACGCAGCCATGGACAAGTATCTATCAGCGTTTTCAGCTGTGCTGGCGGAAAAGTACAGATGAGGATTTTACCCACCGTGGACTGTTCTCTATACTGCTAATCTTAAAAAATGTGCTTGTGATTTTTGTAATAAAACGGATCGAAAGAACCGAGTGTTCTCAGTTTACTGTTCTGTGTTTTGCTATTTCTTACAATATGAAACTTAGAAACCATTGCGCGCAGGCCCACACTGATTGACTGATACGCAACTTAATGATGTCACCACTGCTAACTTTTCAGTTTACAGAGGGCGCCCTCTACAGTCACGGTGTTATTGAAAAAAATAAATAGTCTCATTTAAGAGAAGTAAGCCTACAGACCACATAATGAATAGGACACATCGTTATGGTACAGACCAGCAGACATGAAATTCACAAAGTTTTTCAATGACTAGGCCATCGATTGTCATTTGCGTCTTACTGTACATGCGATTTCCTTCATTGGCATTGAAGTGCAGGTATTAACAAAAAACATGCAAGTTAAAATGTAGTTGCATCAATATGACATCTGTATGTGGCATGTTTGCATTTTAAAGGGATTAAAAAACAAGCAAAGTAATTAATTTTGGCGTTTTGTCTTATTTATGAAATAAAACACAAAATGGAATGCAACCATGTACCGATCTTCTCTGCCAGTAAGAGCACAAATCTTGAGACCAACATGACATGATTTTTTTAAGCTGAAAAACATGTATAAACCTGAAATCTGTGTTAAGGTAAAGCTTAAGACTGATCCAGTCCATTCTTGTGAAAGTAGGCAATAACATAGAAGATGTTGGGAATTGTGTCATAGAGGTTAAGGTATAACTTAAGAACAATTTAGCATTAAGAAGGCTTCGGGACACCAGCCCCAGAACTTTCCGCTATAGTCATGCATAATGAAACTATATTTACATTTTCAGATTAGTCTGACAGTTGCTTTGTGAAAAAAAAAACAAGAAGATAAAAGAATTCCATGGAAAACCCACACATCTTCGCTAAAACCAACCTTGGTCTTAGCTACGACCGGCGCTGTCAGGTATACAGGTTCTAAACTGATTGATCTTTTACCAGCGCTGTCCGAGGTGCTGAAACGTTGAGCGACCTCAAGTAACAGATTGGTCTTGTTGGGTCCTCCCTCTGTGGTCCAGTGAAAATACGTGGGTTTTTTATGTTAATTACTATTTTCAGTGGATCTAGAGACTGCATGTTTATTTAAGTGCATTTAAGTACATGCATGAATAGCCTGTATAGGTTTGGTATTCTCACCAAGATTTTCTATAGCCTATGTCTTCAGTTTCTACTATGGGGCCCAATGTTTACAAATCAAAATATAATAATATGCCTACACTTACTAAGTTGATATAATATAAGTTTAGACACAGAAATGCTTTTTTTCAGTTAGGCCTACTCAAAATTGTATGTATGAGATGATATTTTTACCAGGCCTATAGTATTGAACGTATATATATATTTAACTACAAATATAGTATTTAATAAAAACTTCTTTCTGAGTCAACACAATTTAGAATCATCAGAAGAGACTGCAGTTGCCGTAGCCTTTGGTACTTATGATCCATTACATAAAAGGGACAAATGAGGCAGGGGACATTCGTTTGCATCGTTGAACTTCTTTATTTCAGTCAAATTAGGCTAGTATAGTGATCAACGGTATTTCTCTGCCAAGGCAAGAGCCACCAGAGCCATGAACTTGTCAACAGCCAAATGGACCTGGGGGGTGAAGTCGTCCGGGAAGAGTAAGTTCAATACCACCAGGATGCAATGTGTGAAGAGCTGTAGAGGAGAAGCGCAAAATCAAGTCAGTCACCTTTTTGGTGAAATTTGGTTTTATGCAACGGAAATGAGACGATGATGAGTGTACGGTGGGTGTGTCTTTTTACCTTGAAGTTGACAGGGTCCACTCTGAGCATGAAGGCATGGAGTTCACTCAGGGTCAGCAATCCATTTGTGAGATCGTCGATTTTACTGACGGCCTCATAGATGCCTCCCATGACGGTGATGCCATGCTTCCTCACCGGGGCAGAATAGGGACTCGTGTCCTTCCAGTGATCGAAGTAGGACTTCGTTTGAGGATACACGCACACCAGTCTGTCGGTAAATGGCACGGTCGGTTTGAACAGATATTCAGTTGAGATTAAAAAGTAAAGCGTGGTGTAATTCACGCTAGTGATTATAAAAATAGTTGTTACCTCGAGAGAGATTCGTTTCCAATATCCTCGGTCCTTGACACCGCCTTCCCAAAGAAGTCCTTCACTAAGTTCTTCTCTTTCTCTGACAGACTCATTCTTGCAACTTCTTTGAGTATGCGAGTGCTTGAGGCTTTTCGAGTTTTGGGGGAACCTGCTGGAATAACTGTTTGTAGGTCCTATTTATTGACAGAGTTGCCTTTCTCTTCAGGATGCTCCACCTCTGTTCTCTGTATCAATTGGTTGCATTTCGATAAACATCTGTTTGGAGAAGGGGTAAATAAAGGAGATTTCCGTGAAAGGGCGGAGAACTAGCCAAACTTATCATGCGCGGCTAAATATAGCTCACCCCCGGGGACAGGACGATAACTAATGTATGTCAGTCAAGTGCACCCTAGAAATGCACAGTCAGCTCTTTTTGTTTGTTTGTTTGTTTTGTAGCTGCGCAAAAAAATTGTTGTTCAATTTGCCTAAACCTTTAGATGTCTGTGACATTTGGCATCACCCTAGATCCACACTGGAAATAGAAATGTTCCCACACTGGAACAATCTTAACGAATACGCATTAAAGCTTTGAAGTAGTACAATCCTTGAAAAATGGCATACAAGCAAGCTTCATTTTTCCATATACATAATCATAAAGCACCCTTTTTCTTTCCTTCAGACCTCCCACACCTGATCGCGCGTTACTTTTTTACATTTTGGTAGAAATACCACATTTGTTTACAGTTTCATAGACCTATTTCTGTCCATTGTCTCAAATGATTTGATGTTTTTTTACAGTTCTGCCCATTCTGACATTTTTCATATTTTGATGTCAGAGCATTAAATGAATTAACTGTGATCTAGGTATGAAGAAGATTTCAAATAATTAGGCAAGAATGGCTCCAGGTAAGCATCTTAGATGCAGGAAACTTCTAAAAAGAAGAAAAGTTCCACAGTGCAAACAATGAGAGAAGCAAATTCAGCAAACGAAGCAAATTCTTTCAGGGGATAAAGAAATATATGTTCTGATGAAAAATGATTCCAAGGGCATGGTACTGAGAGGGGGCCCAGAAACATTTTGTAATTAAAGTTTGGAAGGCCCACCAAAATTATCTTCTGCCATAGGACCCACAATTTCTAGCGGCGCCTCTGCTGGAGTTGCTAAGTGGAATTGGGATTTTACCAGGAAGTATGCTCTATGGTTGGATGAAATGAAAACTGGTTTTGTGTGTATAAGGACACATATTCCAAAAAGAGCCATGTGCGTACTGATCGGTATGTGTGGGGGAAAAAAGCTTAGTTGCAGGTAAAGCTGGAGGAATCCTAATATCCTAGCGATCCTATTACAGTCAACTCATTACAGTAGCCTTCTTGCTTAACAAGTCGAAGTGGTTTTCGAAAACGTCCAGTGACTACAAACTGCATTTGTTCGAAAATATGTAGGCCTCCAGTTTCAAACGCCTGTAACTGATTTTGTACTAAATTACACATGCGCTTTGCACTAAGCTTAAAACGTAGTCTGCGTTGGTGCTTTGGTCTCTAGTTTATTGTATGTCGTGCTCTTTATTGATGTTATATCTACTTTAGTTGCTTTAGCATTAATATGTGTGTTGTCATTAAGCTTTGTGATAACTGGCATGTTTGTCGCTATCCAGGGTTCTGAAATGCATGGCAGGACCTTGCAGCATCCTAGAGGTGCGAGCGGTGTCCTGGCCCAAGTCTCCAGGACGGGAAACGTCCGCGAAGATAGAGAAGGTAGTGTATAGTGGTGGCGGAACTCATGCCGAGTTATCTGCCGAATTAAGAATAGAGATGTGGCCAATTTCATCATCCTTCTTCGAACGACCTTACAATACATAATTTAGACTTAGTTGTCCCATAGAACTTCGACTAATTTTAGTTTAATATCTATTTACAATCATTATCAGGAGAAACTGAAAAGAAATTCTCTTTAATGGTCTGTTATAGGCCTAGCCTGGCCCAATTTCAAATAATAATAACTGTCGACCCTTCAGTTATTTTAGAGGGTCATATATCATATATTCTGCTTTGGTTGCATGACCCCACTTTCGCTTTTTCTCCCTGAGGTAAAAAAAAAAAGTTTGTGGGTCTCGACCTTTAATTCCAACCCATGTACAAAATCTTGGCCACTTACTGAAGGCATACTGCCTTCTCCCTTTGTGTCTCCCTTCAATCTCTCAATGAAGCCTCCACAAGCTTATTGTGACTGTGTTTTTTTGTGTTGTGTTTGGAAATGAAATACAAGGTCGATCTAGAAGATTTTGGTTAATGCCACCTTTATTAATTTCACTGATAAGGACAACATATTAAGTTATGCCTCAAGAGCAAACAGGTCTAGTGGTACTGCCGGCTCAGGGCGGACACCACAACGGCCAGGAACTTCTGCCATGCAGCCTGGATTTCGGGTGAGAAGGCAGTGCCCATCTTCCCAGCAATAACAATCGTAAGGCAGTCGGCCAGCAGCTGTAAAATGAAAATGGACAACAATTAGATTTCTCAAGTTGGTTGTACTCCCCATGATTCAAATATATTTGCAGCAGAACTCACTCTGAAGTTGTCTGGATCCACATGAAGTTTTTCAGAGTGCAGCACGCTCAGCTCGGCATACGTGCTCTTAATGTTGTCTAGGTTCTTCATGGCCCTGTCGAGACCGTGGAGCACAATGACACCATGTGCCGCAACCATGGGGTTGGCCAAGATGGCCTCTGCATTGTAAAGGTTCCCGAACCCACCAAAGTACCGCTGGCACCAAGGGTACACGATCAAACACCTGTAAAGATTAAGATGATGATGATGATATGGAGGGGCAGGGTTCTTCGCGATGTCATGATCACTTTCCCTCAAGGATTTCAAAAATCATTCATATGAAAGAATTTAAAAAGTAACGGATAATGTTGTCAACTGTTTGTTTTACCTCTGCAGGGCTTTGGGACCAATGTCTTCATAATCAAGTTTGCTGAAGATGTCCTGGATAGCTGCGCGCTCTTCGTCTGTCCACTCAACCATGGTGACGTCTGATGATTTCTTTACTTGTTTAGAATATGAATCATACCGTTACGCTGTCTTGCTGTCCTATTTATGCAATTGCTTCGCTCCTCCCTGAAGGGAAGAAGTCGTATCTATTGGATGATGCTTTTCCTCGTAGCAGTCAATATACGTTATACGTGAGGCCACGCCTTTACGAGGGGAATTCGAGGAAAACGTTTGAATTTAGGCCAATCTTAGGCTATAGGCTATATATTTTTAAGGATATTTATAAATGACTAGGCAAATTTTAGAGTCCGTTGCCTTCATAATTTCATGAGGTGGACATATGGTGACAAAGCCATACATGTGATAGTTGAATTGGCTGGATTTATTTGTAATGTTATATCAGTCCGACAAAGCCTATTTGTATAAAATAATGTGTCATCAAGTAATCTACAATGGCTCTCTGCCTTCAAATTACTGTGCATAAACATTATACAAGCTATATTGGTGAAGGCTTTCACAGCAAGAGAATCCTTAAGTAGGGTATTGCTTTGTGTTTGGAAGCACTGGTCTTATGTGACACGATGTAGGGACAAACGTTATTTTAGTTTAATTTATTTTAGTTTAGTCTTGATGTGGGGAAAAATCCTTAATTGCGTCTGTACAGTGAATTTTTTGGCTGCCTTTACATAGGCCCACTTCACACACAACATGGAGATGACACTTAAATCTTTTACTGACATTTTTTGTCAGTAATAGGCTACTATATCAGTAAAATTTTAAGTTAACAGCAGTTTTTTAACAGTTACAAATGTAAAATGTATTTTCTTACGTGAGAAATGGTTGATGTATGACTCAATTTTCATTCTGATAATTGAATCCAGGAGTTGTACAAATGTCAAATAGAGAAATTTGGATGTCAAAATACAAATCTGAACAGTGAATAGAAAAGACGAGAAATATTTAAAGAACAAGAGAAATATTAAAACTGGGGGGGGGGGGTAGACTTTGTTGCCGCAATAAGGTTACATTGATAGGCCACTACCAGCAAACACATGTGGGGCAATTTCTCTGCCTATCTCTCTGGCACACGCACGCCTCTGTTATCAACACTCGCGTTTCCTCCACCCTCTGGTTTCGAGTGGAGAATTTAATATGGCGCGAATTAAAAAATGACCTGATTTGAGGGCGTTTTCTCTGTTAATCTGTGATTTTATAGGACTACATTTGCAAGAGTCAACTAAAGACAACGAGCTAATGAAATTAGAGAATTAGAATTGAAATAATTGTAGGCCAATAATTAAAAAAACCTCATCAACTGTCTGTTTGTCTGTTTTCAGCTATGCAATAAGCTATTAAATACACAATCATTGTTAATGCAATTCAAGCAAATATATTGTGAAAGTTTTGTATTAACTGTAAGCAAATATTTCCCAACATGGTATCGCCTTTGTATAACATCGTTTTAAATGTCCCCAGCAGAAATTACAACCGGTTAATTGCAATAAAACGGTGCATTGAAAACAATCTATTTCAACTACAGAAATCATAGGGGACAAGCCATTGTAAACACTGAAGTCGATCAGCCTAAAATTGTAGCCTACACGTAAACATTTCAATTTAAATAACACTATGTAACTATTATATATGGAACTATTTGAAGGATCCTTTTCGTCAGACTTTTGGTACCATGCATGTAAAGCATGACATGACATGCTGCCATCAAACACCAATCTGCATGGTCTAGCAGTGCCAATATGGCTATGGAAAATGTCTAGAGGGTACTGTGTGCCTTTTATGTTGCTAGATCACTAGTTATCAAAAGGTACAAATTTAGAACAGAGCAATTCCATGAGAAGTGGACTTTTGACACACCCATAACGACAACAAAATGTCAGGTATTTGTATAATGTAAATAATTATGAAATTTGAGGATTTGTTGTATTCAGTTGTGGAGACTGAAAATATCGAATTGCCCATAAATAAAACATGGTTGACTAGTAGGCTTCGTTGTATATATATATGGCCTGATTGTTTAGATTATTTAGTCTATTGGTTTATAGGCACCAGATCTTTAAGAAATACTG
Source organism: Tenualosa thibaudeaui (assembly GCA_027481765.1). Classification (NCBI taxonomy): domain Eukaryota; kingdom Metazoa; phylum Chordata; class Actinopteri; order Clupeiformes; family Clupeidae; genus Tenualosa; species Tenualosa thibaudeaui. Next base: position 12,667,373 of record JAIFZK010000002.1, read on the forward strand.
TCATAATCACTTAAAAGAAACGAAAATAATGAGGAATAACTAGATTTTGTCGGTATGTCTACTCCAATGTTCGTTTGGCTGGCAAAGGTTCAATCTGGCATCTGGCCTAGGGTGTGTCTCGTGCCAACTAACGTATAAAAAGGGTGCCAATGCCAAGACTTGGGCAGAATTTTAGCACAACCCAGTGGAACGATGAGTCTCTCTGCTAAAGACAAGGCGTTGGTGAAGGAGTTTTGGGCCAAGGCGTCTACTAAGGCTGACGAGATTGGCAATGAAACTCTCTCCAGGTAGCCTGCAGCTCTTATGCAGTGCAAATAGCACATTTCTTTGATTTAGTTTTGGCAAATCGGTCTGTAATATTTCTTCTTCTAAACGTTCTCTTCTTTTTTTAGGATGATCACCGTCTACCCTCAGACCAAAACTTACTTTTCCCACTGGCCAGACCTTGTCCCTGGCTCTGCATCAGTGAAGGCGCATGGCAAGAAAGTGATGTCTGGAATCACCCTGGCTGTAAACAGCATGGATGATCTCCTCGGTGGACTATTAACTCTGAGCGAGCTCCACGCCTTTCAGATGAGAGTGGATCCAGCAAACTTCAAGGTACAATATTTTTAGCTTGTACTAGTTACAAAACCGCAAAGGTGGCATAGTGTTAATGTGTTAGGTCTATAGGTTACTAACATAGATTCCTCTTCTTCCACAGATCATCTCCCACAACTTTTTGGTGGTGCTGGCCAACAAGTTCCCCAACGAATTCACCCCAGAGGTGCACGTTGCCGTTGACAAGTTTCTCGCCAAGGTTGCGCTGGCTTTGTCTGATAAATATCGCTAAACTGCAGTGATTTGTATCTTGACTCAAGAAAAACATTGAATAAAATATGGAAATCAAAACAACTCTTTGGTTTTCGTTGTTTTTTAAATTACTTTCTTGCCTGGTTTATAACGTCAGGATGGTGCAATTTAATGTGTCAATCACAAAACAACATAAAAAACTTGACAATGGTCAACAGACAGGAAGGCAACGTATGCGCTGAAATACTTTATCAATGTATTGGTTATGTGAAGTGTTTTGTAATTTTGGATGTTTAGGCCTTGGGTTATGCCTGCTTACGACTCGATCTGACAAATGCTCAAAAGTGTCGGCCGTGTGTCAAACACAGTGAGGTGATAAGTGTAAGAACGTGACTAGGCCACTCCTCAAGTGGGTGCAACCTGCCCAGCCCATACATCCTGTAAGATATTGTTAATTTCTGTCTGAATTCCATTATGACATGAAATATTGACATTTGCCTTTGAAGGCTTTTGAAAACCATGGAGTTTGTCTTCATTACCGTGAATGACATGACCCCAACATACTTTTCGTTCTTGTTCTAACATCCTTATACAAAGTAAAATTGGTCTGTCTATTTTACAGCCGAGTAACGGTTGGAGTTACAGCTGAGTTGCAGTCGGAATTTAAATCCATTTTTTAAAAAGTTTGTGCTTTGTTAAAAATATTCTGCGGAATATGCCAACCATTCGGCATTCACTTAGTCACTATTTGCTGTAAACCGGGGTGTATGTGTCAAATTTTAAGCCTGAATCAGTGATATGCTGATTTTTTTTTTCTTTCATGCGCAATGGCACTTGACGTGCGTAAATTGCAGCGATAACAGCTGGCACGGGAGAGATATGCGCACCATATGAAATCAAAGAGCACGTGCGCCATTGGGCAGGGCACGGCCACTGTATTTACTATATAGCGTCATTTGAGAGTGTCAACACGTAGGCCTGGCTGTGACATTTGCGTTTAACCGTATACACAAGGTCTATGGCGTATTTTCACCTATGACCCCATCTCCTCCCATCTCTATCAACCGCTGACGTGCTATTCATAGATATATCAGATATATCAGTTTTCTGAAGTCTCAATCTTGTTTTGATGGTAAACTATTTCATCCAAAACATTATTTCTTTAACATTAGGTCTAAATTATCTAATTTATCCAAAAATACGCTGGTTAGGCTTTATGGGAATAAAGGACTCATCATTGACTTATTGTAAAGGTAAACATAAACACCATTCTCCATACATATTTAGGCCGATGAATATGAACAGTGAGTTCCAAACGCATGTAACAGAATGTAATATAACATTTTATTCCATTAAAATTGTATTGTTTGAGATTAGCATTCGTATGTCGGTTTCTATTTCGGTTATTTCCCAGGTATTATTCTAGAATCCGATAATCTACCCCTTTGAGGTTTGAAGTTGCAACACGTCAATGAACAGAATCTAAACAAGCCAGAAAAGCACTCCTCCGCCAAGGCTATAGGGTTAGACCTTCGCCAAGGCAATATAGGGTCACTGACCCAATACAAATTCTATACAGTGTTCCGGATCACCACCAAAATTAAATCATCTGTTCCTTAGCCTAATACCCACGTTGTCCGAAAAATCCGTGCAGTACTTTTCGAGTTGTTTTGCTCACAGACAGACAAACAAACAAAAAGACGAAAATATAACCTCATTGGCGGAGGTAATGAATGACCTTATTTTCTTTCCAACCACTGATAGTGGTCTTAGCGGTCTACGTAATGTTGGAAGGTGTTTGCTGACATCTATGGGTAGCATGCAGTAAATTTGACAGCACAAGTCTGAAGGACTGGTTGTAAACCTTATCGTGCTTTACTGATATTTCCACAGCTGCAAGAAGCATATCCTCACTTGAACCACTGATTTAATCACTTGAACTATTACTCAACCATGGATGTATTACATGAAGGCAGCTAAGTGATAAATCTGGATAAGATTAACTAAAGAAAGAGGTAAACATGCTAACAGTATAGTCTGCTTGTTTTGTTTAGTTAAGAAAATAAGTCCAAAATGAGTCAGTCTCTTCTATGAGCAAATTTACTATAACGTCTGGATTAACTTGCCCAGGGTTGCCACTTCCGTCCAGAACTGTCAGCTGAATGTAATATGAGACGGTGGTGGCACACAACACAAGGTAGAGAAGTCGTTCTGCAACTGGTTGCAGAACACCTTGCATGGTACCTTGCATGGCACCCTTTAATTGCAGGATAAAAAGTATTTCTTATTTGCAGGTGGTAACTTTATTGTGCTTTTAAGATGTGGATGTGAAATAAAACACATGTCAATGACTATTGCTAACATCAGTAAAATCCCTAATGTTAAACTGCGTCAGCGTGAGCAGTACTTGGCTTAATTATTTTTGTGAAAATATGTTGATAAGGCTGTAACACATGCAAGTCAGCAATTTACTACATCTACATTTTAAATAAGTAACCAAGTATTTGGCAGATATCTACGGCAATAATGCTCCACTGGTATTTTCCACTGAGTCAATGTCTAATCTATATCTGGTTAATACAGGGCTGGGAAAAAAACCCTTAGACAGATAACAAAAGAATAAATGACAGTGATGAACTGTAGCTGCCATTGAGGACATCGAGGTAATGTCCTCTGAATGTTTTCTAGAGTTGATGAGATTTATAATCCCTGTATCAAATCTACTGTCTTTCAAATATATATAACTTCTCAAAATGAGAATGTTAGACAAAAATGCGAAGTGGCGAAGTGGGCGCTTACATACTTCTCAAAACAAAAGTGTCTATTTTGGCAAAAAATTGCAGTGTGTGCTATTTATAAAAAGAGAATGCCTATCACCACACACATGAACTTCAATACACTCAAACTCAATGTCAGAAACAAATGAGCTGCTGGCATTTGTCATGGTGAAGCAAAGATACAATTCTGCTGGAATGAGATGGCAAACTTTACAAAGAGACTAAACACTTCTGAACTCCAGCTGTCAAAACTGCAACTCAAACAATCCTTTAAAAAGTCATTTCACTTTAAAAAGGCATTTCACCCTGTATGGTCGCATTACAGTGTAGTCTATGGGGCTGGTTTAATGACAACTGAGTTTAACAGTTCTGTACTTTGCCCCACTATTGAAAATAAATTGAAAAAAAAAAAATCAGTGAAGGATATGCCAACCTAACCTACACTGATTGTTATTCGGCCTATGATGATTTGTCAAGTAATGTGATGATGGATTGAATATCTGCCAAAGGGATCAATTAACACTTTTTTGGTCATTCCAAAATAAGAAACAGAAGAAAGAAACAGTCAGTTGAGAACAGCCAGGAGAAGAGAAGGAGATTACAGGGGTAACCTTTAGAAGTGAGTTATGGTCAAGAAGTGAACCCCTGCCAACACGAACACACACATCAAAACACACAAATGGAAACTGGCAATAGCAAAGTAGATTTCACTCAAAATCACAAAATCACTTGAAATGATTGTGAAAATGACATTTTTGTGTCTGGCAGGCAGTGGCCTGACTTACACTCACGCACACACTCACAGTCAGGGGGTTTATAGGTTTCAAACCCCACAGGTTAGGTAGCAGGTTTCATACCCCACAAACTCTCATGGCATGTTAGAAATTTTCCCAATGGGTGAGCATTGTCGGCCATTTTTGACCTCGGTATTTGAAGAATCCTTGCTACGGCCTGATTCCCATAGGGCAACACTACAAAATTGGCAAATTGGCAAATGTACAAACTGTCCATAAAACACATCTTTATTATATTTCTTGTGAATGTCATTTCATTATAAGTCGTATCTTCTCATCCCCAAGGAAAAGCCTAGAAAACAAATAGACAAATTACTATGTAGGTTAGCTTGGTACATACAACACACAAACACACACACACATCAAATATCATCAGTCTCTTGCTCATTTAGTCATACTAACACAACATTTGTGCATTAGTGCTACATATTTCCTTGTGGTACAAGAAGATTATGAATCAATGAATCAATAAGTATCAATCACCTCACTATGGCTGTGGCCAGTAAGCCACCTGCTATTGGTCCAATCCAGTATACCCAGTGGTAGGTCCAGTAGCCAGCCATCACCGCAGGTCCAAGGGCTCTGGCAGGGTTCAGGCACGTCCCAGAAACATCACCACTGCAATAGAAAACACAGCAGCCAACTTGAGCAGCATGATACAGCCGAGACAGAAATTGTGAAATTCTAAACACTGACACACATGTTGGTTGATGCTCTATGGAAATTGTAATTGTAGTTCATCAGTCAAGAGATTTGTCTTTTTCTTTAATTTCTAAAAACTACTTAGTATTGGCTATGCTTTTCATTAACTATCCATGAGAAGATTAGGCTCTGTGAAATATTTTGTGGAATTTACCCCGCCAGGATGTTGATGATGACTGTGCATCCAACCATGAATGGAACCATGGGGCTTTTGCTCTTCTCATTGATGTCACCAAGAAGGACCACCATGGTGACCAAGCAAGTCATAAAAATTTCCCCACACAGAGCCCCCATCAGCTGGTCATCTGATTTAATGATGTCAAAAGCTGCTCCAGTTGCATTCAAGTACCTCTCTGGAGCAGTCATAAGCTGAGAAATTCATGTTTTTTTTCATTAAGCATATCTAAACCATTTTGTTGCCTGCAAGACCTCATGGTCATTTCATGCAAATACATGCACTTTGGTCAGTCTTGTAACACTGTTTTGTGTGACTCACCTTAGACATTCCAGCCCCAAGTACCCCTCCAATCATCTGACTAACCAAGTATGGTATCACCAATGAAACTTGCATTCCTCCACACAAGAAAACGCCAATTGTGAAGGGGGGATTGAAGTGAGATCCACTGTTGAAAACAAACAGGCTACTTCACATGATGTGTCTTCTGAGTTCTCACTCTCACAGACCTAGGCAGCAGTGTCCACCCAAACATCTCTGCAACACCAATTACTACATGATTTTCTGATTGACTCATGCGATCCGATATCTGATACATTTAATGTTGAAAATATGTCGATGAAACGTGTAGGCTACGATATGAGAATTTATTACATCAACTCCCATCAGAGTGATTCAAGAGCCCACCGTTGGCGTCAGGCTCCTGCATCGCTCTATCAGGAATTATTCCACGATATTCCACGATTCCTCGCACGATCCGTTACGTAGCCTACAATGAAATGCATTCGTTTCGCACCTGATATTTGCCATGCATGCCACCATGACGGCCACTGCCAAGCCATGCACAAGCGCCGGTTGCACCCTTCCCGCGGCGGGCACGTTCTCAATCACTGAGACACATCCGATGAAAACGAAGAAAGTAGTTCCAATCAGTTCACCGAGGCAGGGCTGAATCACTTTTTCGAACGTAGTGGGTGGCCTCGCTGTCTTTTTCTTACCCGTCACGGGTTTATCCACCTCTCTGAGTTCAACCTTTTCCTCATGACCTGCCATGGTCCAGTTTTTTCAGCCTATGCTGCTAAGACAGACTGTGATAAAGACCATAAGAACTTCAATTTATAGGCTACTGTGAAGACGCAGCCTCCTTGACCTTGACAACGATTGTCTAGGTAGACTTGTTCAAAGTTCATCGTGCATGACATGCCGCATAAACATAACAGACTAATTGGCCGAGGGCAAGCTGCATGCTTGATTGTGGATGTTGGATGTTGAATGTTGGATATAGGTTAATTGTATCATTCCTTAAATCGACAAAGTCTACTTTAACCAATGGTTCTTTTGTTTAGGTGACTTCAAAAGCTTTGTCCTTTCATTAAAAAGCTCTTATAAAGGATGAGTGCAATCAACCAAAATTCTTTCTATGATATAAACTTTATTTTTAAAAGAACAAATACCCTAGACAAAACAACATAGTTCTAAGCTATGGGCAGTGTCTATTTTTAGGTTTTGATTATCTTCACTTCTGTGTCTGAATTGATGCCAAGTGAGTAGGCTCATAAAATATTGCTCTCTTTTAATATCAGCCGGACTTTGAGTCTTTATAAAATTTTCATGATATATCCCAAGCCTGAAGACAAGTGAGGTGTTTATCATATTCCAGCCAGGTAAGCCTGAATCAGCACCTGGAATGTTAATCAACTATCTCACCGTCGTTAGCGGTTTATTTATTATTAATAAGGCTATCTTAAACATACTCCGACTCTCCCCACCTCCACAAGCTCTGGTGATGAAGTAAGTAAGTAAGTAATATTAATTTGTATAACACATTTAAAACCAATGTGCTTCACAATAAAAGAAAAGATACATTAAAAGATATATACATATATAAAAGATATATAAGACAGAGCAGCAGAACAAAATATAAGACAATACAAATGCAAATGTAGGGCCTCCATCCAGAAGCCCCACAAAACTCAATGGCAATTGAAGGCATGTCTAAACAGATATGTTTTGACTGAAATTTTAAGCACAGACATGCAGATCTGAGTTCCAGCAGTAGGCTGTTCCAGAAACGTGGGGCATAGACACTAAAGGCCTGGTCCCTTTTCAAGGAGAGTCGTGAGCGTAGGACAGTCAGCTGTCCCTGGGATGCCGATCTCAAAGTTTGTGATGGGACATATGGGCTTAACATGTCCATTATGTAGCTTAGAGCTCTCCCATGTAAAGCTTTTAACAGTCAATGCTACTTTATATTGGATTCTAAACTAAAGGCATGTGTGAGTTTCTGAAGGTTTGATGCAGGTTAAAATGTACAACAGCATTCAATTGCCTATCAAATTTCAAATCAGGATCAAATAGTACACCAAGGTTTCTGATGAGGGGCTTACTAAATGCAGTTAAACTGATGTTAAACAGTTTTTACTCATAAAAACGGCCTACTGCATACAAAATACAACTAATGTATAGTTGTATTTGTATTCTAGCTATGTGGGATGATTCTCAAAATAAAATCTGACATTGATAAAGTTTCAGAGACTGAATATTTCAGAGACACTGAGAGAGACACTTCAAAACAATATTGTTTTATTGTCAAACATACATTATTATTTATTTATATAAATGTTTATTTTCACTGTTACAATAATTTAACTGTACAACTCAAACACGGGATAATGTAATGATTTATTAGGCTACTATTATTTTTTTTTATTGTAACCAGTAACCTTTTGGCAGTCAAATAGAAAACAGTGGTAGCACAGGCAAAAAATACCTAACTAGATAAGCTATCTGCTTACATCATCAAGGTAATAGCAAATGTCAGTCATACTTAAGTATAAAAAAGTTTCTTTAATAGAAAGAATCATAATAAAAAAGTTTTTTTAATAACATAGGCCTACATGGTTTTTGAAACGATACATCTGACATAACCAATTACTTTCCAGGTTTCCATGAATCATTTGAAAATAACACGTTTTTTCTGGTCACCCATCAGCAGTCTAAGAGCAAAGCAATAAAAAATTAACTTCAGAAGATTTTAGGTTACGCATTTAATGAAAGCATATGCAGGTTACCATAAAATGTATGTGTAAGCAGCTTAGCAGTAGGCCTATCCTACCTTACAAAGGTGACAGTCAAAAGAGCGCCAGCCAGTGGTCCGACCCAGTAAATCCAATGATTTGTCCAATAGTTTGCTACTACAGCGGGACCGAAAGCTCGGGCTGGATTCATACAGGCTCCAGAAACTGCTCCGCTGAAAGTTATGTAACATATTTCGTTATTGTTATAAGTCCCTCAAATTATCAAAACAAAAAGACTGTCATCTGCAGACAATTACGCAAGCTTGTTCTATCGAAGTCCTGAATCAACTTCACCGAAAAAGGAGATACATTTTAGTGTAGCATGAAGTGTAAGTGTCATCTAAGGATATTATGTCATCTAAGGTAGCGTATACGTAGACTTTTGACTACGTGCAAAAGTGCATTAAGCTATTTAAAATATGGTAAAGCTCCAGCGCCGCCCAGAGGACTTGGGTAGCTATAGCCTAATATTCTTACCCCGCGAGGATGTTGGCAGACACCGTCAGACCTATGAGGAACGGAGCCATGGGACTCTGCGTCTTCTCATTTATAGCGCCCATGCAGACCACCAAGGTTAGGATTAAAGTCATTAACATCTCAGCGACAGTTGCTGGCCCCAGTGCTGTGTTCTGAACTGCGTTGAAGGCGGCTCCAGCAGAAGACTGAAAACTCTCATCAGGAAAGATTAACTGGATGAAAATGTAAATATGCAGAGAGCAGAAGTCATCTAATTCCCCTACAAATTAGTCTTACGTTGAAACAGAATCAGAGAGGGAAATTTATGGTGTGGAGTGAGGATTTAAAGGAAGGGTGTGACATGCTTTTCTGAAGCATTTAACTTGTTACGTAAAGCCTTCTGCACACCCCATCACAGACAGTAAATTACAAGAACTAGTAGGCTATACCTAAATAGTTAATAGACCCACCTACCAGTGTCGAAAAATGTAACGATTTATATGTTACTGGACTAACTATAAAACTACCCGTATTAAACTATAAAAGCTGGAAAAATCATTGCTTAAGTAAGCAAAACGTTAACTAATTGAGCTATCCCAAATTAGCTGTTGTTGAACATTGGTTGAATTTTGTTGGTGGTGAACACAAGAATATTCACGAATTTCAGATGAATAAGCATGTCAGAGTAATCTAATGTTGTCTTCTTTGGAATTGGTTTTGCTGTTAGATATGTTGTCTTTGGCACTGGTTTTGCTGCATGACGAAGACAACATATCTAACAGCAAAATCAATCTCAAAGAAGACAACACGTGTAACAGCAAAACCAAATGCGAATGAAGACAACATAAGACAATATAATACAACAGCATAAGAATGCGCAGACGATCAGAAGGCCGAAGGCATTTTGACACTTCCAATGCTGTGTTGCACAGACCATGACGTGTGAACACATCTTCAGTTGACATCAATGGTCAACCAATTTGATCAGTCTTGGTGTAGTATATATATAGGCCTATATAGATTTGCTTGAAAAACTGAATCACCATTACCCTATCCCTCGCTGTTCTGAAAGCACACTAGATCATAGGTTATGAACGTAAAAGGCCACGTAACCATGTTGTTATTTGCCATATTATTATACAATAAGAAAACATACCAGCATTTTAGTGTACAAAAGTACAGGAACCTCTGGGAATTTACACTGAACTGGTAACTTAAAGTAACCACTTTGTTTACCTTCGCCAAACCAGCTCCAATCATCCCTCCAAATATCTGAGCAATGATGTAAGGTGCCAGTAGGATCAACTCCATCCCCCCTACCAGGTAGACGCTCACAGACACCGCTGGGTTGAAGTGTCCACCACTATAGAAACACACATTGGGTTAGGGAAATAAGCAGCAATTAATTGAGCCTTTGTTGAGCCTCATACCATGTAAGAGACTGTACACATAAAGGAGAATTATCCTGACAGTGAAGGTGGAATTTGGGAGGTGAATCATATTATGAATGGATATCCTTCTTTATAATTTACGCAAATCAGGACATTAGACTACAGCAAATGAGTTTGGACCATTAGAGCTGTCAACACCTGCTTGATTATAGTTCTAGTACTTTATTAAACATTTTTAGAAAAACTAGCCTGTTCTCTACATTAAAAGAATGAAACCTTTAAATGATATAGCAATGAGTAAAATAACATTACATTAATGACAACATGAGTATTTTCAAATATCACTTTAAAATGGTTTCATTGTTTTCAAATTGAAAGACCAAATTGAAATGACAAAAACAAATCACTATTCAGTAACTATTCATCAAGAATCACTATTCTTTGGACAAAAGCATCTGCTAAATACAATAAACACGACCAATAAGCAACATACATATCAAGACAACTAACCCATTTCTCAGTAACAGGAATAAAAACCATCCATTGACAATGGTTTATCCTACCTGATCTCTCCAAAGACGGCGATGGCAATGCTGAGTGCCAGGCCATGTGCCAGTGCAGGCTGAAGACTGCCAGTGATACCCACATTCCCCACGACAGAGGCACAGCCGGCGAAGATGAAGAGCGACGAGCCCAGCAGCTCAGCCAGGCAGGGCTGGATGTAACGCTCGAAAATGCCCACAATGTTATTATTCCTCCCTCTGGCTGTGGCTGTGGCCTCAGTGTTGGCCATGTCAAAGATCTCTGTCTTGGACTCTGTCACAGACATGTTGCCCTTTTGCAGGTAGAGAGTTGCTGGGTTTGTGCACGAGTGTCAGACTAACACAAACAACCAGGGGCCAGCACTGATAAAGGTGCACCAGACCGGGGTGGGTGGGGGGGAGGGGCAATTTTGAGTGAAGGGTAGCAGGAGTGGTCTGTTCCCACCATCTCTCTCTCTCTCGCTCTCTCTCTCTTGCGAAGACCATAACAAGCTGTTCTTTTTTATCACAACTGCAGGAAGTGATACAGCAGGGAATGAAGGCCAAGAAGTATCTTAGACAACTGATTAATGCTACTTTGTCTTATTGTCCATGTGACTGATAAAGCAGATTTGAATTACATTCCGATTGTGTGCAAGTGGTGTATTACAGCCATCATTAAACACCCTTATGCAAGCTATAATCTATTCCTAGATAGAAATATAAAAGTACTGTATTTGACATAGTACCATAGGACTAAAGGGGACCCTTTGGAGCGCAGTCTCTTTTCAAGAGGAAGGCTCACCAGGGCAGCATCTGCTAATCAGGAAGCTGGGGTCAAGGTCTGTGACAAGGAGACTCAAACATTTCCTTTGCTGTGCTTGTCTGGTGTTCTACAATGGTCTTGATTACCATCTTAGTTATGCAACAGCCTGATAGCCCTTTATAGCATTGTTAAGGCATACATATTGTTGTGCACAAAGGACTTATGACCGCATTTGACCTCATCAACTAGACCATCCATTTGTTATATTGGATTGTAGAAGGTCCATACATTACCAGTTTAATTATGTATATGTAATCATTACATAATGCACAGTAATTTGAAAACTATATATTCTGAAATGAGACTCAATATGACTTGAATTTTGTGCCCATTACTCAAAACCTCTTTTTTTCCCCATTGTCCTCAATGTCCAGTTCATCAGGGTAGCAAATTGATTCAGTCCCATTAACCCTGAGGCTAAGCTCTGCTATTCCATTAGAGCACAGACTGTCAAGCAGTATGAAAGTGATCAATTTACTGGCCTGAGCCTGACACGGACAGAAGACCAAACACTCGATGAATGTTACTGCCAATGGGAATACAAACCGTTTCAGTGCAGGAGCAAGGCTGCGCTTAGACATCCAGTACAAAAGAGGCAGAGACAGGAATGACACAAATTCAGGTTATTAAGAGTCTTTGAGTGCAATTGTTAAAAAGGTTAGCGGGGGAAGGATGTGTGACAGCTTGTCTACTGAACAACCAAAATAACTGAATAACCTGCCTAATATTCATGGTAATGAATTCATTTCAAGAGCTATTTAGAATATTAAAAATAAATTATTCAATCATGTAAGAGTAGTCTTAGCATGACTTCACACTTCACACAACCGTCTATCTACTGCAGTATATACAGTAGATAGACCATACTGCAGACCAGGGTAGCTGCACCTTTTTAACATACAAAAATACATCCTTTTAAGATTTTTTTTTTTTTTTTTTAAGATGATGGGCATACAGGTAAAAGTCATAGCAGGGCCATTCCATAGAAAGTGGCCATTGTCACATCAACAATAAAATGGCAGGTATTTGTGTGATGTGAAAGATCATATGTAGTGTTAAGTTTCAGTATTCAGAAATAAAGGTAACATGAAAAAAAAATACAAAATATCTAAATAATACTTTATTATTCATGTTTTGTCAAATCTACAATTTGGAATAGCCCACAATTACCAGCAGTGCCAGTATATTGATATGTAATGCTCAATTAACTTTTTTCCTTCAATATAGCCCAATTGTTAGAGAAAAGAGTTTTGAATGCATCAGGTTGTCTGACAGCGGGGCCTGAGAGCTTTGCTAAAGCAATTGAGAGAAAAAAAGTATTAGTCATTAGTGTGGGATTTGCAGTCAAGATTCCCAAAGTAAAAACAGATCTAGGGAATTCTGTTGTCTGAGTTGTATTATTCTGAGTATTTCATGTACTGTATTTATGGGCAGGTATATCTAGATAGCTTTATGTACATCATGTTGTATATCTTGCAGACAGCATCATCACATCAAAATATCAGTAATACCAGTCATTTTAGCAATACTTTAATTTAGCAATGGTAATTATTCTTAAAGATATTCCAATGTATTCACAGAATAGCAATACCATGCAGTAAAACACAATAAAAATTAGAGCATTCAACAATCAAATAATTTATGCAACACCGAATATATATTGTGTGTTTTCTAGATAATGCAAACATTACAAATAAATAACATTATCAAAACACTGTCAGGTGCCTGAAATGGTCTCAAAAAGAGTTAGTAATAGTGATTGCATTATTCTGAGATATGGTTGGATCCAATCTCATTCAAAATGGGGAAAAACCCACCAAAATCTATGGGTATGGAAACCAAACAAAGCAAAAAAAAAAAAAAAAAAAGGAAAAGAAGAAAATGACTAAACTGCTGATGATGGTGGTTTTCATGTTTTATTGTAGCTGGATTGAGAAGTGACCCATTGTTTAGATGACCTTCTACTTCCTCCTCTCCAGCATGTGTGGCACTTGGCACCCTGAGGCATCTTCCCGGCCGCCGGTGGCTGCCGCTCGGCCCGCCATCATCAGAAGGCAACCTGGGAGAGCCCTGCCACAGGGAGGGAAGAGCATAAAATCGTCTGCAATAAACAAACGGATGGCCGCATTGCCACACAACATGGAACAATGGTTCAAACGCAGTGCACACTGGTAGATGTTGTCGCAGGGGAGCCCTTGGTAGCATATTTAACACGCATTTTCCACTCGCCTGGCGTTAATTATATAAGGCAGAGCCGACTGCCAACATTCTGTCATTACGGCCGAGCCTCACCTAGCCTGAGCTTGTCCTTGGATGCCCAGCAGATGCAGTAGTGTTGAAGGAGCTGTTGGAGCAGTTCCCTTTCATCCAAAAACTCCAAATGTTCAATTCTACACATTCACAAGTATAAAAACACAATTGTACTTTTGCATGTTACCATAAGACCAACAGAGCAAAGCTGTACAGCTCAGTAAAGTAAACGTTAATGAGTAAATGAGGTGACAGACTATTTGCACAGCAGACTGACATATTTGTGCTGTACCTGGCTATGTCGTCCTGTGGCAAAATTCTGTAGATGGTCATCATGTCCAGAGCATCAGCATTCTCCCATCCATTTGACAGGAAGCGCTCCTTCTGCGAAAGTGCCCAATCACATCAATTACAAAACTACATTCAGGGGAATAGGGAAAGGCCCTACACACGCACAAAACCCCTACTAGATCTGGTTACCATTTTCACCTGACATCTATTAATATACAGTCTCTGTCTATTACTATAAGGAAACCCAAAGACAACAAACAAAACTGAAGTCTGGGGACTGGTCGGAAGGATAGATGTCTGAGAGAAGTTCAGCAGGGTGGTAAACAAGCTGAGTACAGGATGCGCCAGGTGGACCTCTGACCCCTTAGAGCCTTGAGAGAAATCTCCCCAACCCCCACCCCCATCCCTGTGCGTGAGATTTAATGCAGGTGCTGCAAACACTGGACTGGACTCCACTCAATTCTCTTTACAACCATAAAGGCACTTCAAATTTTCTCCAGAGAATGCCCTGGTTTATTCTCCACTGTGGTGTGGTGTGCTATGTGAGGAAAAACTGTGCCTTTTTGTTGTTTTGGGATACTGTGGAGAATGTAAGAATACAGTGGATTGGTGTCAAAATCTGGTGTAAATTTTCAAAATAACAAAATAACACTTACCATACTCAAGTAGAACTATTGATACTTCTTTATAAGTACAGACTGGACTATATTCTGACTGTCTTTGGTAAGGAAGCAGACTGTAGCTTACAATAATGTTCAAGTTAACCACTAATAACACTTAAAGCAGCACCAAGCAACATTTAACACTGTTTTTAGGTCAATTTACCATCTTCATAGTCCCTTTAATGGTTAAATGGCTCATTACGGGGTGAAGGGAGGCTCTTTAGGGCCATTTAACAATTTCTTACCATAGCTATAGGCACTTGCAGCTTCTCATCGCCGAGCCACAGAAACGAAAACAATTAAACTGAAATTGCGTTTATAACCTTGTCAGTCAATATAACTCCATTAAAATGATCAACGCTCGTTCCGATGCTTTGGTTTGTAAACAAATCCACATAGATTTGTTTGCAAAACCATCTGAAAAGGTTTGACAACACCATCTGAAAGTGTTTGAGAACATACTGTCAGCTGTAAGATTTTCATCTGCCTACTGGTGGGTATCTCACCTGTGAATCCAGAGATTGGCACACCTCAACTCCAGCGAGGCTGCACTGGCGCCTCAGCAGGTTCTCAACCATCACCTGGCCAAAGCGGTCAGCCATGTTCACCTAAACAGAGCAATGAGGCTAGCATCACATCAACCAGACAGCAACATATTTGTAATGTTGCAAAATACTAATAAAGTTATCAGATATTAGGATTTTGCAAACATTCGCCAGACTAAATGAACAGTAAATTTGTGGCAACATTTTATTAAAAGACCTGAAATGAATTGATTTTAATAATAATAATTTTAACCAATGCAATTTTGCTAAATCATACAGTCTACAATTAACTGTGCAGCTCAGAATTGTGGGTATTTGAGGGTATTTGACGTTTGGAGATAACAAAGATATAATGCAAAACCTTTAGTTGAGTGGTTACTACCCACTGAGGCATTGACAAACCAGTATGACATAGGCAGCAGTAGTGCAATGAATCTACCACAAAACATGCGTTTCACACGTTCATGCATTACATAACGGATAATGGTCTGAAAAATCACACTTGGATATCTTTCCCAAATTGCTCACCCCTTGTTGAAAGCTAAATAAAAGGCCTGATCCTCAAAAAGCGTATCAGTAAACTCTAGGACTGAAAACAAGGAATGTTCTGACCTGTTCATAGTTGACAAACATGGCGGTGTGAAATGTGTCTGCCACCCAGTGTACCAGCTTGGATGACTGTTCAGGGGTCATGTATACCAGCACACACTCTGACAAGAACAGTGTAGGTAATCTGCAGGAGACAAGTGAAAAGGTATTAATGTCAATCTTTTGTTTCAGAGGTTCAAATTAAATGTATAAAACTTTAAGTTAAGGAAATGGTCACAGTTAAACTGAAAGGTCATATGCTACAGTATGTAACTTAAGGTACTTTAAAAGAACAAAAAAGGTAAATTACTTACATGCCACTCAGAGAGAGACGGCATAAAGAACAGACTGGACCTCACAGGAAGGATCTAAACAATACGCCTTTCATGGCAAAAACAGGCCCATGGCCTCTTCCTAGTCTCATCAGGGCATATTAAAGGCAAAGTTTGACGCACAAGAGCCACTTCACAGAATTCCCACCAGATTCAATGTCGTCAGTAGGAACTGATCATGAAACAATGAGCAAAGCCATATCATAAACAGCAACCTGGCACGCATTATATAACGTGCCTGCCAAACCCAATTTCCATGGCAGTACCACTTCCTGCATCCTGAAAGGCCAGTGAGTAATACCTTGGTTCTAGATTCTCGACTAAAGCAACTCGACCAAAACTACTTCTGGAGCAATATTAAACAAAATACTTTTGATGAATTATTAACTAAGATGTCAAACTACCTTGACAGATTCTTAGAAGCACAGAAAAACTGCACGTTACTGGGCTACATGTCTTTATGGGATGATATAAACTTCAAACCAACAAATTCAATATTTAGTTATCCTCTGTTTCACAAGCCTAGAAATTTAGATGTACCCTAGCGGTAGCAAAAAGTTTTGTTCAGCTAGTACATCTAGTCATGCACTAGTAGGTCTTCTACCAAGGTTTGGTAGACCCAATCACAACACTCTATCTTTGTAGAGAGTCATGTGCTGTGATGGTGCAAAACAACTAAGATGGGTGTGGCCAAGAAATAGCGGTTGTTTGAATCGGCTTTGGCATCGACTTTGGAAGAGTTAGACTTGCGCTTTTCTTTGAAGTTGAGCAGAAAAAGGTAAGGTATTTGTTTCAAAGAATGCAGACGCAGATTGAAAGACAACCGTTGATTCTGCCTCTAGGATTGAGCCTGGTCTATCAGTCATGGCCAGACCCTACATCTTAATGTTGTGGTTTGGCTTGCCAGGCTAGACAGATTATGTTAGTGGAATCTTAGGGTGCTATGTTATTGGAGCCTATGTTTCCAAATAGATTTCCACATTACCCAAGGAGAGGAGTTATTACTGTCTTTGTGGAATAAAAGGCCTTAAAAGTTAAGTCTGCAATTCTATTCCCATACACTTTTCGTCTCATTCAGTGAATGACTTCTGGTGGTCCTCTAGCTGACTGTTTGCTTAAAAGAAAAATTGACATTCCAGGCTCAGGGAAACCCACAGAGTGGTCTAAACCAAACTATAAGCGACCTCTGCCAATCAACACAGTGCTTCAGCAGCAGAGAAGGGTGGAACATCATTTTGATGAACATTAACATCAAATATTACCTTATCAATCTTAGCAAAACAGAACCACAAACTGAATCAAGTCTAAAACAGTTTCAACTGATTCAATGCAAAAACCTAGTCCAGCCCCTTTGAAAAGGATCATGATTCACAAGCATGATAAATGCAAAAAGTTAAATATTGCTTCACATAATTAAACGTCTGTCTGCTTTGATGCTACCAGTATAAAACCTAAAACTGAATATTGTAACAAACACCATGTTTGTTACAATATTCAGCAAAAAAGCAAAACGACATCCAAGGATGCAGCTCAACAGACTAAGCACAGCAGAGTCAAATGTATGCAATGTTAAGTTAAGGAAATGGCCACACTTAAACTGAAAGGTCGTAAGCTACAGTATGTAGCTTAAGGTACTTGAAAAGAACAAAAAAGGTAAATCACTTGTGTGCCACTCAGCATGAGATGGAATGAACATTTGAAATGGTCAAAATGCTCTTAATGACACAGGACATTAATACACAGTGTCTGCCAAAGTCAATATACATCTACTCTCCTGTTTTGTTTTGTTTTTTTAATGGATACTCAAAATACTATTGCACGCTAGCTTCAGATAACGGGCCATGTTTGCTTTTTACTTACTCAGCATTCATTTGAAACTTCTTCAACTTCTCCTCTAGGCCTGGAAGGTCTCTTAGATCAGCGCCGATGATACAATATCTGTCCGAGTCCAGGCTGTGTCCGTCTAACAAAGCAAATCAAGCACCATAGACAGCTAAGTGAAAGACTCATTAGCAACACATAGCCCTTCCATTATCAATTTTGAAAAGTTGTTTACCAAATAGCAGAGAGTCATTTGAGTGAGTCTCAATAAGTGGCTTGGATAAGGGTGGTTTAGTCCTGAGAAGAAATACAAATAAAGGGATTCCAATACACAACAATGTAATAATGCTTTTATGCCTCTCTTAAGGTTTCTGTTACTTTTTAAGTCAGAGGTTTAATAATAAAAACAAGCCATACATTATATATGCATATATACTGCAAAAACAGTATATATGCATTCTGCATTCTTAAGCTAATTACATTATGTTGACAAATATGAAGATAGAATACTGATGCCTATATAAGGAATGCTTACAAATTACATTGCTTACATTGCAATAATGTTTACCCAAATAAACTAAAGTAACCAGCTACCAGGGTATGTGACATAAATCTTAAAATATCTATTATTCAAATGTAACTAAAAACCTTCAGAAGTAAGGCTAAATTAAACATTGCTAAATCATTTTTGAGGAATGACCTATCAACTTTGCAACATGCCTTCTAACACTACTTTTCCAACTAAAGAAGCAAAAATATTTGCCATGTGCATTGATTTTTACAATTACACATAACATTGCATTGTGACAGAGCTGTGTATATCGATATGGTTTGTGAGTGGTTGTATTGCCCCCTACAGGTAATAAAGTCTCTTATGATGTTGAAGCATAGCTGTCACTAGCTGTCACAAGAGCGGTACCTTTTTGTATGCATTGCCCCCTACAGGTAATAAAGTCTTTCCTATGAAGTTGAAATAAAGCTGTCACAAGAGCTGTACCTTTTTGCATAAAGGCTAAATCAAAATGTTCACAAAATGTTTTAAAGACAGTAGATATACCAGTAATGTGGCAGTTACAAACTTACTTGATGTTGTGTACTTTCCTAGCTACAATCATTGGGAAATCAACTTCAAAGTACTTTTTTGGCATCATGTTCATACCCTAAGGAAACACACACACACACACACACACACAGATTAAGTAAACGTTACCACCAAGTACCAGACTGTGCATCAAAAACAAATAAATGTCAGAATCTCACAGAAATCTTTCCTACTCCTTTTGCAGTAGAATTGGCTTATTCCAGCACAATTACAGTCATATGGAACTTCAGTTCATTTAATTGTACTGATGCCATGCACCATTTCAAATCTTCACATATTTTAAACTTAAAAAAAGTAAAAAAAAAAGCCATCCATGTTCAGTACCTTTAATCTCCAGAAGGTGGTGTCTAGCCCTGCTCCAAGATTTACCACCTGGCAGTTGCACTCTGTTTTCCTGAGAAAAGCATCTAGCAGTTGGTTCATTCCATGAACTCGGGCATAATAACCTAAGACATATTTGGAACATATCAACAAAGAGATTCAAAAAGGCACTTAGACTTCCTGTCATTCTACAAAACGCCAGAAAGCACAGGCTAAAGCGCCTGTATGTTGTATGCAATCTTGCCTCTGTTGATTTCAGGAGCTTTTCGTTCACCTGTGGTCCTCACAAAATACTGGATATAAGGATCTGTCCAATAGCCTTTACTAGATGCAAATCTGAAAAGCATTAATGTATACATGCAAATATGCTTTGTCAGAAAATCTGTCAGAAGCCATTACTGTGGAGTTGACATAATTGACATATTCAATAATGCGTCCCCGCAAAAAGACAGCGAAAATCTTTATTGTTCGTTTTGAATTATCTTGCTGGGCAATCGTTATGCGCTAACACCACTGAAAGTTAGGATACAAATCAACAATTGCTGAGTGCAAGAGTCAGCAATATGCTTAAGCACTTCAGTGCATTGGCAGGTGACGCGCTCACTAAAAGTGTTGCATTTCATATGACGTTAACCTATATTTGGAGCATGATTGCTACCTTTTGCATGTTGATGCGTCGTCGCAAGTTGCCCGGACTGCTTCATCTGCAGTGTCGGAATCTGTGAAAGGCTGCCGAGATGCCATGTGCTCATGTAGTACAAGTCCAGAATAAATTTGCAGAAAATATTTACCTTTCAGATCACCAACTAACTCATACTCAGATAGCGTTAGCAAGCTAACGTATAACTCTGTTACCAGAACGTAGTCACAGTCTGGAATGCAACGCTAGCAAACTCTGACTGACTCACAACAATAAAGTGCTATTTTTATTTATTTAATTAATTATACAAATGGAGAAGTATAGAGAAGTATACAGATTCCAAATCGAAAACCTACTGCAAGCTGTAAGCAGTACATCACATGTACACATCCGCTTCCTGTGATTTCCCATAATGCAAAGTAAGTGGCTATGTTCACAAAGTCAGCGTGAAAAGTGAAAAGGCTTTAAATAGCACCGGGTACATTCAGCCACGCAGTGTTTAGGATACAGTTAGGCCTATATCATCCATATTTTCCTGATCGTGTGTAAACACCTTTAGACTACTCCATGTATACTATATTACACAGTTAACAATTAACAATGCCTTGTCGTGTTCTAGATCGACTTAATTAAATGTATTGTATAGATCATGTAGCAGAAGCAGAATGCAAAATACAAATGGAAAAATGACATATATTTTGTTATGTATATAGAATATTATTTCAGGATAAATAAACTACTACTTCTGTGACGCTTCACTCGACTCTCGCGAACATGTCCAGTCTTGCAGAAAATTCCTGAGAACACAGTTGTCAGTCACCAATGGTCTCTGTTCTGCAAAATGACTTTTTTGTCAATGTTTTTTTATAGTTATATTTGTGTGTGTTTGTGGCATACATATTGAAATGACATTCGCTAAATATTTAACACTACATATTTCATTTTTGCAACTGTGTCTCAGAATCAAAATTATGTCAATTCTCAGATAAACGAATGGCCTGATTGTGATTAACAGGTCATGCTGTACTGTGTAAAGATCTAGAACACGGCTTCAATATCAAAACTTAAAAAAATGCTGTATGTCAACCCTAATATAGGCTTTTGAAATCATCATGGATATAAACATGCATATGTGAGGGACGCTATCCACTTTCACTCCAAAGAAGCAAGCATTGCGCCGTTAAAGACATAATTTGTGTGAAACAACGCATACCAGTTAAAATGTCCAAGTCATTTCTGTGTGCCCAGTAACAACAGCGCTTCTTAACTAACCACAACAGTCTGTGAGGGAGGTAGATGCTACGTATACTTCCTGCATGCATACGCCATCAGCTTTGTACTCTGCGGTAAGGTAGGAATTGTTGGGAGAGAAAGGGCGATTTGTTTAAGTGAATTAGCTGGCCAATTCACTGCATGAACAGACCCATTGGCCACAAATACTTAGTTTTGTACAAAAAGGATTCATTTTGAGAATTTGAGAACCAGATAACTTAACGCGGAGTACGACATGAATAAACCCGACGATGTTGTCATCCAGATAACTTTTTTCATCGTTTCTTTTACGCTAGCTTGAAGTAGGCTAAGCTAATTATCGGGAAAAAGTTTAATGTGATTAGCTAGCTAGCTACCTGCACACCTCCATGATCAATCAAATGATTCCCTGCTTATGAGGCATATCGTTGTGGAATCTTTTTCACTTTTTCACTGAGTGTAATCAACCGGGGGACTCAAAATGAAGAAACAGTTCAATCGGATGAAACAACTGGCCAACCAAACTGTTGGCAGGCAAGTATACATTTCTCTTATTTAAAGCTAACAAATAACATTAGCCAGCCAGGTAGCTAAGGATAGCCGATGTTAATGTATTGTGAAATTAACGTAACATTTTCATCGCGCCTTGAAAGGTTGCTTTGCATTAGTTGCTGAGTTCATTTCATCGCTAGCTTGCAAGGATTTCCAGCTGCTGATGACGAACTTCATCGGTAATCTCAGCGTTTTTTTACACTCTGTCCAGTGCAATCCTTTGTACGTTACATGAGCTAGCTGGTTATTCTTCCCAGTTTCCTGCTGATAACGTATAGTATTTTGCTTTAATGATCAATGCTGACGGTGTTTGCCCAAGTTGGTTACGTAGCTACAAATATTTCCACAGTGATACACAGTGATGCCACACTAGTTTGGACATGCATGCTATTTCATATTGCTGTTTGAGCATTTTTGTGCTGTGCCGTGTGCTGCTGTTGCCTTACAATCCAATACCATTCCTTGGTTTCATTGGGAATTACGGGCCCTATGTCTAATTTCGTGATTCATTCACAGATAAGTTTGATTGTACGTCAGCGTTCATGAAGAGGGACCTTTTAATAACGAACGTGAGATGTTTCTTTTGACAATTTTGCCTTTGCGATAGTTTTCAGATTGTCACCAAAAGCAAAAGGTTTTGACAGTCCATGGGTCCTCTGTCCGTGCCCCCCTAGTAACTGCACAGATACGACATCTATCAATGGCTCCGTTGATCTGCAAACCCTTTCAGGCATTGCTGCAGACTTCCACGCAAGATGTCCTCTGTGTCTTGATGAATGTGAAGTGCTTTTCATCAATTGTAGGGCCCTAGCCTACATTTGAAACCCTGCGAGGCAAACCTCTGCCAGTGGTGCTATTTTGGAATAAATGTATTGCCAACGAGGTGCGTAGTGCTCTCTATACGCTCTTATTGAGAGGTTACTGACACAACTGAATGGAGCCAAACTGGACCTTGAATAATTTATTAGTTTTCCTCTATAAGTGTATGTACAATGAGAACAGTCATCAGTCATAGGCTGAGAAGACATTGCTTTTGGTGCATCCTTCTGGATTGACCACTGACATTATGAAGGTAAGAAGCTATGGATGAAGTCTTGGAGTACTTAGAGGATAGCATCTTTAAGTAAGAATGGTGTGGGTGCTTTTGCCTGTTGTCATGGGTGAGGCAGTAGCAGGGTGTTCCCTACCCCAGGATGGCATAGTTTTCTTTTCTGATGTTTTCATGGCTGAGTCATAGACAGAGATGTGCCAGAAATTACCTGCGTGACGTGAGAGGCAGGATTCCACTTTGGTACATATCTACTAACAATGGCTAATTAATTTCAACGGAGTTACTTTATATGACAGACTAAGCCTTCATATGTGGAACTTGGCCTAAACTGACTGGAAGAGTCATCACAACAAATGGTCTAAATAGCATCTGGAATTATAAATAGAGTTCCCATTCCAGCTCCAGATACTGAAAGCTGATGCCTCTTTCTCAAGACGTAAGCGATAATGTAAGTCCACTACGCAAAATGTGTCGGATGTCTAACACAGAGTTACCTGAACACTACAAAATGAGTTTAAATGAGGTAGCTATGCCCATTTTGTCACAATTTTCTTTAAAGGCCCAATTGCATGGCCTCCCCTGTGTTTGCAACCTTGGCTGGCTTTTGGTGCAGAGAGGCATCACTGGAATTCTCATCATATCCTTTATGTATTCTACTAACCATAACTCATAGACTTGTGATGTAGATACCAGACCTGAATGTCCATGGGGCAGAGTGAGGTGTGTGTGTGTGTGTGTATGTGTATGAGAGAGAGAGAGAGAGAGGGGTCTAGAGGCCGGATGCATGCCTCAGCTGGTCTCTGAGTTCCTGTGATTGTAAAGTGACGGAACACTGTGTTCAGCATGCAGCTCCTCAAAGGAAATCTCTCCTTATTCACCATTTTAAACAGGAAATGGTTCTGACTGAGGAAGTTTGAAGGAACTGGCCTAAATCAGAGATTAGGTAGAAAGGTATTGCAGTGGTTCTTTGGAATACATCATAAAGGTCTTCACCAAGATAACCATGGTTGGAATTTTGGCTATGGCTATATTCACTTCTAAAATGGGAAGTGAACGAAATGTTCCCAAAACAAACATGTATACATTTTATATAAACTGTCTCTCTCGTTTGGTTTCCTATTTCCAGAGGAATTGTTGGGGCCTGTCTGTGTAGGCAAGCGGCCGCTCTGATGAAGATTCAGGTGAAAGGATGGCGTAGGCATGAGCCCATTTTTCCTCCATCAGCTGTCATTCTGCACAGGCTTTTGTGCTGCTGTTGAAATGAGGCCTGTGATCCTGCTTAGTTTTAAAGGAAAGAAGAGTAGGCCTCACTGTCTTGGCATTTTTTCAGCATTTTGTCATATAACCTGAGGATATTTCATTACAAAACACCTCCAAACTGGCAGAGCAGCACATTGAGTCATAGGCAGTTTAGAGAAAGATGATTGCGGATACTGCCATCAAAACAGCATCAACAAATTTGTGTGGAGTATTTAATTTTTCAGTTTGGGCCTCCGCAGCGTGCTTCTGCTTGTACGACCACAGTTGTCATCTGTGGTATCAGACTGTTTAAAAGGTTCTTCGTGATCTTTTTGAGAAGTACAGCGCTATGGATACAGCTGTTTTCCTGTGCTTTCATGCACATGTGTCTGTGTCTGCTTCTTCCCATCCACAGCTAAAATGCCAACTTGCCTTTTGTTTTTCATCCAGACTTTCCCAACTCAAGGTTGCGTTCTGTGGGTGGGCTTGCCGAGGTGGCAGCCCTTATGGCTTATTCAGTGCAGGAAACAGTGGAGTGGTGGGTGGACAGCAAAGTAAGATTGACGGAGGAATTTCTTATTTTAATCAACAATTATGTCGAAATGTTTCTGCCGTAAACATGTTGGTGTTAGTTTGCCACAAAAACAAGCTACATAAATACAAGTGTACTGTCTTTTCATTAAATGGTCTCTGTCGGTGTCTGTCTGCAGCATGTTCGTGTGAACCTCTGTTGTTGATTCCAGAGTACTTGTGAGGCATTCATTGTAAAGTGGCCTGAATGTAGCCCTGCTAAGCACTATAGATGTAAGTCTATTTATTCTGCTGTTCTACTAGAGCTGAATCAGCAGAACCAATCACTTTTATGACGTTACCTAGTACCATCATAGCCTAAATGCATGGAAAAAGCCTTTGACTTTTCAACTCTGAAGTTGGAAGCGTTGATCAATACATTTCCAGGCTACTTTTAACAAGAAAGGATTGTGTGGTCCATCAAGTCTGTGCCAGTCAGGTCCAAAGCATCCGACCTGTAAACAGCCTAGTTCAGCACATTTTCATCCAGCCATACAGTGTAGCGAGTGGGCACGTGGTTCTGTTTCACACTGGGATGCAGGAAACAGCCTAATGGCCCGGGCCATGAAATTGGGCCTCTGAAATCTGTATCGGTTGATTTGGCTCCTCTCAATGCGAGCCACAGCCATTTGTAAGGAGTGCCATGGGTAGCCAGTGGTGTGCCAACAGTACCATGCTGTACAGCGCTCTCGTTCGTGCCTCTCCCCACGGCACATGTGACCTCACCAGCCTGGCCTAGGCCTTGTTCCAAAAAGAACTGGAAACACGGGGGAAAAAGCTTTTGAATTCTCTCTGGACTTGGTTGAAACCTCTGTCTTTTTCCTTTAACCCCCCCCCCCCCCCTTCACTTTACTCTCTCTCTCTCTCTCTCTCACTCTCTCGCTTTCCTCTCTCTCCTAGTGTTAATTGAAAGCAGCTGTCACAAGGTTACTACAGTGCAGGGAGCTTTGGTTTTGGCAGTAGAGAGACAGAGGGACATGGCAGAGAGAGAGTAAGGAGATTGGTAGAAGGTTATGGGAGAGAATCACTAGGCTAAAGATGTCCTGTAATTTAATGATCTTATAATTTTCTGTCAGGCGACTAAGGAAACCCATCTGCTCAAGATGAGAGAATTTTTTTTTTTGTTTTGTTTTTTTTTGCTCACCAGTAGAACCTAGTGTAGTCAGTTAGGCAATTTTTTTGGCAACTCTCTGTTACATTTGTGTTTTGGAGCTTGCTATATCAAATGGGCCTAGTATGGTTTCCAGTTTTAATATAACATTTATAATGGTTTTAATATAACCTTTCTAATATAAATTATTTAATTTGCCTGTTCCCTTCCCTTTTGCCTTCATTAGTCCCAGATTTCAAATGTTACCTTTTTTAGCATCCGTATGCAAGAGCAGTCCATTGCCAGTGACTAGCCTATTTAACCTTGTAGCTGTAGATGCACTCGGTCTGATTTGATTACCAGTGGTATGAATCACGGAGGGGTTACAGTGAGGAGAGGAAAGGCCTGATGAGACATTTGCCTTCTGTTACTTCAGGAATCCATTTGCGAGAGCTTCCCATTTGCTCCGCCCCCTCCGTGTAGCCTGAGACACCAACCAGGACTTCCCATGATCACACTGTTACCATGACAGTAAAATAGTAGCAACAGGGGTGCCGAAAGTTTCCACTATTTTGATTAGTAATATTGTTAAGCAGCGCAAGTTGTTTTTATCGGCAGTACAGATGTAATAGTACGGAATGGTGCTGGGGTGGTACCGTTGTTCTGCTGATTTACAGGGATACAATGGAGACAAAGGGAGTCTTATCACAGAACTGAACTTTTGGTTTCCAGAGCACTTGCCACTTTGATTAATATGCAAATGAATTACGGGAAATAGGCTCCAAGGGTTACCAGGGAATGGCCATAAAAACATAATTTCCGTTATCAGATACTCTGAAAGGCACTAATTTCACACCTAGGATACAGTGACACATGCTGGAGATAAGGTGTGGATGTCTGGGTATAATAAGCTAAGCTGATTACTGTGTGCTCAATGCGACAGCACAGTAGCAACTCAGAGGCATAGGCTAGGTGTTGATAAGCCCCACTGTGAACTAAGCTTGTGTTTCCCCACTCGCAAGGGTTTTTTGAGAACAACCTAATCGGAATGTCTGTCCAAGGAGAGCATTCTGCTGGTTTGCTATTAATAGGGCCTGAGCCTTTTATGCGTGCTTGTGCGTGTGTGTGTGTTTGTGAGGGGAGGCATGGCTGACCCTGAGAGTATGGGTGGTGCAGGGAGTGCTGTGGGAAAGGGGCTGGGTCCATGGCTGCGGCCCACAGACAGCTGTTCAGCAAGACAGTCTAGTCTGGTCAGCTGTCAGGTGGCCCTCGGGCCAAGTCTGCACTCTTTCAGTGTTGTGCTAAGTGTGCATGCTGAAGGCCTACTTATACATGCACTGTTTCAGTTGGATTTCCTCTCGGCCTGTTGTGAGCAGATGTGCAAGTGGTGAAAATGAAATTAATGTTTATTTTCACAAATCAGACCTGATTAACATTAACTGATAGGGATACAGATTATCACAGGGTACGAGGCCAAATAAATAGCCATTTGTTAGCTGTTTGTTTTGAGGTTATTAAACAGTGTACATTAACAAAAAGATATGTAAATACCATAGCCAAAGATGAATCCTATCTTTGGTTGGTTATGTCCGCTTGCCTTTATGCAAACAAAACTGATCGGGTTGCTATGGAACAATATTGAAACAAGAATGCTACCCTGCCAGTGTTGGAATGTTCTCTTGAATACAGCCTTAGCGATATACCTCATCCATCTAACCAATTATTGTTGTTCTTCATCCACAGGGCTGAGAAAACAGAAGTTCTAAGTGATGACCTTTTACAGGTGAGTGCTTATATTTGTGGTGGTCCGCAGGTTGCGTCACCAATGTTACATGGCCGAAACCTCATCAAAACTTGTATCAATATGTTTTGCAATGTGCATGTACTACTCATATGTACAGTATGCTGTTTGCCCAAGGAAAAGCCTGCGCAACTGAGTTCTCACCCACACTACAGTTGTTATTGAGAAGTTGAAGCATTGGAAAATGACATTAGCAAGAGTTTGGGCTGATTTATGTACCCAAATAGGCCACTTGTGATTGTGTGCCGGGTCGATGGAACTTTAATCTTGGTCAAGCACAACGGTGGGAACCACATGAGTCATCGTGCTTTAGCAGGTGGAGTCTGACTTCACACTGCAAAGTAAACGCATTCCAAATGCCTTATTTAGATCACCCGAGTATGTGTCCAGTTGCATGAATGAAGTGCTAAGCAAACAAGATAAAGGTATTGCATCTGCCTTGCTGCGTTACTCATTAAGAACAACACAGGCATGGATTCCAATGTTCAGGACAGAGGTGGGTGAGTGGGAGGGAATGGGTTGAACTTCTATTCTCACATGTAGAGCAAGCCTAGGCCTACTTAATCTCACAGTTTAAGAATATGAATGTTAGGACTTAGTCTTAAACGAATTGTTACGCAAACAGACTTTCCTCCATATTGTTTGCCTTTTCAATAACTGATTAACTAAAACCTTGTAAATAGTTCTGATTTATTTTTAATACGCAGTGTCTTTTAACAGTAATGTAAGCATGACATTAATTCGACTCTGACATTAATTGGACTCGACTGTGTGGTCGAAGGGTAGATAGTTACACTCAGAGCAATTTGGTGAGGTGTGCTATGCGAACACGGACACATTTGACGCAGAACTATAACAGGAATATAATGGCGACAAGGCAGCGCCAAAGATCATTAATACTGAATACAAGCATAGTGACGGTTGTAGATGCTTTATAATATGGCATTTATAAAAGAGTTGACACGTGAGACACGTTGAAAGAGAGTACAAGGAAAAGGCCAAAACACAGTAGATTTGAAGCAAGGGGGAACGTGCAGAACTTGTGCACCCCGGATGCGAGTACTGGGGGTTTGGCGTTAAAAATAATCATGTATTTGGTCACCCCTGTCATAGACAACCTGTGGCAACTACACTTTTTCACGTTGGGTGTGAAGGAAACGGAGGAGTGCCACTTTGCTGTAGCCTGCGCTAACCAAGCAACCTGATGCATCAGCCGATTTTACATTGTTGCGGAGCCAAAAGAAATTAGGCAGAAGCACTAGGCGGAGCTAGCCTGGCTACCCATCATGGGCATGTGTGAAATTATTTTTAATCGATTGGCAGCTCTAATATAAAATATTGTGCTGGTGTTTGCATGAGAGAGTGTCGACATTGAAATAGTGGAAGTGACTGCAAGCAACAACGACATCAATCCCCACAAGTAACTTCAGCCTCCATAGTCTTTGAGAACTCTGATGTTCCATAGTAGCACTCTGGCTCAGCGTGTTTTGAATCCCTGTGATGACGATGGCTTATGTGGTAGATACTCTTCCCTCTTCAGGCATGCATCTCTTCTGATGTAGCACACAGAGAGTTATTTTGACACTGTATGAGCCTCCTCGTGGCTTTTGGGGGTGTTTTTATTCCCAGCTTCATCTGCCGTCTAGCTCTGTTGATGGACTTTTGTAGATCTCTGTGGAGTTCCATCTGTCCCTCCAGCTGATCAGTCTATTTGTGTACACTGTACACATCTGAAGCAGTCACTCAGAGTTCTATTCTCCATCTTAGTAAGGCCTACGCTTAACACGTTCATGGAGCGTAGTATGTGCTGTTGACAAAGCTGCTTCATCCAAACACGGTGGGCCAAACAAGAAATAGACATGATAAATGTGCTCCAGCAAATTATTGTCTGCAATCGCTGATTAGATTTCACGTCCCTGATCTGCAGGGTCTTGTGACCAGGCCTTGATCCACACCCACTTTGAACTGAGTCCAGGAAGTTCTCCAGCAGCAGTACTCACAGGACCACATGCTTGTTTGGACATGCTCTCCTCGTTCAAATCTAGCTTCCTTGGAACTACAGTCCTACCCACAGCAATGGGTTTCCCAGCATGCAAACAGTAGGACAGGGGCGTAGGTCTCCTTTTACTCGCCTCCGGCTTACCCCCTCAGCAGAGAGTTGTTTGGTCTGGTCTACACATTGTCTGGCCTGTGATCTTTTGTTATGGTTATGGAGGCGAACAGTAAGGAAAGCCCACCGTTTGGTGGCTCGGCCATCCCGAGCCAGTTCCCCTCTAACCCAAACACTTTTTCCTAGAACAGGATCTCCCAGTGCAGCAGAAGGGGCTGTGGATTCCCCTTGTTCTTCTGCCAGGTACTGCTGCTGCCTGGCCTGTGTGCTCTCATACAGGAGAGGAGAGAGGGGGGTGGGGGTGCCTGGATGGAATGCCCATTTGGCCCAGCTGCTGAGGGACAGGGCTGCAGGGCTTGAGTGACGTAATGGAGGCCAAGAGGTGCTCCGAGGCAGTTATCTCCACTTCCAGGCTGTTGGAATTCTTGAACTGTGGGGCTGTTTCCTTTTTTTTTTTTTGGCTCAAAGCCCCTTTTGCGTGTTTGAACTCTCTACATTAATCTCCAGCAGGCCTGTGAACACACATTGACATATTGTACGTTATGTATCCCCGTGCACATTGCTGTTTTCAGAGGGCATTTTTTTTCCCGTTTTGTGACACCATACAGACACACCCTACTCCCCCCCCCCCCGTGCCTACGTGTTGAAATGTTAAACGCTCTGACAGATGTGTTCACCATGGAAAAGTAAATTGTCCTTGGGCTTATCACAGGACTCTGACTGATAGAACTTAGGTTGGTTACCCTAGCTTAACATTAAACATGGCCCAGTATGAGAAATTCTCATATACACTAGTATCTTGAAAACCAAGAGAAGCATATTGTAAAAAATATGTGAAGCATTTCCAGGACAAGGCCAGGAGTCACTGCCTAATGTTCTAGATGTTACCAGTAGTTTATGAGTCATAGGTCTTTAAAAAGCACATCCTTCAACATCTCTCCTTAAGGAGGGGTGTTATCAATCAATCTTGAACTCACTCCACCCTTTAGTGACTTCCAAAATCAGTCATAGTTGCCTTCTACACTGCTAGGGTCAGCTATTTTTTTTTTTTGTTTGTTTTGTAGCAAAAAGTCTTTCAAAACAGGAAAGGTAGTGACACCTCTTCTTAATGGTTACCATAGCGAAGAAAACAAAGGGCTCTTTGCTGCTCATCCATACATATGAACCAAAAATTTCTCCTCCGACAGTGTCATGGGTCTACAGCAATGGCATAACAGGTATCTAAAAGTTTGTTTTTGTTGTGCTGTTTGGAGGTGTTTCAGTGGTCCAGCCCAGTCAGGGGTGAAAAGTGATGACGGGCTTTGGAGCACTTTGTTGATATCGATTTTTTTCTCCCCCCCCCGCCTCTCTTTCCCTTGTTGGTGTTTGTGCAGATCGAGCGACGTATGGAAATGGTGCGTGTGGTGTCCCACAACATGCACAAGAGGATGGTCTCGTGTTTGCAGGGTCACATTGGCACCGACGGCGAAAAGAGACATGTACGTTAACCCGTGTGTTCGCCATTAAAATGTCCCGCATTTACACACCCATCAAATACCTTTTACCATATAGCCTAACTGCTGTTAGAGTATATCTTCTGCATTTATTCACTAACATGGACTAACAGAACTCTTTGACATGGGTGAAGGACTCAACTTTAGACTAATGCAGAGCTGTTGAGCACACGTGACATGCCCGCAAATGTGAAAGTGATGCCTGTTTACTCTGTCTACACCCTGTTACACACAGAAAAAGCTCCCGCTCTTCGCTCTCTCACAGTCCATGCAGGATGGAGGTGGTCAGCTGGGGGAGGAGTCACTCATAGGGTACGTCCAGTGCACTTGGCACGGCTTCTCCCTTTCTTTAAAGACGGATCACATGGGGCACTAGCGATGCGCAGGTCGACTCAGAGCCCTGCACCGTCGGGCGGTGCAGGTTGTTTTTTTAGGAAGAAAATGTAGGTTGCGGGCGGGTTGGGTCAAAATTTTACCTATTTGAGTTATATGTGTCAGTTCATTGTTTGTTTTTTTTGTATGAGGACAAAATGTTGTCCTTGTCCCTCCCCTGTGCTGTCTCACATGCCTGCAGGCCGCACGTCAGACACTGCAGGATTTCCCGCCCATATAGCCTCCTATTAAGAATTTGTGTAAGAAAAAAAAATGAAAAAATAGCCTGCCACGAATCTCCTAACACTTCACCTATTCTGATATAGCGTAGCCAAATGTTTATGTGAGATTATGTTTGGAAAAAATAGAGACTAACATTCGGCTCCTTCTGTGCAAGACATTTTGCGCCTGCCTAATTTAAATATGGTAGGCTGTTTGTTTTCGATTGCAGAGCAAAATTATCAAGTGTTTCATCCTCCATCTTATATTTTTCAGCATTTGTGTTCACAAAGCAAGTGCTGTGTTTAGTATTAAGCCAACTTGTCAATGATTCTTTGTGCTGAATGATGGTTTATGATGGTGGTTAAAATTGACGGATCCAGTCCTTAGGCTTTATTGATTTGTGTGCCTGCATGCGTGTGTTGGGGACGTGCGTGTGTGAGAGGGATGGAGAGCGAGAGATAAGTGTGTGGTATATAGCCTTTTTTACACATGTTTACATGTTTGTTTCCCTATATATTTCAAGAATAAAAAAATATCTTTGGAACACTTTGCTGTTCCGTGATTGATAGCTAATTAAGATTCAAAAGAATCATGAGTAGCCTGGGCTATCCATCATGTAAAAGTTTGTGACAACCAGATAGCAGTGCAAGGTGAGCTAATTTTTCTAGGTTACCATGTGTTTTTCTCTAGGCTATGGCAAATCCCAACGTAGACTCATTGGTTTCTTTTTTTATTTTTTCTCTCGGGTCAGGTCAGGTTAAAAATCAGTGCGTAATTTTGCGGGTTGGGTGGAGCGGGTTGACTTATGATGGGACGGGTTGGTGCAGGTATTAGAAATTCTTGACCCACACATCACACAACTGAGGCATTAAAGGTCATTCAGTGACATTTGAGGTCACTGGGTGCTGATGGTAGGGAAAAGAATGAGAAGTTAAAGCCAACCAGTAGGGGCAAGGAAACTTGGTTTCTGTTTCTTTGCCCCCATTTGTTAGCTTTAGCTGCTTGTTAGCTATTCAGTCTATGCTGTGCCAAATATTTTCATTATTTCTCCTACAAACAGCTCTTGGGCTATAGGTTGAAATGTGCTGGAAATTTTCGCAAGTAGAGTTTATGAAGACTTTTTTTTTTTCTCTCGTCATGTATGGTGTTGTCAGCTCCATTGATTGTACTGGGAGTTCATTTTAGTAATATATGTTTTGTGAAGCCAAATTATTGTTACCAAGCTGTTACTTCTGCCTATGAATTACTTTAGATAAGAGTTACAATCCACTTGCTCTCAACCTAATTCTGTGTATGGCAAAACTGCTCCAGTCTGAAGGCTTGTTGGCTAATGGAGATGAAGTTCCCTTGAAAGCACAGAATTAGTATGTGGTGCACTATGTGTCTAATGTTTTTTTTTTCTTGTGTGTGAACATCTCTGTAGAAAAATGATGGAGGTCTGTGGGGATGCTGAGAACCGGTTAGCCTCAGAGCTAATGCAGCATGAGGTGCAGATTGAGAAGGATATTTTAGATCC
Source organism: Tenualosa thibaudeaui (assembly GCA_027481765.1). Classification (NCBI taxonomy): domain Eukaryota; kingdom Metazoa; phylum Chordata; class Actinopteri; order Clupeiformes; family Clupeidae; genus Tenualosa; species Tenualosa thibaudeaui. Next base: position 12,700,703 of record JAIFZK010000002.1, read on the forward strand.
ACTCAATCAGTTAGCGGAGGTGAGGCCTTCATCTTTGACTTCCTGTGCTACAGCAGTTCCTTTGCAGATCCCAAATTCGAATGCGTCCCATGTCTGGTTTTGTGAAGAAAAACTCTTAAATTTAGATCTGCTACCCTTTCAGGTGGAAATTCCCAACATCCTGAAGCAGAGGAAGCAATTGGCCAAGCTAGTATTGGATTATGACTCAGCAAAAGCGAGGTAAGATTTTTACAAATGCATACAAAAGTACAATTCAGTGCCATGACCCTGAATGTGCATGCCCCAAATTAGTTTCATCATTAGGTCAGGCAAAATGTAGAACCGTCACTGTTAAGTGATAGTTCGGAGAGCTTTCAACCATAGTTTCGTTGTTCAAGCTCTCTTTCAAAGAATGAGAGAATTTGGTACAATACATACAAGAATGGCGAACCAGCTGCTTTATGTTAACTGAATGGGGCCATGGGAAATGAACCTGAAAGTTTTTAATTAGCGTAACCTGCCCGTTTACCTTTGGGTGTATGTTGTACTAATTTCTCTCCTTCTTCCTACCGACAACATTCGGTGAGCTTGAGCAACAGGGCCATTGTACTCCAAACCATCACTTTCATTGTGCTGTCGCTTGAATGTTATTCTCTTTTCTAAGTCGCTTTGGATAAAAGTGCTAAATGCATAAATGTAAATGTAATCGCTTAAGGGTGATGATTAAGGTAATGGTTATGACCCCAAAACTGACTTAATGTGTTCATCATTAAGATCATTTGCCCCTATTTATACACTAGACATAGTTATAATCATAGTTATATTATGTTAAGTCATAGGAGTTCATTTATAATTGCAGTTAAAGTATAGTAGTTAAGCTCTCCAGAAGATAAAATACACCTTAGCAACAATATTCTGGAACATTGCTCTAAAAGTTACCATTGTATCATCAGCTCTAGACAGGATGGTTGCAAAAAGCTTCTCAACAAAATCAGAGCCAAGGGCAAATCAGAGCCAGTATGAAATGCATTCAAAGTGTTATGTAGCTCATTGAGGCTGAGGTTGTATGTAGGAAAAGAAATAGAAAATCTGCAGACCTCTGCAGTAAGCTATTCCTGTTCGGGCAAGGAAATGGTAGGCAACTGCCTGTTGTGCCATTTGAGCAGCCTCAGCAATAGTATTTGAACACTGACTGCAGTAAATCATCATGTGAAAACATACCTGAAATACTGTGTGTGCCACAATTTCCTCTATTACAATGAATGTGCGTAATCTAATCTAATCTAATGTCATCAGGCTTTGATTTGTCTAATTTTCAGGTGGTTGCAGGCAACCAAGTCGATAATCTCAGGAACAAACACTCAAGCTCTTACAGCCAAGGCCGATTCACTGAAAGAAGAGGTGGATGAAGCTATGAACAAAGTTGAGCAGTGCAAGGTATTGCACTCCCCAGTGCGTTTTACATTAGTCACTATGCAGACTGTTTTGGGACTGATTAAACGCACCTTATTTGGGTTTTTAGAGTTGCCTTAAGTTTCTTATACAGGGTTGAAAAGTCACTATGTCCAAAAGCTAACAGAATGATTGCCATTGTGCATAAATGTTAAACTATGGAATGCAGAGTGGCTTGCTTTCGAAATTGTAGGCCATGCATTCAGGCCCAAGGGGCACAGACTCCAACCATAAAAACATGCCTTTCTTCCCAGTGCTCTCACAAGGCATCAGACACCGTGGTTCGGTCACTTGCAATATTTTGAGTTCAAGCGTAACTGAACACTAAGCTTCCCCTGTGCCCTGGGTTGACGGCCGCAGTGTAAAGTGGAAACTTGCCGTCAGCAGAGCGAGCGTCCCACTGGTCTGCAGCACCAGGCCCCATTGTGCCGTCATTTATCTGCAAGCAGCAGCAGCAACCCCCCCCCCCCCAGACAATCAAAGATTAATGAGTTGCAAGGAAAAACCTAATGGATGTAAAGTGTGCCAAAGACTTAAGTCGTTTACCAGAAATCCTGTAGATGGATACACCAATTTGTCAGTGGGCATACGCATTGTTTTGATCGGGTGTTTATATTAACATTGGCAGGGTGAGATGTAAATTCCTATTTGAACATCCCTGAGGTCAGAATAAAGTACATCTTGTTTTTACATTTTCAGGACCAACTTGCTGCAGATATGTATAACTTCTCTTCCAAGGAGGGAGATTATGCGCGATATTATGTATTGGTAAGTGAAGTGTGTGTGTGTGTGTGTGTGTACTTACATGCCATATGCAGACAGATTTTTCCGAACTGTAAAGTTCTGCTTATTATGTTTCTGGCTGCACACACTCCCTCTAATGGTCTGTGTGTTACAATGTGGGCTCTGTTTCCAGCTATTAGAAGCACAAGCGGATTACCACCGCAGATCACTTACCGTGCTTGAGAGTGTCCTGCCAACCATCCAAGCACAGCAAGGTAACTATTGGATGCTGTAAAATCTCATGCCGTTGTCTGGTGTGACAGTCAGGAAGCCTTCATGATACACCCCATGACAAACAAATAGTTCTATAAAATAATATGTGCATTATGGGTACTTTTAGATGTTTTAGTTTGTCAGTGTGACGGTGAGTTTTTGGTTTTTTTGTCTGACATTACTTTTGTTTCACTTTAACCATAATGAATCTTCAGTGTTGAATGGCTTTCTGAAGAGACACCCCCTCCCGTTTCTTCTGTATGTTTTTGTTATGTGCTTGGTGCCGCATGTGTTTTGTAAGACACAAACAGACCCACTCTTTCTCCCAGCATGTGGCTTATGAGTCATTCTCCCCACTGCTCACACCTGGTCTCCCCACCCGTCCTTCACACAGGCTTTCGCAGGCACACTCCACTCACACCTCACAGTCCACCAGAGAAACTGGTGGAAATTGAAATCTCCTTTATCTCAAAAACACTTCCAGCCCCCACTTCACCCCCTCCGAATAAAAAGAAAAGCCCAGATACTATCCATTTTGCTGTAATCAACAACAAGTATCAGGAAAGCACAGGAAAAAATCTGTACGTGCCATTTCTTTGATGCGGTTTGTAATACAAGGAGAGTTAATGGCCATCTACTTCCTCCCCTACAGACTCCTGGACTGAGAAGCCAGCATTTGGAACAGGCTTAGATGAGCACTTAAAGAGAAGCAACCGAGAGATCGCCCTCCCAATGGAGGCCTGTGTGATGATGCTGCTGGAGACGGGCATGAAAGAGGAGGTTGGTCAGAGAGAGAGAGAGGGAAAGAGAGAGAAGCAGAGGGCACAGGGCCAGATGAAAAGGTCAAGGGGTGACGCAGGCACTCTGTAAAATGGCAACGGCTTCATTCCAGCTGGCTGATGGAATGTAAACCTCAAGGAAAACCTCAGCCTTTTTTTTTTAGACACAGTGCAATCTAAAATATAATTTCTGTTGTTTCACCATGAAAGTTTGACAAGAATAATATGACAATGTAATGTCACATTCCCAATGTTGAATTCATGCAGTTATTATTTTTATTTTTTTAACAATTTACATTTGTTGTGTAGTGGTTGATATTCCACTTTTCTGTCTTTCTATTTTTCGAAGGTACAACTAGAATCTTTATATGGACAAAGTTTTGTTGTGCCATGGGAAATTTAAATGTACATGATCGTATTCATCTGTCAGTAATAATATAAAGTCCGCCCCATGCTGGATAAGCCGTTGTGATTGGTTCCAGGTTGTTGATGACACAGAGAAGGGTTTGATTGGGAAGGTGGACAGACAGACAGACAGATGGACTTAAAGAAAATTTAAATACACTTGATTAATAGCATTTCACCCAGGCTAGTGTAGAAGTGACATTAATTAATCTATCTGGCTTGCCAAAAAGACGAGCCTAAAATAAAACTGAAACACCAAAGTCATAAACATTCATTGGTAAATATTGCTATTGTCAACACATTGCCTTGCTTGATGTTTCTGCACTGACTGCATTCTGCATTGACCATCATGATAAATGTCACCCCAGGGCCTCTTCTGGGTCACTGTTGTGGTTTTGCTTTGTGTGTGCGTGCTTGCGCGCGTTTGTGTGTGTCTGTTTGTGTGTGATTTTACATACCCCTTGTAATAAATCTCACCCCAGGGCTTGTTTCGGATCGCTGCTGGGGCATCAAAGCTGAAGAAGCTGAAGGCTGCTCTGGACTGTTCCACTTCTCAACTAGAGGAGTTCTACTCAGATCCCCATGCTGTTGCTGGTACAGTCTCGTTATAACGAATCACCAGAGGCATTGATTTATACGGCATCTCTAATCATAGAACTTGTCAGTGACCTAACAGTTTTCTCTGTCGTAGGTGCTTTGAAGTCCTACCTGAGGGAATTGCCAGAGCCTCTGATGACGTATCAGCTGTACGATGAGTGGATTCAGGCATCCAGGTTAGCCTTGTGAGAAAGATTCGGTTTGTTTACCATTGGAAGACCATCGGAATCCCTCCCTCTGATACGAACACTGTTTGTTTTGGCAGCGTGTCTGATCCCGACAAAAGACTGCAAGCACTATGGGTGGTATGCGATCAATTACCAAAGAACAACAAAGCTAACTTTAGGTAAGTCACACCGTGATGTGAGATGCTTATGTAGCAGTGAAGAACAGCTTGAAATCAAGGGCTAACCCAATATTATCACTATGCAATTGCCGTCGTGACAACAATGGATTGTTGATCCTGTGAATACATAAATAGACATATGATTATGACCAATTCAGAAATATAAGATGTTTTTTTTTTTTTAAATTCAGTCAACTTTTTTAACGTCTGATGTTGCAGGTACCTGGTAAAGTTTCTTGCCAAGCTGGCTCAAGACAGTGAGATCAACAAGATGACCCCTAGCAACATAGCTATTGTCCTGGGACCCAATTTACTGTGGGCCAAAACTGAAGGGTAAGGATAGTCAGAGGGCCCTCAGTTAATGATGTCCTCTTTCCACAGAACACTGGTTAAACCAAATGCCCTCTTTTTTTCTTAGGAGCCTTGCAGAAATGGCTGCAGCAACATCAGTCCATGTGGTGACCATCATTGAGCCCATCATTCAGCATGCTGACTGGTTCTTCCCTGATGGTATGCACCCCATACATAAGAGCTTGTTCATTTTGATGACTCATAACTAAATGTTTAAAAAAAAAACATGTTTTAAATGTTTAAAAACAATGTTAAAAATGTTTTTAAAAAAGTAAACTCTCACATGAATATATATTGCATCTTCCTCAGAGGTGGACTTCAATGTATCAGGGATGTTTACTATGCCAACTCCGGTTACAAACCACGTCAACCACCTGAGCCCTCCTGACTATGACTCCGGCACCATAGAAAGGAAAAGGCCGGGTAGTATGGTGGGACCAGATTCAGATATTCCTCGCAGAGACAGGTAACTTTTCCTCCAGTAAATGTTCAATAAAAAGGGTTCACAAGGACTGCCATTACTCATCGGTTATGTCTAATTATCTGCCATCGTCATCTCCTCCTCCTCCTTAAACAGCCCAATGTTTAAAAAGACTTATTTTTTCTACTAATACTATATATAATCAGGTAATACAGTAACCAAGCAGTGTCTAATTATACCAAATTATACCCTTTATTTAAATTTTGTCACCCTTAATGACGTGTGGGATGTTTGGGTGTCTGCTATATTTAAGCAAGTTGTGCAAGTTTATGCCCTGTCCTAGTTGGAGCCTTGAGTTTGTCATTTTGCTTTATTTTACTGATTAAAAAAAAAAACTAAACAAAACATATAACTACGAAATGTCATAAAAACTTCAAACCTCTAGCTGAAATATGCAAGCCAAAGAAGCAGCAAATGATGCATTGCATCTTCAATGAAAGGAACTATGGATAATATAATTTGGCTCACTCTGCCAAAATGCAAATGGAAAAATAACGGGCCCTTGGAAGGGCATAAGAATGGCATATGGAGAACTGCTGAGCACATCTTTCCCCTCACAAAAGGCATATTACCGAGTCCCCTGAGATTTGTAAGGGAACACATGTGAACGCACTTATGCAAGTGCAAGTGTGACCGCACTCAAGGTTTCCAGCTGGGATGAGGCCTTGGGTCCTCTCAAATCAATCTAAAATCACTTAATGTGGGGTGTGGGTGTGCTGTAATTGTTGGAGGATGGTGGAGAGGGGTACTGGGAGTTTTTTTATTTCATTATTTATTTAATTAATTCATTCATTTTTAAAGCTTGCCGCTGGGTCTGTGTTCACTGTCCACTCTCTCTGTGCTGTAGCGCTGCTAACAAATTACTGGACCACATTCCACGTAGAGGCAGTACTCTAACTAGAAAGCAGCACGCTTCGCCTGCCTTCCAGCCCCCTCTGCCTCCAGTGGAGGCAGCGGGGGCTGTGGTGGGGCAGCCTGCCGCCGAGCTCCAGCCCCAGCTGCCTGTGCCGGGGGGGCAGGGCTTGGAGGCCTGCCAGCCTAGCTTGGCGCTGGGGATAGCTGCCCTGGCGGCCGCACAGCAGCTTCTAGTCCAGCCCTGTGAAGAGAGCAGGTAAGAGCCACTCTGCGGCTCCTCCGGCTCAGCCAGTGTGTTTGGCTGAGACAGAGATGTGTGCATGGTCAGTGTTCTTTCTAATAAGGAGGTTGCTTAGCAACTGGCATCCTGTATATGTCACCAGATGTGAGCAAACGGATCGTTTCGCTGCATTATTCCCACTGAATTAACTATAATTGGAACGCTCAACCAACATTCAGTTTTAATTTGAGGGATACGCAGGGAAAAGTGTCGTGTCAAAAGTGTTTCAGGCTCTATTCCACACTGTACAAACAGGGGCTAAACTTTTTAACTACAATATTTTTCCTCCTCTTCCACCCAATTAACTTAGCGTTTTAAATCTGTGTTTGGTGCTGAAAAAAAACTAGCATGGTCAGAAGCACTTTGGACACTAAACTTTTCTTCAAAATGTTCCCTGTAAGTAGAACCAGTACAGGCAGATCACAATACAGCCCACCTCTTTTGGGTCTGGTTCAATAGGGCAGTGCCCTCTGAGTGCCAGGCTTTGTTGTACGCCTCTGTGTTCATGCTAAAACGCACGACTCAGCCTTGTGGGCAGAAAACAATCTGATATAACGAGCCATCATCTATGCCCAGTAAATTCCTACAGAACAGTTTCAGCATGTGCTTCTCAGATGAGGTACAAAAAAAAGGTGCAGGTTAATTTTGTGATTTCGCAGGTGCTTTGCATGGAGCCTGCCCTTGTCCATGACCTCTTGTTGTTTTAAGTGAAAATCTCAATGTTGACTTTCTCTGGCCTTTCTTTGGCTTCCAGCTCCAGATCCAGAGAGTCTGCCTCCACACCCCCACCACAGAGGAACGGCTCTGCAGGATCAGGCCAGCTGAACACCGGGACCCCTGTGGCAGGAACCACAGGCCCCAGTCCTCATATGACACGCAGAGGTGAGGAGCAGTGAGAACTATGGATACAGAAACCTAGATTTAAATTGAGATAATTGGTTTCTATATTTGTGGTTAGAACCATTGGAACACTGAAGTGCTCTGGAATTCAAGATGGAATCGTAGAATTAGTATGACATTTTATTCTGTTGCAGACCATTTCAAGATTATTAGCACCATAGCTGTTCCTACAGGGTTCCCATTTTAACATTCCATATGTTATCTTAACGCAGCAGAAGTTGTTTAGGAACAAAAGAGAAAGTTCAAGCATTGATTTTGATCTTATCATTCAATCATTTGTTCATTCATGTTAGTTTACTTTCTTGTCCTGATCATCTGTGTCCCTTTTCAGGAACACTTAGACAATACTTATACAATTAATAAATCCTTACTTTTTTTACTTTTATTTTCTAGCTACCAAAAAGCCTGCGCCTGCCCCTCCAAAACCAGTCAACCCCCCTCCAGGTCAGCCTGGCCCTCAGCCAGGCTTGCATCCCACCTCAGGCAGCGCTCAGTCACTTCCCCACTCAGGAAGACCTCTCTCCAGCCACTCTCCCACAGCACACAGTCCCACTCTGATGGTGACACAGCCTGGCACAACACCCCGCCGCCACTCCGGCAACCAGCCGCCCATCCAGGCGCCCAATCACCCGCCTCCACAGCCTCCTACCACGCAGATCACCCCTCCGCCCCAGGGCCATACAGAGCCTGGGACAGACCCTTCTCCACCCAGCACTCCAACCCCACCCAACACGCCTCCACCGCCTACGACTCCTCAGGATGGTGCCGGAACCCCCATCTTTTCACCATACCCGACAGGTTCTCTGCCCCGGCAGCGGCCTGTGCCAAGGCCACGGAATCGGCCCAGTGTCCCTCCACCGCCACAGCCTCCAGCCTCTGGGTCAGGCACAGACACCAACGGCATCTACGGCTCTGCTTACAAAATGATGGGTAATCTCATTTGAATATGCTCAGTAGATAGATTAATGGCACTACTAGAGATGTTAATGTAATGTGCAGTGAAGTATTAAGTATGATTGAGACCAGATGGAATAGGTCTCAAAAAAGTAGATGCTTAACTTTAAATTTGACTAGTTTGGGGTAATTACTAGTAATTGGAGTACTAGTAATGTATTGTTTGGCCAGGCTCTTAAGTCAAGTTAGCTAGGCTGGTTTTGAATCAAAATGACTAATGGACTAATGGCAGTATTTGATGACACATTTACAGGTTGAGGAGGTTTCAGTGGCAGAGGTTTGTGTTCTCAGGGCTGATTCAACCCCCTTTCTTAAACTGCTCAAGCTCTAATGGGCTACCATCATCATCATTACCATTCACTCAAATGACATGTCTGTAGATTGTGAATTCCTCACTGTTGCAGACAGACATCTGCTTCATCTGTTTACATTCTTGCATTATCAGAGTGAGTGGGCTTGCAAAATGCTTGGCTTTGAAAACGTGTGAACCAATCATGCCTGTGTTGACCCCCTATTTACAGCCTGTAACTATAATTATCACACTTTATATGGAACTTGAAGTTAAAAAAAAAAGATAAACAAAAAAAACAAAAACAAAACATCTTAGCCCAAACAGAACAGGAATCCCTTGAGATACAGAGATACTGCCAAGTTGTTTATTTGTACAAGGCATTTTCTATTTTGATACAGGGTACAGCCATTTTTGAAGTCTGATTACAATGATTACTATTTGTCTGGAACCCAACTACCACCACCACCACAACCAATCTAATCAGTCAGATGAAGGTTGTGACAAAATTATCTGAATTGAGTGACTGTTCCCTGTTTTTTTGGGTGGGCAGAGATTTTCTGAAATGCCATTGAACTGCCATTTTTAATTGAAATAACTGTTTTTTGCAACCCCGCTCAATTTTCATAGCGTCATATGCCATAGCAATTACTGACAAAATATCAATTTGGAGATTTTAAGATTAAAGCCATCCAAAATCTATACACCACTGGACAGATTATTGTTGGTCTTCTTAAGCAAGAAATCAATAGTCAATCAAATGCATGTCTCTACACTGCCAAAACAGTACATTTTGGAAGGAAAAAATCTGCATGCTGCACACATAAAGCTGCTGTTAACACCGAAATGTTAATATAGAAGATGCAACTGTAATGCAAGATGTGTACATGAATCTAACACAGGCAACTATATATTACATTGCACAGTGTGATGGTGATTTATCTGAAAGTAATAGCCGTTTTGTTTTTTCAACGAGTCTCTTCATTTACAGTCATTGATCTGCAATATATGCATTTCCATCAGCAAGAGCAGGTTTCACTCACTCACTCACTCAGCACCATGCAAAGATGGAACATTTCACTAAATTGTCTCTTTTCCTCTGCCTAGATTCGGGGCTGATGTTTAAGGGGATGAGCCGGGCTTATGTCCCTGACTTGTCCATGGAACCACAGCAGCCTTTGGGCCCTCAGCTCAAAGACAGTGAGCTTGACTCCGAGAGCACAGTCCTCTGAGAGGGATCCGTCAACCTTCACTCTGGAGTGTTCCAAATCCTTCTCGTTCTAGAGCACCCTACCCCCACCTTTTTCCAACCGTTCGGTAACCCATTGCTGCTCGCCCCCCTCCCACCCCACCCTACCCTTTGTAGTTACCAAAGTGTATACCCACCTGCCAGCCTCGAGCTGCCAGCTGCTTTCCTCTAAAGTGCCCAAGCTTTAGACAATCAAATTCTCCCAGAGGAGTATTGTGCCAGAGGAACTTTTAACACCTGGAAACGGTGCATCTTTACGATGTAAAGGTGCCGGGTGATGTTGATGGATTTTACGTGGCAGTGAAACAGAGCAACCTTGCACGGTTTGAGATTGCTTGAGATTACAAAAAAACCCCCACAGGAGTTGTAAAAGCTAGGTGATGGGTTGACTTTTTTGTAGGGAATTTAAGAAAACATTATTGGTTTGAGGTATGAACGTGTGTATGTTTCTTGAAGTGTGGGGTTGCGTGTGAGGTTGATTATACATTGAAGTGCCCTTTTGCTGACATGAGATGAGAAAAGAGGAACGTTTAGCAGGACATAGGTGGGAGGTTTGGTTGAAACCTAAAGCACCGCTTAAAGCAAAAAAAACAAACAAACAAAATAAATAAATACATGTAGCTGGTGACTGCAGGTTTCTGGTCCATTCATAGACTTAAACTGACTTTTTTTTTTTTTACTGCTTTTGTATAAGAACTCAACTATTTGCTCTATTTATTACCCATCAACACATTCCTGTGGCAAAAGGTTTTTGTCTTTGTCTTTTTTTTTTTTTTTTTTAAGAAGCCGTATCAGTGCCTCCTTGCATATTTATAGGGGCGAATTGTGTTCATTGGATGTGTATCAATGCCATGATTTATTTCCTGCCTTTCTTCCCCTGTGTTTTTATATTGATGGGGCATTACTGTGACTGGTCAAATGAACTGAATGTGGTATGGCATACCAATTGCGCCTCCATCCTCAAAGTACAAACAAAAAAAACACTAAAATACATTGCAGTCGCACTTATAGTAATAAGAGTCTGTCTTACGGTTCCTGTGAAGATCTAGTAGTGAAGTGGTGTCGTGGTACTGAGAATTCATGGGCCACAGAACTGTCATCTCTTCTCACTTTTTTTTTTTTTATATTCACTACTTTTTGTTGTCTGAGTACAAGGTCATGATCTTGTAAAGAACCAGAGATGGTACATTTTTTTTCAGAAACTGCTAAGTTGGTGACACCTGATGTCAGAATTGTAGTTACATACTTTCCAGGATTTAAGGTCTCTCATTTAAAACCAGCTTTTCTGTTACCTTGCTGCCTTACGCCTCAACACTAAGGAACCCTTTTTGTTAAACAAAAACTTAGAGAGAATACACTACACTTATGAAACAGGAATTGTTGATGGTGCATTTGAAGCTCTTTGGTTACATAACATGAGGGACTGGTGAGCTCAAAAATGAAACAAAAAATGACTGCTTGATAGTACTCATTTTCAATAAAATGTTAAATGATAATTTTTAATCGTGTCAAATTATGTTGTGTGTACACCACTGTTTACAGCTGTTGGTTATAAATTGTGTTTAGTGCTTTTATTAGATGGATAGTGTAGACTTCCAAGAAATATGATTAATCTCTGGACTCGCTCTTCTTAGACTGCAGTCTACCAGTAGAGTCGACTTTGGGTGGGCCACACAATTTCTGGAAAAGGTAGATAAAATTTCACCATTCCACTATGAAACTGCTCTTAGAGACTGCAGACAACAAGCCCTGATCCTCAGATGTTATAATGGACTGTTACTGGATGCAGACAGTTTAAGGACACACATGGAGGACATTGGCAAAAGAAGTCCCCCTTTTAGTAAGATTCTTACAATTCCATGGAGACAGGCCAAGTCAGCTGTCTTGGTCTTGGGTTGGGGTGGAGATCTCCCAAGATCTGGGTGGATGCCCACTTCTCCACAAATTTACTTGGAACCTACCTGAGTCCATGAGGATGTGGATGGGCTTGCCATAAGCCTGCAGGAACTCGGAGGGTGAACGCAAGACAGCACTCTGACACAGGTGGCGCACTGCCTCCTCTACCATTAAGAGAGCCCGCTCTGGCAGCTGGTCTGAGTTATCCTACAGGTAAAAAAAAAAAATCAACAGGAACAATGTGGGGCATTTGTTGTTAAACAACAGTAGGTAATTTTTCCTGCTGGAAATTTACTAATGATAGCACGTATACAATTTTACCCTTTGAGGAATTTAAATTAATTCTGCAGTTGCAATGTGGTTGTTTACCATAGTTTTCAGGTGGGTTGTGCAGAGCTTATATATCTGGCCAAGCAGTTCTTTGGGCTCAATCTGTGACTCGCTGTCCTGCAAACTAAGTGTTACGGTGAGGATTTGTGGAGACCAGGAGGTGAACATACGGCTGAGTAAACAGTGCGAGACCACCAGTATCCTTACATCCTTCAACAGAGGTCTGAGCATTTAAGGAAATCCATCAATGAACAGGAAAGGCTTTATTCATAAATATAGTTTATGAATAAAGTATAGGTTTGTATTTGAAACTGCTGTTTCTTCCATTGGTGTAGAAGCAGCAAGAGTGGAAACATTCCTTACTTTGAACTTTCCTCCATGTCACACAGATCCTTCAAAATTAATGTCAGAATCTCTGAAGATGTCTGTTGTGTTAAAGTGACAAAATTTGAACAAAGAAAAAATCATTTATTGTGAGTGGTAGCCTGTCGACAAAAGTGGGAGCCAATATATTTACCTCCATCACATGCACAATGTATTCAGGGTATACGAGCAGAAGACCAGTGATCCCTTCTGCTTGGGTATTTTTCTGTATCTTGGACACAAATTGCTCATAATGACCTAACAAACATAAAATTAGATAATAAAAAAACACATTTAAAAATATGATTAATGGCCGGGTCCAGATCAGAGTGTTAAATGATTTGGCCTGCAGTGCCAAATTTAGTTTTCCCTTACCTGCAATTGCATTATGCTCCTCACCTCCCGGGGAACAGTTTATCTTTGCAATATAGACCAACCTATGAATGAAATATTTCTACGAAACATGAACGAAAACAAGATATTAAGCAGCGCTTCAGAAACTACCACTTGCTACTTGTTTTCACGTCAACATTACTTCCTACTGACTACCTGCCAATGTTAGCTAAATTAGCTATCGATGCCTATCATAGATGAGACAAGACCACATCATCGCCCCGAAGACGCTGAATAATGTTATATAGCAAGAAATCCTTTCTTCAACATGATGCTTACCAAAACGTTAGTATTTACCTTGTATGTAGATTTTTGCTTTTCTACTTCAGCAAAAAGTGAGTTTTTATATGTATTAAAGTATGGATTAACACCTGACGGCAAACCATTAGAAAACAGACTTCCAGCCATGTTGCATAGAAACAATGTAACGCGCGCGAGGTCATGTCTGCAATGAAACATTCAGCTGAGCCATTCCAAGTTATCTTAAGTGAGAAATATTAAAAAGTAAATATAGAGTATTATGAGAAATATTAATAAGTAAGTATTGACTGCTGAGAAGAGTCACGCAAAATATGGATCAAAAATAGTCAATGGGTCGGCAAAAGCTAATTTATTCTCACAATATAAAACACATACACCAAGCAGCATAAGTCTATGGCCCACATACTGAAGCCAGTAGCTGTACTAAAGAACATTGATACTGAAATACATTCTTACATAAAAACATATAAATTACATTATTAAACACAAATACATAAGGGGTATTGACATCACAGGAGCCTTAGGCTATTTCTGTCACAAGCAAAAGTTATAATGAATGTGACAGAATCTGTGGGTCTGTTGTAATATTTTTGGTTCACATTTAGCAATGAGGCCTAAGATAAACCAAGCTAGACACTTGAAGGGGAAAAAGTGTATGATATGACAAAATAATTGACAACAAAAACAAAAAACATGTACTCAATAAAATAAACATAACTATGCTCTGATAATGTGATCTTTTATCAAGAAGACAATAACATATTGACTCTACCATTAATTAAAATAAATCAAAGTGTTGACTTTACAAAAAGAACTAATCAAACTGAGGAAAAAATGACAGTGACTGTTTCACAAATAATTATATCAACAGTGCCAGAACGTCTTTTTCTTTTAGTCAATATACTCAGCTTTGAGAGAACTGAAAAAAACAAACAGACAAACAAAACTGTTCCCTATGCCACATGCTAGGCTAATCACTGGTCTTAAATATGGTGGGTATGTCATAATGAAAAATCCTGATCAGAACTGTTTGGAATTGCCAAATATCTCATGAATTAAGCTACACCGTACTATAATGTCAGGGCATGTGGCATTTCAGTGCTGATTTTTTTGGATCATTTTGGAAATTGCTCATGACCCATTAACATACTGTTACTGCTTGTATTTATGCATTCTGCGTTTACTTATCTTTCTTATCATGTACTGGTGGTTTCTGCAGCATGACTGTAGAGTCTATTTCACTACTGGAACCATGGACATGAGGGGGTAGCATACAAAAGAGATAAGTCCAGGCCACAACTATCCGAACATCATCCTAACCCAACTGAAAATAAATATTCTAGATACATTCTTTGCCACTGGCGTTCAGAAATCTTTGTTAGGTCCATACACATGCTCCACAACTCCACTGTGAAATATGGTCAAACACTGTATAAAATATATATATATATATGTGTGTATATATATTTATATAATATTTATATCTCCTGAACATCTGCAATTAACTATGACATTTTTAGATAAAAGTCTGAATCAGGCAATAGAGCTCACATTAAACTTTAAGCTTGAATTAAGTTTGGCCATACTGCCTGAACAAATTCCATACAATGTTATAACTCTCCACAGTCTTGGCTATACAAGCTGTTGGCACATTGGTCAAGAATCGTTGATATGTCTGCTTCTCACCAAGCCAAAGGCGAAGTCATGCGTGGGCTTCGGGGATTTTCAATGGCCTGAGTCTCTTGTAATGCACGCTGCAAAACACCAACACATTATTTTAGAGACCTAGAGTGTTTCTGCAGAAACTTCACAGACAAAACATTATGCACTATGCAACATCTACAAAATATGAATGCACCATGCACCATAAATTTATTTCCATTTCTCTCCATGTAATTCTTTGTTTCTTTGACGTATTTTCCCCACCCTGCATGCACTAAATAACTGAAGCAGTTTTTAATGAAGTGTCTACATACAGTATCTGCATGCAGTTCTACCTCACCTCAAACTTAGAGGTGAACTCTGCAAAGATGCCAAAGAAGGCCTCTGTGGTGATGGCCTTGCTGTCCTCCCCAAAGTAGGACGCCACTTTGCTGAACTCCTCCATGGCCCTCTGCTGGAGTGAATCTAGGGACTGCACCGCTGGGTGGCTGTTCTCCAAGAAGCTCTGACAACCCAACCATGAAGGGGTCAAACCACAGAAATCGCAGTGCCTCAACCACCCCATAATCTTTCACATTATTAACAACCTTGTGAATTTGTAAAGGGAATGTGTTGTGCAGTCTGCTTTAATGCTATTCTGTTTGAGAAGAGACTCTGTCTTCTTTCCAGCCCTGAGTGTTAATGAGATTGTGGTTTTAGCACCCAAGGAAGGCACAGAAGCTGAGAGAAGACAGCTTCACCACTGAAGCTCACAGTCTTAGTATTCTCGGTTGTGCTTTTAAAATGTTTAAATATTAACTACAGTCTAGCTGCTGCCTGCAAAGGAAAAAAGGCAGACACTCAATGCCTGGCGCTGTGACACATATGGTGTCTAACGCTTTAACTTTGTGAAAACATACTTTTAAAAACTAACAAAACAATATTGCTGAGAGAGTGGGTGGATGCACTCTAGAGTTTGAGAAGTAAAGGATACACTCATGACAACTGCAAAGCGATCCTCTGCTGTGGCTGGGATCTTCAGACAGGCAGTCCGGATGTCTTCAATGGTGGAATGGAGATCTGTAAGGTCTGTAGTGATGGTTCTCTGGTTAACTGTACAGGGGAAAAAAATACCATTAACTGGGAAAATTGTATCATGTTTTTTCCAAACATAGTGTGCCATTCACCTGTTACAATGCCACTGACATTCTCATTCCAAGTTACTCCATTCCAAGTACTCTGAGGACAACTCTGAATGTACTGTTTTCATGTGTCTAATGTACCTTTAGCAGCAAGTGGCACGGTGGTTAGGTCCCTGGCAAAGTTTAGCAGCTCTGGGAAATGTTGGCATAGTGATTTGGCAAGAATGTGGAGAAACGTTGACTTCCCATCGACGGTCTTTGTTGTGCTGAGCTTTAAAAGACAAAAAAACAACATCCAAAATCCAACAACAGAATAACAAATACATGCGTGCATTCATACAACACCTACATAGACACATACAACAACAAAACCAGTGTACTGTACATACCTCAGTGAGAAAGTTAATTTTAAATCCTGTTGTTCTGTTTGTTTTAGGTTGACCATTGTTCAGGTAATTCCCCATTGCCAACACAAACTGTCAAAAGAAAAAGAAGTCTCAGTAGGATAGCTCTTTAAATAAACATTTGTAACAACTGCACAATAACTAGTATGCCAATCATAAGCCAGCATTTCTTGAAATAACATGTAAACATACAAAGCTCACATAATCATAGCATTCTTGTATAAGGTAAATAGCTGGAACAGGAACATAATAGTATTGACAAACCCTGAGGAAGCTACTGTAGAAGTAGTCCTCCGGTCCCTAAGCTGTCAGAATAGTCAATGAAAACCCAAACAGGGCTGTAAAGTTTTTTTTTTTTTTTAGGTTGTCAGACTGTGAGGTTAGTTCTTATTCACATTGCTTGTATCCGTGGCAGTGGAAATGATTTTACCTCCAGGATCTTTGCCAGCTTCTTGCTACTCTTAAGCTCAAGGGAGGCTTTGTAGATGCACTCATAGCCAGCCCTCATTTCCTCTACCTTCTCCTGAAGAGTAGTCTTAAAATGGAGGCTGCGCAGCCTGGTCTTATACTCAGGCACCAGCAACATCTGCAGTAAACACGGACACACACACACAATATGTATTCATGTTTCATGTGGAATTTAACATGTTACCCTGTTATGTTCATCTTACACCACTACAATATATTTTATATATACCATATACAGTGTATGATACGTTATACAGTATATAGTATATTGTAATAAAACACACATTCATTTACAGACATATGCATGCTAACACACATACACAAGCAAACAGGCCCCCTTCACACAAACTGCAATGAAATTCATCATGTCTCTTGAAGTACATGAGTACCTGGAGGACAAACTGGTCTGGCTCGCTGAGTTTGGAGAGGTCTTGGTCAAACTGCTCATACTGCTTGACTTCCTCGTCGTCAGGGGCGTACAACAGCAGCTGCTTGATGTGTGCTGGCTCCAGGCGGTGCTCCGTACTCATGGTCATGAGGACCTGCCGCAGCTCGGCGGGAGACAGCTTCAGGTGCGCTATCAGGATGGCTGAGCACAACAAGCAGGCAAGCAAACACACTCGAAAGATGCCCAGCCAAAAAAACAAAACAGTTGGACCAACGTCCACCACCTCACAGTGTACTAATTAGACACAGAATGTTTTGGTGATGTACTGTAAATATGCTCTATGTTTGAATCCCAAATCTTCTCAGCAGAAGAAAATACAAGTGTTCTAGTTTCCCTGTGATCTGTTAGCAGTTGAAAAAAATTCAGACAAAGGGCTAAATAATGGATGAGGTAGCACGGAAAAGTCTCAAGAAAAAAATAAGCACAACAGACTCTAGACAAAAATAAAAGGGTTAGGTAGAAAAGTCTTTATTTGGACACCATGACTCTAAGTCATGTCTGCATTCCTGACTGACTGACTGCCTTATGCTCATCCTGAGGCCTGAGCATACTGCCCCTTCATAAAACCTTTTTTTCTACCTGGTTCAAAATGCAGTTATCATTCTTAAGAGTGGACTACATTAACACCATCCACGCTGCCAGGGCACTCTAAATCTATATGGAGATGTGTGAACTGCACTGATGCATTGACCTGCAACCTCTTGAGATTGCTGTTTGTTACTTCAGAACCACTTCAGCGCTTGAGCGATAAGCATGACAGACCTCGACTAATCCCCCGTGCCGTGTACAGACACAACTGCCCCCTCCCACAACGCCTCCACTTCCTGTGGGCCTGCCCGAGGTGTCTGAGTAAGCCGATGGCGAAGAGGAACGCTTCGCCCGCCCGCCACCACCTCCCGCCGCCCACACGCACCCAGTCATACTCACAAGCGTTGTAGGCCTTCTTGTGGGAGAGGATCTCGATCACGTCTTTCTTTTTAAAGCTCTCGGGGAGGAAGGTGGGCTCTGGAAGAGAGACTGACACATTTAATGGCAGTGTGAGCATGCGTTCTCCAGGCACTGGCTGTGGGCACGTTTACAAGAGGAGGATTTTAATATGGAGACAGACGGAGGTGCCATGACGATGCCAGTGTGTGGAGAACGGATGACTGGGGGGAACTGATTCACGTATATGGAGCGGATGGAGAGGGCATAGGGACACTGAAAGAGTCCAAAAACATACAGACGAATATGAGCATCACAATGCAGGTGCATTGCATGTGCACAGTACACAGGGTGTTGAATGAGCATTTATGAGTGAAAAGCATTTTCAATTCAACAACAAAATATATATTGATTAATTACTGAACATGACAGCAGTATGCACTTAATGTATAGGTATGGTCTGTTGCAAATTAATGTAATAATTGATTTATCATAATTAATATTTGACATCAACACACAGCGATCTTACCTGAGGGAGGAATTATGTTTGCTATGTTTCTGTAATAACATAGCAACCTGCTCTGACCAACCATGAACACAACCTAACACAATGTCTCTGTATGTGTAGTAAAATGACAGGATCTCGTGGGATGATATGGAGCTGATGACCTCAAACAATGAAAATGAAAAACAAACACCAGCAAACTTACTGGAAGTCCTCTGTGTACCAAAATGCAATTCCAAATCCAGGTACTTCACCATGTCACTTAGTTTATCATAATCAGGATCTTCTCCAAGCTAGTGAGAAAAAGACCATCAGTTATTTTACAGCAAACCCAGTTCCTTCTCATTATATAGCAATGCAGCATATTTTAGCAGTCCAGTAGTCTTGCACTGCATAATAAAAACCGAGTTGAGTTATCAACTCGACCAACTAAGGACAAATCAGTTAATACTGTTACAGGTTAACCTATGCAAACACACAGTATAATAACCAGGGGTTCACACTCTTGGTTAAGCATGTATATCCACGACTTATACCATACACCGGTAATTCAGCACAACGACGCGTCTCTCACCTGTCCCCAGATGGTGCCCTCGGAGTTCTCCACCTGCTCCCAGCGCAGCCTCTTCACGCTCATGTGGTTGGAGTCACTGGCACTGGGTGAGGGCTTGGGCAGGGGCGGAGGCTCACAGGGGGGCAGCGGCGGAGGTGGGGGCGGGGGCACTTTCTGGGCGAGGGCGCTCTCGTAGGTCTGGCTGGTAGGCAGGGAGGAGTGGGGTTGCCGGGGCTGGGCCGAGGGGCTGGTGCTCTGGCGGGAGAGGAAGGAGGAGAGCTGGGGCTGCTGGGGGTTGGGGAGGATGGGGTGGGGCGCGTGGGGCTGCGTGGACTGGGAGGCGCGCGGCGGCTGTGGGGAGGTGTGGGGGGACGGGAGCATGGCGGTCTGACTCCGGTGGTGCGGGTGGTGGAGCAGATGGCTGGAAGTCTGTGATCGGGGCTGGTGGGGGGAAGTGTGCATTCCCGGGTTGGACTGGGTCTGTTGCAGCTGCTGCTGTGGCTGTTGCTGGGAGTGATGGTGGCGTTGGTGGTGGTGATGGTGGTGGCGGCGTCGGTCCTGCAGGTCCTCCCTCGTGGGGAGCACCTTGTTGAGTGGCGGCCTGCCGGCCAGGAAGGGGCATGGAGGCGGAGGGGGAGGAACTGGGATGATTGGATGGTGCTGGAAGGCCAGAGGCGGCTGCGGCAGAGACTCTAAGAGCGGCACGATGGGGGGTGGGGGGTCGGTGAACTGCACGGGGGGAGGCGGCGGAGGGGGGCTTTGGGGCGGTGGCGGGATGTGGTCGGAGCTGGAGGAGTAGGTAAGGGAGTTGGTATCGTCGCTGCTGCTGTGCATGTCACTGCTGGCACTGCTCAGTTGCCGGCGCAACGTGTTCGCCTCCTGCTCGTCCTGGAAACTCATCTGCACAAACACAAACACAAACACATGTAAATGTCACCTACCATTAAAGACAGACCGAGTATGCATGTCTATAAGTTTCATAGTAGTGATGACTTATTATCTAAGCAAGACTTCTAAGACAGGACTTCTAATATCTTCTATCTTAATATCTACGAGGAAATTACACTGACATTTTTTATCAGTAAATTTCATTGTTGAAAAAAAAAATGTTCACACAAATATATGAGTATACCGTTAAATCAGGAGCATTGTGAATAAATATGAGGAAATAACAAGCATCCTTGCCAGTGTGCACAGAACACTGTGGGACAGTGGCTAACAACTCTTAAGTCTCTAAGAAGTTTGCAAGAAGTGACTATGTTGTTTACCTGTTGTTTGTGTTTGTATGTGTTAGTGTGTACACGTGAGACACATGCCTCCTCATAGTCGTTCTCTCCACCCATAAAGTCGTCAACGATGGTGACCCGGTGGCCAAGCTGCTCGCTGAGCGCGTCTAGGAACTTGTCGGTGTCACGGCTGCGTGGAGGACGGGAGAAAGTGAAGAGCTTGCGACGGCGCGACAGCGGACTGGGCAGCCCATCGTCAGTGGCCAGCAAAGGGAAGTTGGGTGAGGGCAGAGGGCTGTCCAGGGTCACATACGGGTTAGATTCCACGCTGCCGGGCGACGGTTCAGCCGGGGCTGGGTAGAACTCAAAATGGGAGCTGGGTTCCTTCCATGACAGGGAGAGGCCAGACTTGCGAGTCCCTTTAGAATGAAAAGGTATTGTGATGTCTACACACATCAACCCAATAAACCTTATAGTCTTATTGTTTTCTATTATATCACGATTGTATGCAAGTTTATTCTTATCATCATCTATACAATTCTTATCATCTCAAAATAGTACACATTGCATGCTTTATGATCTACCGACAATACATTAGTTTTTTACATAAGTCTTAACCATGAAGTGAATCTGCTCTAGCAGTGACATGGCAAGCATTGCTGATGAGGAGCTTAAGCTCTGCACTCAACTACGACCCCACCTCCAGCTAAACAGGAAGCAGGTCGGTGACAAACAGGAATTGTAGTCCAGAGTACCTGAAGAGAAGGACGAGCGGGGGTGTGTTTGGCTCTCTGGATGGCTGCCGTTGGCTGGGGAGGAGTGACCCTGGAAGGATGTTGCACTCTTTCCTGCATACACACCCTCCAACTCGGTGTACACTCCTGACATCTATGGTATATGGGCATGATTAGATGGGGCAGTTGAGACGCAAAGAGGAAGCAACTGGTGGAAAAGGTGGCGCAGTCAAACAGCATTGGGACATATAATTATAGGTTGACTATTTTGACAGGTTCATCCTGCCTACTGTTCAGGAATAGAGTCGGCCTCAAGTGACTTACTTCCTACAGTTTATGTGCGAGGGATGTTACTAAAATTGTGTTTACTTTACACAACTGCAATAAACAGCAATGGAAAGTAGACTGATACATCAACAATAGGCCACAGGAAGCAATGAGTTAGACACAGCAGCACAGCGAGTGCCACGGTGTACTTTCAATGACAAAAACCACTGTGTTTATTCTGAGAGGCTGTTTGATGTAATATAAATTTCAGTCCTGCTGTGACCACTGTTTACTGTCAACTAATTCACCCTATACTAGAATTAGGTTCAATAACGTGTGTCTTCATGTTTTGGGTTTAAACAGATACTGATTTTTCTAATAGGTATTTTAGATGGTATATACTATGCTATTATTTGATTGTGAAGGCAGTGGTGTGGAAGCAAACCATCTAAGCATTTGTCTTTCCTTGTACATTCACACTGTGCTCATAGAGAAGACAACTCTACTCTTTTTTTGGTTTTGGAAATCTGTGAAAGATTCATGCAAGATCTTTTCAAGGGTGGTCTATAGTACCGGTAATAGAGATTTTTTGACACCCAGCCATTGGTCCTCATTAGCCAGAGGAGAATCTGAGAGGGGGGTTTAACAATAGCCTACTAACTAATATGCCAGCAAGTTCTGCTGCACCAGTAAGATCGCTAGCGCTAGAGCAGGCAACAATGTTTACAGTAACAATATATGGCCATTTCAATTTTGCTGCAGATGTAGTTGGTTAGTAGTCACATTTATATGACTAGCCAAGCTAATTGATTCCTTTGGGAGCTGCAATGTGCTGAGATTTGCTAGCTGCCTCTGCTTCTCCACTGTTGTCGCGCTCCTCAGGGAGACCCAGAGTGCTCTTTTCCTCCTCCAGCAAAATCATTGTATCTTGATCTGCCTTGAAAGGTTACAGCAACATTCTATCCCAACACCATATATGCGACACGCTCAACCTTTTATACATTTTGATGTTGCCATTAGCTACAAGCTAGCGTCTTGAGAGTTGTTGCCAGCTTGGGGTTGCTATACATTATTCTTTCTAAGAAATATGTGTGTAATTCTGAGAAATCCAGGCAGAAATAGTAACTGTGGGAGGCATATGAAGGGTTAGGGAGGTTAGCCATCACTTTAGCAAAGAATCCATTCAACCATTAATTTAACACTTCAAACAGTTGGCGGCTTTCCAGTTTACCTTTAA
The DNA here is from genome assembly GCA_027481765.1 of Tenualosa thibaudeaui. Classification (NCBI taxonomy): domain Eukaryota; kingdom Metazoa; phylum Chordata; class Actinopteri; order Clupeiformes; family Clupeidae; genus Tenualosa; species Tenualosa thibaudeaui. The sequence continues at coordinate 12,723,408 of JAIFZK010000002.1, forward strand.
TCTTATGTCCAAATGCTTGTTTTGATCAGTGCCATATAGCCAAGGGTCACACACATCTGGTGAAGAACCATGGCACATACATACATAGCAGTTTTACAATAAAACTTGATATTTTTCAGACATTTATATCCAAGTGCCATGGCTTCTGTCAGTGCGTATGTGACCCTGGAAGCTGCAAGGTGACAGTGATTGGAGTATGTGTGTGCTGTGTACAGGCAGACTGGGGTGAGAGAGGAGGAGGAGAGGGGGAGAGGGAGTGTTACCCACATGATGGCTCATGCTGGGCGATTCAGGGAAGGAGGTGCCGTCTCCACACTGCCTTTCCTCTGGAGTGGGTCTGGCCGCAGGCTCAGTGTACATCCCTGAGGCACACACAAAGCACCAGCGTCCAGCGTGGGAGCCAACAAGGGCACCACACACGCACACACACACACACAAACACACCCACACACACACACGCACACACACATATGCACACAAGCAGCCTGCTGCCTGTCCTGAACCTCTCATGAATAAGATGGGCTGCAGGGCAGCATCTGATGCCTAACGAGAGGTTAGCCAGCTGAGAGCAGGCTGGCAAACAAGGACAGATTGTCTGTGTTTATATTTACATTCCTTGCCATTTTTTTGCATTAGACAAATCACAGCTGCTTCTATGCCTTGCAGGCATGAAAACAAATGGACCTCCAGCAGGGAACATTTGTTAGTCTGTTACACCAAGGAGCAGAGAAGATGCTACAAGTATGAGAGCATGAGATGTAGCAGAGTTATGACCCTTAATGAAGTGTTTATAAAGCATTACTAAACAGAGGCTAAGAGCCCTTTCCCATTCCCATATCCACTCACCCATTCCCAGGTGCGTGCCGATGATGCAGTCGTCGGAGCTGCGCTCTCGGACGCTGTTCCGCAGCGACGTTCCTGTCACCCGCATGGAGCTGCTCCGGCGATGGGTCTCAGGGCCCAGTTCTGGCTCTGAGGGCCAGGTTGTACACACACACAAACACACACACATACACACATAAATATAAACACAGGCACATAAGCTCAAGTACTGCTATAAAAGCAAAAAGCTTAAACACACATTCTTGTATACAAACATTCACCCCAAATGAAACCAAATACAAAAAAAAAAAGAAAAACAAGCAGCCAATTCTCCATCCCCTAAATCTCTCAAAACGCATTTTGCTCCACTGTATTCCATGACCAGTGTGAGGTTAACTGAATGACTTGGCCAAGGCCCACACATCTGTTCCAGTAAACATTAGCTTACTCCCCCCACCTGCCGACTTGAAGCCAAGGAAGCGGGAGATCTTGCTCTGGCAGTGCTCCTGCTCCTCGTAGGTCAGCAGCTGGTAGATGAACTGCCAGATCACCTGCTTGGCTGGCGTGTCCAGCACTGGATAGATATCCACAATCAGCGTATCCACATTCCTAAGAAAGAGACAGTACAAACCTCAAAGTCTTTTCATGTCACTCTGACAGAGGTTTTTCTGATTACACTTCAAACTACCTCAATATCAGAGGGTTAAAATTTTATGCAATAGGCTAAATGATTGATAAAGCTAATTTTCTTGAATTTTCATTGGGAAAGATAAATGATTTAGGGTTCATCTTTTCCTTATCATGCAGACAATTTCATACTAGAAAAATGATGATGAAAAAATACAACTAAATTGTAATTGAAAGAACTAAAAGTCATTAAAAAAACTAATAATTCCTTCTCACAGGGAGTTTGAGCTCAAGTTACAACATTAATCAAAATGGGTTTGCCAGTGGAATCTATTTCTTTCCCACAAAAGTTACAAAGAGACATTCTTGAAGAGTTCTTGCAATCATACACACCAAAGAATGAACAATACCAGTAATAAGAAGTTCAATAAAAGATAAAAAATGACAGATTTCTTGACCTCTCTCTCTTTAAACCAGATATTTTCAGTTATTTCAGAGTTTCAGATATTCACAACAGCTGGAAGGACAATTCCCCTATTAAGAGTTTTATGTGTTATATAAGAACCAATACAGAGATCCCATGCAGACAAACGCCTCTCTCCTGACTTCTGCTGACCTGTGTTGGAAGAAGGTCTCCAGGGACTTGCAGATGCTGTAGCGCTCCTGCACAGTCAGAACGTGCTCCAAGGTCTGGCTGAATGTGCGGCCGTGGACACGGATGCTGGGTGGCAGGATCTCAGCCACCCACTGCAGCGAGCTGAGGGCTGGGGAGCGCGTCTGGGGCAGAGGTGGTGGGGGCGACTGGTCGGCCTCCTCCGAGTCAGACGGTGAGTACGAGGCTGGGCCCTCCTCCACCACCAGCGTGGGATTGGCGCCGCTGCCTTGAAGCATGGACACCACCTTCTCGTGGGAGCAGTTTCTAATCAGGGAGAAAAATAGGAGATAAATACACACACACGTGCAGTACATACACACACACACATACACACACACACTACAAAGCACACTGGCACACACACTACAAAGCACACTGGCACACACATAGGAACATATGTTATGATCAACCCCCACACATATGCTTGCCTACTCCTACACACACTTCACAAAGACAATGGAATTTAAAAGTAGTATTTAACCTGACAAAACATCAGACAAAAATGGCCAAATCTATGCACGCTGACAAAACCCCCACATTTACCCTAAATTTCATTCAGGCTGAGGAACGACCTGACTGCACAACAAGGAATACGATATATTCAACACATACCTCATGTCCAGTCCATTGAGAAACAGAATACGATCTCCAGGTTTGAGACCACATTCTTCTGCTGGGCTGTCTGTAGAGAGGGATATGGAAGGGGTGGTACAGGGTTAATAAGAGAAAGATATTTAGGTTGGTTGGTAGAAGTTGGTGTTAAGATAGAAAATATGTGGTAATGTTAATAGTGTACAAATAGAAAGATATGATACTGTAGGTAGATACATAGACAGATAGATAGATAGGAATGGAAGCCTGAATTCATAAATACAGAGACACCAATGGGAGCAGAAAGAACTCTGACCACTGATTTTGAAAGTTGAGTGCTCTAGAAGGATTTCTAGGACTAGCTTTCTAGGACACGTGGTCTTGATAGACAAAACATCTCATCGAACTGAAGAGCACAGAGGGTTTTCTCATTATGAGGTCTCTCTCATCGTGGTGCCAAACACCCACACACCCTCCACATATCCAGTTAAATACTCCCACTACCACAGACACACACACACACACACTTACCAGCACACACAAATAACAGATACATATGCAAACACAACCTCACTCCTCCCATATGGACCTTGCTGACTCAGCAATGCACACAGCCGTCAAGTGGGCGGACAACATCACACACACACACACACACAAACACACACTAAGCACACCACCTACTGTTAACGTCATCCATCACACCGTCTCCTGCCCAAAAAATCTTAGATTTTGATTTATCTAAACAAACAGTCACACATAATTTGATTGACAGGCAGAGTGTAAACCTTTACATGAATGCTATGAGGGGCTTTACTATTTATTCATGAATATAAATAATCTTCACACCCCGATCACAGTTAATTGATTAATCAAAATAAAAAACAGTCACATGTGGAATGGGCAGGGCTGTAAAAACCAATCCATCTATCCTGAATCAGGTATTAATGTCAGATATTAGTGAGGGATGCCCGACAGGAAATGGGTGGATAGGAAACAAGAAGTAAAGAGACAGAAAATAAAACGACAGAATAAAAGAGGAGTAGAATGGAAGGGAAAAGAGAGGAAAAGAGAGGAGAGGAAAGAAGAGAAGAGGAATGAAAAAGAAGGGAGAAGAGAAGAAAGGAGATGAAAAGAAGACTAGAGGGGAGGAGAGGTAAACACAGTCATAAGGAGCATCGGCAGTCTTACCTGGGATCACTGAGTCTATGCACACAGGAGCATGGCCCCGCAGGGTGAACCCAAAGCTCTTCTTTCCTCTGTTCACCCTCAGAGTCCTGAAATACAGCACACAGATAACATAAGCCTGAGGGTCACTCCACACAGCACACTTACATAGCAATTACAATCAAATCTGCATACTATTTACAATCACATTCTGCATGCATAAAATCACATTTAAATGCAATTTACTACATCACACATTTGCACACAATAATAAAATGACTTCACATGCTTAGTTGTTCAATTATTGAGACAATTACCCTCTGACTGAGCTGCAGAGCTTTCTACCAGTCTTTTAATAAATTAAAGATGTGTCTCATGTATATTTGATAAGGAAGTCTGTTAACAATCATAAGGACATAAAGGGAAACCAATATCACTGCATTTCCTGATGCCCTTTAGCTGCGGCCGCTATTCACACGCTAACACTCGGCTCATTAAAAAAACTACCTCTATTCAAAGGCATTCATTTGTGCAGAAGGAGTTTCACTGTGGATGGAGAGGTGGTGAACATAAAGTATACTGCTTTCTCTGTGTGTTTTTAGCCAGTGGAACTATGCCATTGTGCTGGGTGCTATTCATCAACACAAACAAGCCCAGTGAAGTGGGACACAGAAAAAAGAACTGAATAAACAACATAAGCAACGCAGCAGGCGACATGTAAGAAAAAAAAAAAGATGACTCGGATTCACTCGCTTTACCGTGACATTTTCAACATCAAAGAAAAGTGTGGCTGCTCGGTTGCTGTGGCAACTCCTCCAGGCACCACTTGACGCTGAGTAAATAGAAGCAAGGTGGAAGATGAAGATGTTGGAGGAAGCAGTGAATTTGGTCAATGGACAGCAATATTTAGCAGTATTTAAATAAGGTGGGCTTGTTTAAGCCTGCCCAGATTGGGGAGGTTATCTATAGGGAGGAGAGAGAGAGAGGCACGTGGACTCAACAGTGGTGTGGGAATATGCAGCCAGAGTCTTTGGGCTTGGAACTGAACAGTCAGCAAAGGATATCTCTTTCAGATTCACTCAAGTCACTGACACTCATGCACACATTGATGTGTAGTAACCAACTAATGAGTCCCCAATTAAAAAGCCCATTAGGATTACAGCGTGAGAGGAAATATCTTTTTCTTCATCTGACATATTTGCCGAATGATATGTCAGTTTGGAATATTCAGAGAACTGGCACTCATTCTGTATCAAAATGAGTGAACAACTGAATCCAACTCTTCAAAAGAAGATAAACAGATTCATGGGCAGTTTGTCTGTCATTTTTGTCAGTGTGAGTTTGTCTGACAGGTAAGCATTACTGTACCTGACAATAATACGATTTACAAATAGGGACTGTGTTAACCGGCTCCAACAGTGCAACCAGACATTTCATAAACAGACTGAGGTGACTATAGCTGCCACAGCCCAGGACTGGATGCCTGCTAGGCTATCTAAGGTGACTGTCGCATTTCACCTCCTATTGACAAGAGCTCCTTGCTGGAGGGCATTGCAATGCCTACGTATGACGCATCTCTGTCTAGTCCACTTATCCACATCAGCAGGGTATCAGTCAACATTATTACTGGGCAACATACAGTTTTAAAGAACAATCTTACTAAATCATCTCCTTTCTTTCAGACAGGGGCACAAGTCCAATGTTATTATTAAATGAAAGTAAAAGTGTTTCTTTCTCTTTTCCTCTTTAAGGTAGGAGAAAAAGAGATGTTCGAAAGTGACTGTACAGCAATCACGACTGAATACAAAATCCCACATTGTCAGTGAGGGTTCCTGGAGCTTATATAACCAGAGGAAGACAATCAATAAAGCCCTTGACTGGAATAGTGCAACGCAACACACTGGACGTGTCTATGCAGCTCCACTACATGTGGGGGACGGCAGGAATTATATGCTAAAAAAACACTTCTTTCAGTTGGCATGTTTCAGCTGTCCTGTAGCACTGCGCACAATGGTGAGTATATTAACTTTATCGATCCCCTTGGCATCAATGAGTGGTTGATGAGGTGGCATTTAGAGATGGAAAGGAAGAGGCAGCCGAGTTCATTTCACCTGTTTGTTATTATTGCAATCTAGCTGCCGCACGTCCTGTGCGCCAGCAGCCAAGACACGTCAGTGCCTTCTGTTCAGAGTCTGACACAGACATAAATACATGCGCGCACGCACACACACACAAGAGACATGACTCTAACTGAAGCTCACATACATAAGTAAGACATCACCACCTACAACTGCACACATTGAGACACACAACAACATGCCCACACACACATGCTCACCCTCTACAGAGAAAACATAAACACGCACACACGAACATACACACACACACACACACACCACACACACACACACACACACAAACACACTAACAAACACACACATTCATATTCTTAACAACACAACATACACAACATACCCTTACACACCTCACCCCAATGACACAACATGAACATACACACCCACACACACACCAAAATTCCTTAAGGAGATCAAAAGAGTGTATATACTACACACATGCAGAAACTAGATAAATAAACCATATATTGGACCTCACCTCTGGTTGGGAAGCGTGGGGATGTTGGCGGTGGCACTCTTGCGCAGGCCGTTCTCAGTGGGGTCTCGCGGCACTGAGCTGGTGCGCTTCGTGCCGTGCTGCCGCTCGTGGTGTTCCTGGCTGCGACTGCGACGGAGCCGTCCCCGGCCGCCTGATTCGGTGCCCTTCCCCGGTGGCCGGCACACTCGCTCCATCAGGCTCCGCGACACGGCCTCATCGAAACGCTGCCGGTGCTTCTTGGGTATGAAGATCCTGGCCAGCATGGCAAAGAAGGGAACCCGAGGGAGAGGACACAAAGAGGAAAAAAAAAGGAGAGGTGATCAAGATGATCTCATCATGCGCACACTTTCCAGGGGAGAAAAAAGCCACGAGGGAGCGTCTTGTAAGTCACTACAGGTGCGCCTCAGGTAGAACCTGTGATATCGGCAGTGCGTTTCCTGTAAGACGACAACAGCAGGCAGTGAGAGAGTCAACAAGATGACTCAAGCTGAGCTTCAGAAAAAAGTGCTTGTTGAAAGCTGCCCTTAAATCCGATGAAAGAACTTTCCCCTAAAAAGCAACACTCCCTTTAATAAGCAGCCAATACGCCAGGCACGGTGTAGATTATTGATGATGTGCTGAGTATTCCTTGGGACATGAGAGGAGGAGAGGAGCAGAAAAGATGATCCCCAAAGAGAGAGAGAGAGAATCAAGGGGAGGAGATCACTGTGGGGAAGCCGTGAGAGGATCCACTTGCAGCACCAACCTTTTGGTCTGGCCGCTATCTTACACTGATGCTCTCACTGCAGATTCACCCAGTACATACCAGAATACAGCAACAGAAAAGGTGTGGGTGTACTTCACTCTACCGCCTCTCTCTTGCTCTCTCTCTTTCGCTCATTCTCTCTCTCTCTCCCCATTCTATGTCTCCCTCAGTCTTTCTCTTTCATATTTCTGGACTGGGAGCCAAGCCGACAGCCCTGGTGCAGAAAACCCCTCTGACTTTAAAAATAAATCTTTATATGGGCACAGCATTAAGACATGGGAATTGGTAAATACAGATATAGCTCTGCTCTTGTATTCTGTGTATCTGTTGCACGCTCCAACAGTTCTTCTCTTCTCTAATTAGCCTTCAACATATACTCTGCTAACTACCAACCGTTTATATTCATCAAGGTTGTTGAGATGTTATCGTAAGATGGTAGTATTTAAAATAATGAAAAATGTGATTATACATAGTGTTTATACGTAACCATTTTTATGGCATAAAAGCTGACCTAAATATAGACATCATCTGTCCCCTTGCATAGACAGGATGACAGAATGAAGGAATATTTTAACCAACTATGAAAAGAAGCAATGATCATTAAAATAAAGCTACGTTATCTTCCGTCATGGCATACAACAGATGGGTATGAGTCTGCCCACACACCCACCTACTCCTGCGTCACACACCCACCCACCCACCCCAACACCACCGCTTCATTTCATTTCTAAACGCTAGACAACACAGTGCTCATTAAACAATGCGGCCACTGAGCCATTTCCCTCTTGAATCGGCCTGTCATGGTCCTCCACGGCTCTCTCGGCGTTGCTGAAGGGCGCTTCTGCTGCCCTGTCTCTCCACCTGACTCCACAGTCACATGCAAATGAACATCGGTGGCCTTCACAATATAATTGGTGAGGCGATGGAGATGACAACAAGAGGACAGAGGGAGTTGAAAGCCATTATTGATTTAAACAACCATGGTGGAAGATGATGTTTTGATGAGCAAAGAGAAATGAAACAAAAAGAAGGAAAAATAACAAAACACTTGGAAACAACTGTTTCTGCTTTAAGTTCTGTGTTCAAATTCAAGTTTCTGCTTCAAGATGAAGACAGGCAGTAGCCCTCCTTGACGGAGGATATTTTATTCTCCAGAGGATGTATTATTTTGTGCTCAGACTGTGGCTGGCACATTGGCACAGAGGTATGCACACACACACACACACACACACACACACACACACATCTTAAAACCAGTTTCACTGCCAAATGTCACTAATTCAGCAATATAAAGGTTTTTTCTCCCCTCACATAATCTTGAATATCCATTTTGAGCTCTTTTCATTTCAGATGTGACCTCGTTGCAGAGAATCCAGAGGTGTGCTAAAATTATGCTGAGGCCAGAGGGCAAACCGCTCAAAGGAATGCCTGCCAAGCCCATGGTCATTTAAATGTCTGATCTAATTAGAATGGGATCATCTAAATCCACACATATTGGTCATTATTTCTCTGGCAAACTGTATAACATCTCCAGATCAGCTCGCACAAATACTGTTTTTATTGATTTTTTTTTTTAATCATTTGGGTCAGTATGCCACATAGAAGGTTCTAGTGGGTTAGTGTGGACTATGTGATCACTGAAACATGGCCAAGTATGTGAGATTTGAGATTAAAATGGGGATGCATCACAAAAAAGGAGGTATTTCAGTGATATATCATGAGTTTGATAAGAGCTTCATAAAGATGTGAGGCCTTACCACCTAAATACCCACTAAATCAAACAGCATAATGTCAATTTACCCATAACTGTTTAAAATGTGCTTTTTCACTATTCTGTTATAACCAGTCTTCCCTTGTACAGTTCACTAAATCCATGAAATAAGTGACGGCCAATAAGATTGTATGTATTGTCAATACTAATGATATATATGGCAACCTCAGAAATAAAGAGTAAGAGCTGAATAGGCTTTGAGAAAAAAAAGAACATCTCAAAGTAATCATTTCAGTTTTTCCACCAAGCTATGACGCATACCAGGACTACACATCAAGGCGTGACCTGAACTGCGCTATGCTGTTAATGTTTCATTGGGTAGCTTTAATCCTCAGTAAAGAGTACAAAGGGTACCTTTCTAAAAGCCATGCAGATATGTCATAGCCCCTGTAAAGCTCTTTTTGCCCATGGTATTCAACCAGAGGATTAACTATGCACTATAATCAACATGCTCATTGTATTTAACACCTGAACTATTTGTCATCTTTATTAGTGGTGTGGAGGACATCTGAGGTTGAGAGCCAGGTACTTCAGAGACATGAAAAATGCTGAGACTGTGATGATGGACAAGAGTCTATCACTTTTAGTCTGGAAGAACACAGTATAAAAACACACAGCTTTGGGCAAGTATTTCAGAGTCAAACTAAGAGTCAGCTCCATACAGTTTAACAGTCTTCTGAACCACTAACGATAGGTGAGATGAGTACAAACATGGTGACTCTAATCCCAACTACCTTGACATCTCTTGAACAGCAACACTCTAACTGTTCATTTCAGTTCCACAATCCTTCATGTTTTCCTGTCAAGAGTCTCAGTCGATTATAGAGCTCTTTGTGAGATGTTCTCTGTGCATAAAACACAAAAGTGATGACAACTGTAAATCAGAGCAGGTTAGAGCAACTGAAAGTACTAAATTGTACCACTCAGACTGATGCTACTCCATAGCCCAGGATTATGTGAAACAGGTAGCCCAGAGGTGTCTGAGCATGTGATTTCAGAGACTATGGTGAGGTGAGACTATTGCATAACATTTCTGATTTAATGGACTTTTAATTCCTTGTTAATCCATGAGTTATATTAGGGATGTCTGGAGAGAGACGTTGACACTCTCTGACACTCCATGGCAAACATGATAAAAAAAGAAGTCTGTTACATCTACCACACCAAATGAAAGGAACCAACAGAAACCTTAAGAGATTAATGAACATGGAACATTAGCAAGACACCAATCTCCAGCCACACATGATCATAAACGATTAAAACAGCACAATAGTATCTTACAAATCTTAATGCCCTCAAAAAAAAAAGGCAAATATGACACTGACACAAGAGAACACAAAAATCTTAATAACAATTCGCTGAATCATATAGAATCACGCGTCAGCCTTTGTGAGCCTCTGTCCACCGAACCACTGCATGCATCCAGGTGCTGTACATCCTGGAATGTGAACTACTCACCCCAGGCAACTCATCATGCTTTCGAGTCCATCATTATCCTGACAAGCAGAGAAATGAATTCACCTGTGAAGAGACCTCAGAGGATGCTGATGGCTACACTACTGCCACTCCATTACTAACAGAGGGGGGGCACTCTGTGACCATGAACCGTCAACAACTAACTGTCGCGGGAGACAAGCCACCACACTGTGACCCATGAGAGATTACGCTGCATAACCAGGAGAAAATCCTTTAGATCCACATAACAGAAAAAGATGGAAAAAAAGAAAGAGCAAGAGAGCTAGAGAGAGATTCAGTATGGAATGCAAGCAGAGGGAGTGTGTGTGACAGCCACAGAGTGTGGGTGTAGGAAAGAGGAATATGAATGTATAAGCATGGAGATGTACAGTATGCATATCAGCAGTGTTTAAAACAGAATAACTGATGTGACTTCCAGGCGGCTTACAGCTGATGTCTTGAATGTTGAATGTTATTTGAATTTGTATTTGAATGTTAATAATAATAATAATAATAATAATGTAAAAAAACGCTCTCAGTGCTGCACATACACATTTGTCTAAATCTGCCTACAATTTAAGCTCCTCAAGCACATTCAAAGGCAACACCTGTGAAAAATGTGAAAGTGTTAGGAAATCCATTGTAAAACCCCCTTGCTGATTATGTATGTATTTCTTCCTCTTGACTATAAATGAAAAAAAAACTGTAAGTAAATAATGATTAGGCTACATACTGAATGCTGCAAGTTATAAAATGTGTGTTGAACAGACAGCCTTTTGTGTATTTTTTGAACCCTGGAGAAAGAAATAAGAGCCTTTCATCAGCCTAATTTAGTCTTTTACACTACTGTCAAAGGTTGAATGATGATGAATCTGTAAAAAGCTCAGTCAAGACTATTACATCTCCCATGAGTAAAAATGAGGAATCATTCCAAAAACTTCTTATGTCATAACTACATTTTTTTCCTTTCAAACCTTGCGTGCAGAAACCAAGGAAGAAATAAGTTAGCTTGGCCATGACCTTCCTTGAAAAATCTCTGAGTTCCACTATACTAGGTATGTTCACATGTAATCATCAATTACTCCTTCCCATTCATATTTAAGGTCTTTACTGGCCCTGTGAGACTGTGAATAGGTATAATGGGAACTAATGTCCTTGAGGTGACAACCAAATAATCTACAATATGGTGTCCCTCAGTACCCATCCTCCCAACTCACAAACAGATTTCCCTCTCAAGGAGATTACAGACTTAAGCACAGGGACTATTATCCTCCACAACAATTAGTCATCAGTAAAACAGCCCTCAGGGTGGAAATGGCACTAAGCATGAATACAACTGTAGTATGAAGTATCAAAGCAGAACTTGGCACTTGGACACATTGTAGACATCACTGTTAAGGCTGGCTAACTGCTAAGAGTGCACAATTACTTATTCATCAGCACACAACAAATTATCATAAGCGAGTGTGTTAATTGCTATGGACATAAAACACACTACTCCCACACACAATATCTTAATTCTACATCACTTTAGTTTGTACAGCATGCTATTAACAGCCACTGTGATTGCTACTCTGGGTTGTATGGAGCAATTTTAACAATATAAACAACAAAAGCTGCTAGGAAATCACACAAGCTGGCAAATCCTTCTTGCCAGCTGACACATCCTCACTGGCAGTGTAGGAATGCCATGCCAACCTCACGCCATAGACCCAGCTGGCATCCAAAGGGCTACCAGTGCCTGACAACAGGGGACACATGCCAGCCTAACTGGCATGGGGGGTGGTGTGGGGGCTCACCAGATTAACTGCTTGTATTTCAGCAACAGATGGAGTTTGACCAACCCAATGTGAGTTGCCTGGTGAGTGACGCTAAGAAGACCCCGATAATCCCGCTTTTCACAAAAGGAAAAGCTGGAGGCTAACAATAACCTCAGTCTAATGCTAATCTTTATAGATTTACAGAGTCCACAGTCCTTATTGCTGAACTGATATGTCCATTACATGAATGGAAGTGGGAATATGCAGCCCTCCTGTGGTCATCTTGAAAAACCAAATACAATTCAAACCGAGAGTGGAGGGGAGCGCCATGGTAACAACAGAGTAATAAGAGATGGCATAGAATTGTGTAGTCCTGTTGCCTAGAGTACCTGATGTTAGCAATCAGCTTCTGATGCTCCTCATTGGTCAAAATGTCAGGGAGGACGGAAGCAAGCCAATCCACTTTCCTCTCTGCAGCATACTGCTTCAGAACAGCAAACAGCTTCTCTTTGACCTCGGGCTCATCACCAAGCACTTGGTCGATCTAAAGGAAAAATAGAATACACGCAAACAGTTTTTTCATTAACATGCCTCTACTGGGTAGAGCTGCAGAGATAGCCAAATTAGCTTAGCTTATCTGGAGAGCTGCATAGCAGAGACACAGGGGTTCAGTAGCTTCCAGTGTTTATGAGTTACATAACTTTTTTAAGAAGTGTGCATGACTCTCTGAAAAAAAAGTAATAGTGAGCATGCTTCCTCTGTAGTGTAGCAGTAGTCTGCATGTGTCTGAAGTGCAACAGTCTGAGTAGTGTACATGTGTCTAAAGTGTAGTAGTCTTAGAAGTATGCATGAGTCTCTGAAGGAGCCAAGTCCTCCTTCGAAATACCAGCTCTGAACCAGCTACTGGTTTCTATGGTTACCCAGTGAAATCTCTGTGGCTGCACTCTACTGAGGTCAGACCTTTTTTTTATCTCCTTCAACCTTCCTTTCTACCCCCCTCTCTTTCTCTCTCTCTCTCACATCCTCTCTCTGTCTCTCTTATTTTGTCACTGTGTACCCACCCTCTTGTTGAACTCTAGGGCCTTGTGCTTGCGGTCTAGCCGGAGGCCGTCGCTGCCCGGCTGTGAGTCCTCGATGCTGCTGCTGTGACGTTTCTGCCGGCTCCCCATGCAGAGCACACCTAAACGCAGTGTACGGCCCTGCGACGCCTTGATCAGCGAAGCCGCCGTCTCATGGTCCTTCACTGGAATGCCATTCACTTCCATGACATAGTCCCCCGCCCTCAGCCCGCCACGGCCTGCTGGCGAGCACGGGGAGCAGTCCTCCACCAGGAGGGGGCAGTCTCCCACGATTGTGAAGCCAAATCGGCCATCAGGGCCTGGGGTGATGTCCATCTGCAGCATCCAGGTATACACAGGTTATTTCAAGCTCTGGTTAAAATTAGCTGCTAGCTGCTATTCATGCCCACATTGTAATGCCATTTGTCAAGTAAACAACATCCATGACATTTAAGAAGCATGAAAGACATAGATATTTATAATATAGTACCAACAGGTAAGAAATGATAGAAAGGAGAAAACAAAGACAGAGAATAGATCTGTTCATAACTTGGGGATGTTCAAAAGATCTGTTCATAACTTGGGGATGGTAAGGTAGCAAGAAAGGCAAACTGATTTAAAAATCTAGTAACATAAAGATACATAGGATTTCAATGTTTGTCAGACCTGGTGGATGCGCGAGACCACACCAATGCTGGGGGGGATGCTCTTCTGGGACTGGGCTAAGGCAATGAGCTCCTGAGCGCTGAGGGTGGACACATCCTGACCCTCAATCTCCAGCACCTGGTCCCCGGGCTGCAGGCCTGACAGCTGGGCGCTGCTGCCCTCCTCCACAGCCACGATATAGCTGGGGCCATTGCCTCCCAGCTGGAAACCAAACTCCTCTGGCCAGCCCTGGTTGGATGACGGCATAGTGAGGACTATATGAGGGGGAAAGAGGAGGAGAGAGAGAAATAGAGAGATAGAGGGATAGAGAGATAGAGAGAGAGTATGCATGACAGAGAAACAGCAATTTAAAATATAATTCTTAAACCAGTGGATTTGTGGTGTTCTGTCTCTGTTACCACTTTATGTACTGACAGACTTTCCCATCGTTCTGTTTATTTTTGCAAGAATCATTCCTGTCTGCAAAGGCACCATTGACATTGACGTTGACAAATACTTCCATTGTCTGTTCATGCTTGGATCTCAGTACAAAGCATGACAAAAGACTGTTTTAAAGAGACACACAGACACACACACTGATTCCTATGAACAGCATTAAGGAAATAGTTTGAATCACTCTGTAGAGCTCCACTGAAGTCTCCACTGAGATGACTGAACCTTTCAAGGGGACTGACCTCATTCAGCCAACAGATTCTGACCCGGAAAAATCCAAGAAGCATTAGGCCTGCACACTGCGCTACAGCTAACCACTAGATAATCTGTACACCATGTAAAACCATCCACAACTGTACTGATGTAATTCAAATAAAACTAAACCAAATCCATGTCCACACAATAGCTATTCAGGTATTCAGCTGCAGGTTCTTATTCAATCAGGGCACAAAATCCAAAAATAAAATACATCTATACAGATTCCTAATCTTTCAGAGTTAAGAGCACTGCAGTTAACCTAGATGCCCATCCCAGGCACCCTCTTGTGCACCACAGCATGTGACACAGAATCACTCTATCTGGGTTAACAGTAAAATCTAGATCTGAATTTCAGGTGCAAAGGCATAACTTACAGAAATCTTTAGACGACTGCCGAGAGACAGACTTCCCCTGCCGCAAGGAGTACCGTCCCTTCTTGTTCTGCAGGAACTTCTTCATTGTGACTTGAATTCTGCTGGACAGCCGTAAAAATGTACGGCCTCGGCAGCCAATGTCCGAATCAAATCCCCTCACTGCGCAACTACGCCGAACACCTCAGCACCTCCCCTTCGTCTCCTGCTTCGAGTGCACCAGGACTGTGACTTTAAAATGTCCTGTCATCCCACCCCGGGTCGGCCCACAGGAGCACTGCAACCTCGAAAACGTGCAAGCAGGGGGCCGGATGATGGTGTGCGCGTGGAAAAACCAAAGTGCCCTTGCCGGCAAAGTTGACTCTGCAATCTCTCTGCCGGAACCCTTACAGGCCAGCTCTGTGGATGCTTCACTTGCACAAGCTCCAATCACAAAACTGGGACGCAGCAGCAGCACAGATCCTTAATAATTCTTCCTCCAAAAAAGGGTATTGTGAGGCCCCATTTTTCTATAAATACCACCCCCTTTCCTTTGCTCTAGCTGCTGGCTCCCTCTCCAAGGGCCAGTAAATGGCCCAGAATCGGCTTGAGGATCCAGGAGGACGGCGATGGCTAATTGGAACGTCTGTGCGAACCGCAGCACACTGCCACTGCTGCACACACACTCTCTCACTACACTCACACACACACACTAACTCACACACATTCACAGCTCACAGCAGCAGCAGGAGGAGAGGGGCATTTAAAGCCTGCTGCTCGGGAGTAAGCAGCTTAAAAGTAGCAGTGTCTTGAGGTGCCTGCACCGCGTGGCAGAAACACACGCCTTCATTCATAGTAAGATGAACTAAGCTGCAGACCTCCACGCATTTAGAGTAATGGGAGGAGCTTGGAATCCAAACCACTTCACTATTAGTTTTCCCAGATAGTTGGACCACACTCCCTCTGCACCACTGAACTCACTGGTGGTGACAGAATTGTTAAAACGGCCATACAGTACGGTACAGTACAGAATATAGTTCAGTGTAGCACTGGGGAGTACAGTGTATTGTAATATTGTAATATCACACTGTAGTGCAATGAAGTATATCATACCAGCTCAACAATGGTGGTTTTATGATTAGTCCTAGACTAAAGCTTAAAGACTGCTATACCCCTCTGTCTAGGAATGGGAGAAGTTGGGTCAAGTAGGTGCACTTTCAAGGCCCGGCTCTAGCTACTCTCTCACAATGCCCATATCATTTTCCTCTCTCTGTGAAAAAGGGAAATGGTTACAAACACACCACATGCACAACCTACACCTAAACTGCCTGACAGAACTGATGCCACATCCACTATGTGGCCACACTTGCCTTCAGTCCTACCTGTGTGAAAAATGAATGCAATTTGCGATGCCACCAGTTACTGACACCTGTGGCAGGTCGATGTGTCATTTGTTTAAGGACTGTTCACTGTGCGTTATACAGGGCTGGCTGAATAATTTAGCAGTGATGCTTGTATCACCAAACAGACAGTGTTCCAGAGTCAGTGTCTCCACTTACAGCTCTTGAAAAGTCACTCAATGTTTGCTATTCTGGACAGTATATGGAGTACATCTATGTTGCCTGGAAGGTGATAAATCCAATATAATATACAATGTATACTTCTAATTACAAACACCAGGGGGAGACAAAAGCACTGGAAATTTGGCAAATTGCAGTACAGAGGTAGAGGAAGAGGTAGTCAGACTTTCACAAGTACTGTTGCACTGAATACATTTTACAAGCATGTAACAAATGGCTGTGAAGAATTCCTTGAGAATAATCATCCAGATTGGCGGACAAATTGAGTGAACACCTTTAAACTCAGTTTGATTCTGACTCAACTCATCAAAATTCTGTTTTGAGGCTATTGTTTTGAGGCATTTACAACAGCAAATATACGTTAGCCAATATTCATGCACAGACAATAGACTAACATGTTTACCTTAGATTTAGACTGGGAGAGACTACATCCACTTTCAGAGATCTATCTTACAAGTGTGCAATTAGCATGTAGAAATGAACACCTACCTCCCTCACTCCCGTGGAAACCCACAGGGGATGAATTAATTTGATTATAGGCCCGTGGTATCACAGTTTGGTGCAGGACATCACATAGCCTAGTTCTTCTGCTGAACCATGTGTAACTTGATAACAAGTCGAGGAGTCAGGTACCCTAGCAACCCAATCCCAGAAGTCTTCATGATCTGTAGAGTGAGAATTAAAGACAGAAAATATGGACGTATGTTGATTCCCACTTTTGGATTCATAGATGCAACAAATTATTATAGAAAACTAATAATTGTATACGTTAAGTTTACCCTGTTAGTATTTAGAAAAGAAATGCTACATACAAAATCTAAAACCAATTTTCTTGGGCTGAAAAATGACAAATCAAGACCAACGAGAGTGTGATGATTTCAAAAAATACCGGTAGGCAAAAACAGGTAGGCAACTTTATGGTTATGTACGTCATTGCGTGACGTCAACTTTGTGGAACCAGGAAGTGGGATATCGCGGCTGAATTTACTCTTACTTCTATGGGCTGGAGCCGACCAGCAAAGATTTGAAAGGAGCAAGTGGACACAAACCGAAATGCTATGATGAGGCTAAATCTCAGGGGTAAAGTATCCACCAAGATTTGGACGAAAAACACAGCATCGATTGATAAACAGAACGCTAGCGTGAACGGCAATAGTATGTTGTGTGAATGAAGGAAAGCTTGTTACAAGTCATCAACATCAAACGACTGGGCAGCTGTTGTTGCAAATGCCGGGGGTATCGCTTGATAAGTTTCATTTGAACATGTGATTGATATTTTTTGTTTATCTGCGAGAGCAATCAACAACCTGTGGATTTTGGTAGTTGAAAGACAACTTTAGCATGCCTACATTCACTCTTGGGTTAAGTTATTGACAAACTGCATATTACTAATTTCTCAGATTAGCAGATGGACTTCCTCACCCTGTTTGCTGTATACGTTGTGGTCGTGCTGACTTGCATTGCTCTTGTCTGCAAATATGCTGGCCAAGAGCAGACGGCATTGGGGCGCAACTACAACAGCCTCACAAATGTAAGCCCATTTATGTACGCATGGTGGAGCTATACAACAACCTACCATAGCCTGAAGCCTGTTCAACCAAAACTAATAGACATGTTTCAGCAGGCAGGCAAATTACTGTTTTCTTTTGGCTTTGCAGGCAGTCTCACCATATGTTCCAGTATGGCTGAAAAGATTATGCAGTAGAGCCATTCACAGGCTTTTCCATGAAAGGTGACAACATAAAAGTTATACAAGCTGCAGATGTATTTATCAGAGATATTATGCATTTTAATGACCTAAGACGTTACACATTTGCCTCATTGTTGGATCATACTTACATTTAATATTTGCCTTACGTTACAGGAACAGCCTATTTATATACATGCACCTCCTGCTGGAAGGTGCAGTGTACACAGAATACTCATATGAGGTGTTTGGCTACTGCAAGGAGATGGACACTACTCTGACAAACCTGTGTGTTCCTTATGTGCTGTTGGTCTTGCATCTCTTTCTTTTCTACCTCTGCTGTACTCGAGACCCTGGTGAGAAAGATGGCATATGTCTCCTTTGGGACTATTCTGATTATTCTTTCTATTTGGAAGGAAACTAAGGAAGGGGTTCATGATATTCTGTTCCTTCTTCAAGGCACGGTTACAAAAGCTAAGCATGCCACCCATGTGAAAGTATATTCATATGATGGGGAGCTCTTTCATCCAGGCGAGACGTGTCCAACATGTAATCTGGTAAAACCAGCAAGATCAAAACATTGCAGTAAGTGCAGCACCACAGAAGTGGATCAGTATATTAGAGTATCCAGTACTTAGCTGGGAAATTCAGAGTAGTAGGTTAATTTTGTTGTTGCAAATTTTCAATCACAGTAGCAAAAGACTTGTAGAGCATTCATTAAATTGTGTTGATTTACATAATATGCAGATTATCTTCTCTACCCGGGCAGGCAGAAATCTCTGTGACCTTGCTGTGTCCTTTAGGGGTGTGTAACAGGTGTGTGCAGCGGTTCGATCATCATTGCGTCTGGGTGAACAACTGCATCGGGGCTCAGAACACCCGCTACTTCCTGCTGTACCTGCTGAGCGTGTGTGCTATGGCGGGGGACATTGCCATACTGACAGTGGACCTGCTGCTGAATGTTGTGGTTAGGACCGGCCTCATGCATGCACACTATGTAGATGCACAGGGGCAGCAGCAGCCCACGGGTGCCACCTTTGTTGTCCAGGTGAGGCAGCCATCGACCTGTGGCACAGGGAAGGCCAATGGTCAAACTATTTCTTGTCAGCCTCTACTTCAAGTGTGTGTTGATCTTTATTTTTGGAGCACCTGATTATTCTACCAGAGGTCAGAAACAGGGTCTGTGAAGGACACAGTACCCCAGTTATTGCAACACAAATGTAACAAACAACGAAAAAACTCTTAACCGAAGATTTATGTATGGAGCTATTTTTTCGGTAACTACACATGAGGGGTAATTTAGTCTGTCTTTAGCTATTTAACTGACCATCCCACATGTGTTTTTTCCACAGCACCTGTTCCTGACATTCCCAAGGATCGTGTTCATGCTGGGCTTCCTCATCTTTGTCTTCTTCCTCCTGGCGGGCTACGCCATGTTCCATCTGTTCCTTGCGCTTGGGAACCACACCTCCAACGAGTGGTACAAGGCGCGGGGCCGGGGCTGTCAGCACTGCCACCCATACTCAGGACACCGCTGCCGCACCTCCTACAACCCACTCAGGGGGTTTTACAGCAGAGGAGTCCTCAAGAACCTGTGGGAAATATTTGTTCCTCTGAGACCTCTGAAGAAAAGGAAACACAAGTGAACCTTTAAATATATTTTATGTTGACACTAATATTTTTAAACTAAGTGCTGTAACTTTTTTTTAAATGTTACAAAATAAAAAAAATGAAGGAATGTCTATGCTTAACAATATTTTATATCATGCCCGCTAACAAAGAAATATTTGGACTTAAAAGTTTTAATTTCCCTCGTTTGTTTGTTTTGTGGATGTGTACAAGATGGCCTACTAGTTGTCTAGAAAACCTAACTGTACCGTCCCTGTGTAGCCTATTTAGTGGTTTACTTACAAACAGTAAACTAAGGAAACTAAGGAAGGGGTTCATGATATTCTGTTCCTTCTTTAAGGCACGGTTACAAAAGCTAAGCATGCCACCCAGGTGAAAGTATATCCATATGATGGATATACACTGGCTTAGCAGACTACGGTGAACTTTAGAGTTGTACAAGCCAAGGTAATGCTTTTTGTCAGGCGTAAAGAAGATGAAAACGATAACGAAAGATTTTAGAGCGCTATGCTAACACTTCTACATTTTGCTTTATGGTCTACATATTTAGACTGGGAACAAATCATCTTGTAAAATTCTTCCTAGAAAACACATGAGAAATAATCATACAGCATATTTTTATGCAGTATAGTTCTTCCTTCTCGTATTTAAACAAGGTTTGTAATGTAGCTGAATAGATAGAAATTTTTAGACCCTGTCACTTTAAGCCGGTGCGGAAGTACACTCGGCTGAGAACCACTACTGAAAGGAGGTCAAAAGCTTTTCATTGAGGCAGCAATAACCTAGTGTACGGTTGAAAAGACTATTGAATGGGATGAAGTAAAGCGCTTTATCGTTTACAATATTGTATGTAATGTTTACTTATTTAATTCCAGCGGTACGTCTGAGTGGGTGTCACTAGCTGACAGGTGGTAAGATATTTTTGGATTTTAAAGAGCAAGATTTAGCGCAACGTTTCCTCTAGCACGTTTGTCAATGGCAGTGTCTAAATGTACGAGGTTAACTGGATCTCTGGTCAAGCAGTTGCTTGATTCTGTTGACAGTGTACTGTTTGACTGCGATGGGGTTATTTGGCGAGGTGACCAGGCTATCCCTGGTGCCCCTGATGTAATTAACTTATTGAAGAAAAACGGTAAGCGTGTGTTCTTTGTGACAAATAACAGTACAAAGACCAGAAAGATGTATGCAGGCAAATTAGCTACGTTAGGATTTAATGCAACTGAAGAGGAGGTGTTTGGGACAGCTTACTGTTCTGCAGTGTACCTCAAATCAGTGGCTAATGTACAAGGCAAAGTGTACCTAATCGGAAGCGATGCCATGAGACAAGAGATTGAGAATGTCGGGATCCAGACGACAGGAGTTGGTCCTGACCCGATCTCTGGTGTTCAGATTGACTGGGCCAATGTTGCACTGGACCCCGAGGTCAAAGCGGTGGTTGTTGGGTTTGATCAACACTTCAGCTACATGAAACTGAACAAAGCACTTCAGTACCTTTGCAATCCCAGCTGCCTCCTTGTTGGCACCAACACTGACACAAGACTTCCATTGGAAGGCGGAAAAGCTGTTCCAGGTAATGTAGATTGGGTCGTTGCAAATTCGACCCTCCTTTATGAACAAACAGCAATGTAGTGGTTTAAGGTTAATGTGGAAGTAACATGATTGTGACACCATTGTTGTTTCAGATATGTTGTAATCATTGGGTATCATGTCCTCCCTTGTGTAATTGTTTGGTGAATGGCACTGCAGGAACCGGCTGCCTTGTCAAAGCCGTGGAGACAGCAGCCCAGCGTCCAGCCCTGGTGGTGGGAAAACCCAGCAACTTTATGTTCGACTGCGTGGCGAGGCAGTTTGGCCTGGACCCGACACGCTCACTCATGGTGGGTGACCGTCTAGACACGGACATCATGTTGGGCACCAACTGCGGGCTGAAGACCCTCCTGACCCTCACCGGGGTCTCCACTGTGGCTGATGCCGAGGACCACATGAAGAGCGGTTGTCCTAACCGCGCTGGCATGATACCTGATTACTACGTCGACACCATAGCAGAGCTCCTGCCAGCATTGCAGGGGTGAAGAATCAAGAAAGAGTCTATATAATCGTCCACACTGATGGTGATCTTATAAGGGTAGCCAGAGGGATACAGAGTACAGGGAATGATAGTAATTTGGGCATACTGGAGAAAGTACATGTTAGTTTAATTTCTAGACATGTCCAGTAAGAGAGACTGGTGGATCAGCAATGCCTGTATAATGTACATGTATTACCCTGTTATCTACCATACTGAGTAATCACACTAATTTAATGATTCGTGCAGTATGAACAGTTTCTGTTCTGATACTCCTGTGTGTTTGTTAAAAAAAAAGTGTTTGTTTTGGAATTTAAAGATATATAGAGTTGTGTGAGGAGAAAACTATTACATTTTAATGAAGGTTTTAATAGTGTCTGTACAGTCAAAGTGTCACCATCTCTGAAATGCACGCTATATGGTTATGGTTGCCATTATAGCAAATGACGGGTGAAATGAATGCAAATTAATGGGTTCTTCATACAGGGAATACTGCGTGTATCTGTGTCTCAGTGCCATTCCTTCACTGTTTCAAAGTAGATATTTGTGGGTTTGTGCACTGTTGGTCACTTGTTCTTAAGTATGTTTTCATCACTTTGAAGATGCAAAAATTTATAACCACTCTGAAGCCCTGGTTTTATTCTGGCATTTCATTCCTGTACTTGACACTGTACATCTGAGCAGAAGTCTTAAGATGATCAAAAGAAAAATAATAAAAAATAGTATATTTTCACTATCAAAGCCTTCCTTGTAATTTGTGGTCATGGCTGACTAGATCATAGCCTCTCTCATCCAAGTAGCCGGAAGCTCCTAAAAGTCACCTTGGTCTGTCAGCAGCCTGAGGGAGGCTCCGTAGATGGCCTGAAAATACAGGCGCTGGTGACAAGACCCGTCCACAACGGAGAACCTGTCTCTGCCCCTTTTGTCCATTGTTCTAGGGCGGGGTGGCTGGCCAATGGGTTGGGCACATCACGTGTGTCTTTTGAAACAGGGTTAGGGGGAAGAGTGGCGTGGGGTGGTATGTGTGTGGTTGGGGGGTGGGGGGGTGTCTGAGGCAGTTCTTGATGGCAGAAGGACAGGTAGCCTAACTACCACAGTGCTGCTCAGTCTTGGCCATGAGCACAGCTTTGATGCCGATAGGTGGGAGACAGGCACTGTGAGGCAGAGGCTGAAGCAGAGACTGGGTGCAGGATGGTGGGGTGCTGGAAGCACACAGAGGCCACGGCAGAGGACTCAGAATGCACGGTAAGGGCCATATGGATCGACTCTGGCTGTGAGTTTCAGTTTGAGGTCTGAGTGAGCTTGAGGTCAGTGAAATAACTTCTCAGAAATCTAAGAACTGATGTGTTTATTATTGACAGTTAACCACAGTTAGGTTGTCACTCACTACAATGTTCTGATGATACAAAAAAAATCATGGTCTTTTCATGTGCCTTTCTTGTCCTCATGTGGCCTGTTCTAGATATTAAATGTTGGTGTGCATTAAAGTTATATTTCTTTGTGTATTGAATTGCAGTTCTGTGAAATTACATCTATTTGGTGTAATTGACAGAAAAAATAAATAAATCATAGGTACATTGAACCTTGTGAGTAGATTTAGATAAAAGTCATGACACACAGGATGAAAATATCCAGTATTACTAACTGAACTACTAAATGAACTTAGTAACTTGTGAATTTTCTGCCAAAGGATGTGGGCCAAAATGTGGCCCCAAAGTTTCGCCACAGAGTGTTCTGGGGATGCCTTTCTGCCACGCTGTTCATCGTGATCATCGCTGTCAGCGTTTATGCCCATTTAGGCATCTCACAAGATGCCACTGAGGTGACATTAACTTTTGCCCAACAGGCTTACAATGTAACTGTGTTATTGTTTGCATGTACAGTATTAACCTGTGGTCAGCGTTTTATGCTTACTAAAAAAACAAAACCATGTATTGACCTCACCCTTGTATTAGCCTGACCCATGTATTAACATCAGTTTACTAAACATTACCTATTGGAACACAGTCAGATCAGATCAAGTACAATGATGAAAAGAAAGCAATCCTGCATATAGCCCATATATTATATACACCTCATAAAATTAATGTATCAACCTTGCTTAATAATTGGGAAATTACGGTATTTGTGAAGCTGGCTGGAATCATATTTTTGCTAAATCTGACCATTTACAAATCTTGTAGAAATTTAAAGTTAAATTTGTGTTTGTTGTTGAATTTGTTGTCCCCTGATATCCCCACATATCTGTGTGTAGTCTGCCGTACAGATTGTCAGAATCACAGCTCCTGACCTATCTGGCACCACTGTCTTCAATCAATCTGCGTCTGTGGACAAACACAGCAATGTGATCACCTATTCAGTGACATCTCAAGCCAACCATACTTCTACGGTGCTCTACGACATGAAGCATGTGAGTCTACCTCATGTTATCACAGTGCCATGAAAGCCTGTCATGAGTTACGATCTTAATCTGTAGTCATTTTGGATCCTAGGAATGTTCCTACATTCCTGAAAAACTCAGGATTTCCCTCGATTCGGAGATTCCCTAATTTGAACTCTAGGATCTTTACAAAAGTGCTCTTCTAAATCTTTTTTTTTTGATTGTTCTGTTGATCTCTTTTACTATTTTTTTCATACCCAGGGATTGGTGTGTTACAAGCCAGACAACCAAGACACCTGCTACCTGCGCAAAATGGAAGAATCCGACTATGACAACATGAACTCACTTTTGAATGCATCCAACCAGCAGGTAAGGCTTCTTTCTCTTCCTTGATGTGAGAGTGGTTAAGAGTGTAACAGGGGTTTATCATATTAGAACAGGTAATTTCAGTTCTTACTCAAAGGCAGGTGACTGGGGGCCCAGCTGTTCTGTGTTCTTGGCCTTAGTTACTCTGTCCGTAAACTGCACTTTGAGAGAACTGTCAATTCAGTTTGAGTGACTGGGCTGTCCTGCACCAGCCCTCATGGGCCAATTAAGAGGCAGCTCTGGACGCTTCACTCTGTGTGGCCACAGAAAGGGGGTAATGGAGCGACTCTGGGACACGGGAGCTCGGAGCGGCTCCGGGCCTGAATTCCACAGCGCACCTGATCCGACTCTCCTCTCAACCCTCCTGGATCCCATTACAGGAGCGGAGCACGGACAGCACAATGGTCGCTCTGTTGCCTAGTTCGCTCCCTCTCTCTCTCTGAACCACTGACTGGAAAGAGAATGAAAACTCTTCCATAGGAGAAGAACTGGGACAGCTGGAGAGCCTCAGCATCAGAAGCGCTCTGTGCAATGAGAGCAGATGGCTGTTTTTCTGTTTTTGTTGATGTCTCCTATTCTCCTTTTAGAGATGAGCACATAGTAGGCCTAACAAATGCTTTCTCTGTTTTCATATCAAGATCACAAATGGTGTTGTCTCATCAGGGACAGATCAGAACAGCTACAGCTTAAAGGCTTCTCTCTCTCTTTCAGATTGGGGCATTCAGTCTGACCTGCTCAGTGAAGGCACTTACTGCAAACAAAGCCTATTGAACCTCAAGATCTAGAGATTGCTGCCATTTTTTTTTATCTGTTTTAAGTACAAAGAGCTATTGAGAAAGGAAAAACGCTCTTTTCCACGGTCACCCAAGCGTTGCACCACCGCAATAATCCTCAACCTGATCTATCAGTAGGGTAAATGGTGTAATTACAAATGCCTTTTGAGCCAGAGGAGCAACATTTGAGCCCGGAAGCACTAGAGATACAACAGGCGCCATTATGTAATCTGTGGTAATATGGTGTGTTCACAACTCCAGTGTCGTGTAAACACAAGTCAGAGATAGAGGGGATGAGACCTGACTTCATGTGCCTTGTCTCCAGGTGAACCAATTCTGGCTGGTGGGGAATGAGACACGCAGACACTCAGAGTTCTTCGGGGTTATCACAGGAACTCAAGTGGACACCTCAACCCTCCAAAAGCCCGTTCAGGATCTCTGTCAGCAAAGTTCTGTGCACTGGACCAAGAGAGCCGATGGTGAGAATTCAACATCAGACTGGTAGTTCTTACTTAATAGTTTGAAATATTTACTAGAGGAGACAAGCTATTCATACAGTCAGTCATATCATATCATATCAAACATATCAATCAAGAACACATTCGTATATCAGCAGCAGAAAAGCTCTAGGTTAACAGTAGAGGAACAAATTTGCACTATGTTTCAGACCAAAGGCATATTCAAATGTCAAACCTCTCCGGTTTTCTTCTGGAACCAGTTCAATTGACTTTTTTACATAATACCATTGAAATTTAACAATAAACAACTAGGCCCTTTCTTAAAAACCTATGCCTGGAACTGGAGATGCATGTGGTGTCCCTGATTCCAAGCAGACTTTGACTGAAACATAATCCCTGTACTTCTCGGGAGCATGACCTTTCCTCAGGCGGCTGCAGATAGAACCTTTACATCCAACAGACACTGGGGTCCTGACTCACTAGACAGAGCAAGCACAGAACAAAGACTCAGTAAGAGCAGCAAGTCCTCTTCACATACAACAGGGCAGGATCCATGGCCACCAGCCCTTTCAACTTTTAACTGATTCAGGCTCTCTATTTGTACTAGGAAAGCAAAGATCCATTCGGATTAGAGCTCTGTTTTCCACTAGGGAGGCACGCCTGAAAGACCACAGTCACAGTCTCTCACACACACACACTCACACACACATACACACACACACACAGGAGGCCAAACAAACATCAGAAGACTAGAAGAGTAGAAAACGTGCATTGTGATGTTTACCTGTAAATAAACAGGGAAAGGAATTTACAACTTCAAAAGAAGTTGGACCAAAATAAAAGTGAGTTCTGAGCTCCAAACCCTCTCTCAACAGGTCCAGGGAAACAGCGGCTCATTTACTTCTGTATAGACATCTGCTTTCCCAGCAACATCTGTGTGTCGGTGTGCTTCTACTATCTTCCAGAATGAGGGACTGGGCTCTGAGTTCACAGTGCCCACTGCCGCTGAGAACAAAACAGATCACTCTCTCTCTCTCTCTCTGCATCCCTGCTACACAGAACCCAACACAATGACTGTATGTAGGGATGAGAACTGCGAGCACACACTCACTCATACACACATAATCAAATGTGTACACACACACAGGCAAAGGATCACATGTGCATACACATAGTGTTACAGGCAGACACACTCATACTCACGCACACACAGAGTCATCAGTCTCATCTAGTCAGTTATTCCCAGGGGGGAAAAAACGGAAAGAGTCTGACAAATTATCTCCGAAGCACTCGTCGTCATCATCATCATCTTTCTAGTGGCCTTTTGGAGAAGGGCTCTAATAGCATTCATTTCAAAGACTCATTCCCACTCGCGTTCCATGTAACCTGAAGCTGATGATTAACCAAGAGTTTTTCTGCAGGACTCTTGAGTCTTCAAATAAAGCACCATTATGAGGTATTTTTTTGTTTTTGTTCTGTGAACAGATGGAAAAAGTAAAAAGAAAAAGAAGAAAAAAGAAATGTACAGTAACACACACTAACATAACCTTCCAGTTGTAAATATTTATTTATTAAGTGTTTTTTTAAGCAGAGCTAGTTACAGGCTTAAAGGTGGCATTTGATTAAAAACTCAAGTGGATAATAAATAGTTTTTGTGACCAAACCCAAAAGTACAATACATAATGGTCCATCATTAGAATTCTAATATTAATGACTTAAGATTTAAAAATACAAACTACATTGCCAAAATGTATTGTCTGAATGGTCATAGCCAAGGCAGTTTCACTGAGTTACTTTATGTACTCAAGCTTAACAAATATAACTGATCAAATGTGTGTGTAAGAGAGAGTGAGACATTGTGTGTTTTAACCAAGTACACTGTCATTGAAGGCAAGACACACAACAGCTTTCTGATGGCCACTGTACTCCCTCTTGATCTCGCCCGTTTCAACACTCCAGAGGCGGGCTAGGTTGTCAGAAGATGCTGAAAATAGTCACACAGTCTACCAGTTAATAACTTGTATACCAATACCAGTATAGTACATCAATCAATCCAAAATATTTAATACAAGACATTCTTCTTAAATGAGCTTGAAAACCATCTTCAGCAGCAAGTACTCACAGCAATTACATATCCATAATGACTGTGCTGGGATCACTGGTATTTACCTGTAACAATGTACTGCGAGTCCCCGGAGAAAGCACAGTCCCACATCCAGCCGCGAGACGTCTCGCCTGGGTTGTTGCTCTTAATGCTCAGTTCTGTCATCAGTGAAAAGTTGGAGGTCCTCCAGATCTTGCAGGTCTGGTCAGCAGAGCAGGTCGCCAACAGGCTGCAGCAATAAAAAATAAAATATAAACATTATCAATACATCAATTATCAATTATCATTATCAATACAAGAAACTATGAACAAATATGGTGAGACAAAAAAACGACAAAATGAGAGAGCAAATAATCTTTAGCACAAACCCATTGTGGTAACAACCGTGGAAAATAGAATAGTTAAGTTTGTGACAGGAGACCAAACTCACAAGAGTTCTGACATCATGCTAAGTCATTCTAAACTAGCAACAATGACAGTTTGGGCTAATTAACTTGGGTTGTCTGTTTAAGCCATTAAAAATAATGACTTATACTGTTGATGACACTTAAAGCCGCATGGCTTTGATTCTGGATGGTCTCTGTGGCATAAAGCCTTCATAGCAAAGTTCACATAACATCTAGACCATGGCAGGGACATGCTATAAACAACCAGCCCTAATATACCCTGTTGACAATGGTATGAAATCAGTATACAACAGAGCAGACAATGGTTGGATGCAGCACTCACGTTGAGTCAGGGCTAAACTTGCAGCGCAGGGAGTAACGTTTATGAGCCGGGATCTTGGTCTTGGGAATGAGCTGTGTTACCTCATCTCCCAGTCCGCCTGCCATGTTCCACACATAACAGTTGCCCTGGGGAAGACAATCACAGATACACAAGAAGCCACTATCAAGAACAGCAAAAACTATACTGCAGCATATATTCCTATACAAAGGCACATTATGCAAGAATAATCATTACACACATTACATAAGCTGTCAAAATCATTCAATTACAACATAGCCTTAATAATCAAAAAGTACTCTGAATAAAACATGTTACGTCATCACAAAAAGCAGAGACATAATTAGTCGTTCAATAAGATGGTGAGACTTTTGGAATATCCCAGAGTGTGCTAGCCAAAGGCAGGAACTGACCGAGCTGTTGACTGCAGCCATATAGCTGGCATCAGGGTCTATGTGCACAGAGTTGACTGACACCTCAGGCTCTGGAATGAGCTGTTCATTGTGGTCTGTCTTCAAATCCCAGATATGGATTACACCACTTTGGTCCCCAACAATCAGCTCAGCCTAAAACAGTGACAGCAGAGACTAAAGTTGTGACAGTGCTTTTCATAGATTTATGACTTGGAGTCATTGGAAGTTTGACATTACTGATAAATACAGCAATAGCTATCATTCACTGAATTGCCAGTCACCTGGTTTGGGTGTAAGCAGACGCAGTTGATGGGTGCATTAACTTGGAAAATTCTTTGGCACTGTAGGTTCCTTGACCTAAAAAATATATTATGCAGTTCATAGCATTCCTGTAAACAATTAAAACCACAGAATGCACTACAATCATGTGAGCAATTTAGTGAGTTCCACATAGTTAGACATTCAACTGACGATGCACCTTTCCATAAAAATATTATATTATGCAATACAACTTTTATAAGAAGGATAACACTGAAGCCTCACCTCAGGTCCCAAATACGAGCCATGCAGTCCTCTCCTCCAGTATACATCCAGCGGCCATCCTCATGGAAGCCTACTGAAGTGATGTTCTTACTGACACCATCGTAGTTTATGACGGGGTTGGGATTGTTCGAGTTCAAGTCATACATGCGAATGTGCTGATAGCCTGCAAAATCAACAACGTAGCTTCATTCTTCAGCCGCTGGATGCCATCACTCACGGAGACTGATGAGGTTAGCGCACAGTTTTTGTACAATAGATTTCTCTCCTACCTGCTGCAGCAATCATGCTCCTGTCAGGTGTTACCTCAAGAGAATTCACCTGCTGAGGAAAGTGGTTAAGGAAAATACCCTACAATCTAGGTACTCAGAGGTCTTCAAGACCATTGTTTGCAAGCCATCATTATTTTGCTACCAGCTAACACTCAAAACAGTGAAGGCAGTTATGGCATCCTTGACTGCATAGTGACACCTGCATGACCTGAGCGTAATCTCTGTAGCAAAAGGATACAGAATCTTGATGCTGTACCGTCCTGGTACAGATACCACTGTGAGCTTGCCAAAACCGAACGGTGTGATCATAGCCAGCGGTGGCTAAAATCACCGGGTCACTCCCGACTGTACCTTGGTTAACGTTCATGTTTCAACTAGTGTTTTCTCTCTCTCCACCCTACAAAATAAAACAAACGCTGTTACTTCTGTGTAAACCAAGATCTCACCGCCCAAGATAACGTTAACGTTAGTTATTGCCAAAGAACAGATGTACGGATCATCGTTGGTGTCCTTACCAAAAGCCTGTTTGTCCGCGGATGTTTCAATATTAACAGGGCAAATAATGCATGTACATGTTTTGGAATTTAAGACATTTATCTCATGTTCGCAAAGTCGCCAGTGTGCTGTTTTGCTTTAGAGCCCGTGATGTGTCCTCAAAGTCATGTTCCCCACAGAAACCGCTACTATGCACAAGGTTCCTACATTCTTCATTCATGGTCTGCTCACTTTTTGTTGATGTGAACACCGCCACCTTCTGTACTAATGGACACAAGGCTAAAAGCGAGGTTGTAGCAAGAACACCCTTCTCCTCCACACTTAGCCTGTATGTACTTCATATTCACATTATCTACACATTACACAAGAGCTTATTTCATGACAATATTTATTTGATTACTATAAAGAGGCTGTTCTTACATAAAATCACCAACTTCAACAACTAAAAAGAATCGGACAGTAACAGCAATGTAAAATGGTTTATATAAACAAAAACAATGTCAATAAATACAATACATTCGTCCTCTAAATAGACTGGACATAAATCTGAATGAAATAAAGTGCACCAATTTAATTTAAATAAATAATAAAATAAAAATAAAATGTACATCTGACATCTACAATGATATAATACAAGAGTCATAGAGTCTCTGTCTCCAAACTCTGCTTGACTTCAACAGAATCAGCAAGTGTGCAAGAGAGGACGCTAATTCGCCAACCACTCCTGAGCTTAGGGGCTGGAAGGACCTGAAACACAAAAGGTTTTACCATTGCTCAAGGTTGTAAGATCATTTTCAACATGCTCTCGTTTATCTCAGGGCAGCACACTATAGCATCATGAACTCTCTTGCTACCTTTAGGTAAATTTTGCATCTTTCCAGAAGAAACCTCCATTTCAAGGCTCTCTGTGCTACCTCAGAGAGATTCACAAATTCCTCAGCCTGAGATAAAACACAGGAAAGAAAGTTTACTCTATATTTCTGCGGCTGAACCAAATAATAACCAAATAATAACTGACCAATACCATATCTCAACAAACTAACAATAGCTTTCTCTATTTTTTCAAAAGGATCCCTGACATGTTGGCCTTATAAGACGACATATGATGGTATCAGCTATACTTAACAGGATTTAGAAACACTCAAAATGCTTTCTTTTTTATTAAACCTTTTAGAAAATCCCTTAATTTGCAGAGCCTGTAATCTGCCATTGCGTTTATGTCTCAGTGCTTTCTGGGTAAAAAGTTCAATTCAATTCAATTTTATTTATACAGCGCCTTTTACAATAGTATTGTCTCGTAGCGCTTCACATAAGCAGCACCCAAGAGCAACAGGGGCAAGGAAAAACTCCCTTATGTTCAGTTAATCTAGGAAGAAACCTTGGGCAGATCCGCGACTCAAGGGGCTAACCCAGCTGCCAGGGGTCATGCTGGAAAATTACAATCAGTAGTAACCATGACAGACTACAAGTTGCCTATGGTTTTAGCTAAGGTTCATAATAGTTCATAATGGAGTATTATCCCACTTTACATTATATGGAAGTATTAAAAAGTCACATCACCTTTGATGTGTTTGATATTAATGGTGTCTATGTGCAGCAACAACTTGATTGCTGCACCTTGATCAGACCTTGATTAGATTCAACCAGGTAAGTCACTTTTTACTACAATGGCGGTTTACAAGTGAAAACATTTTGGTTCCCTTAGCCAGGGATCCCTTAAAGCCTAATCTGTACACCTCACTCATGTTTTAACTACTGTGTGGAGCATCCTCAAAATGTCAACATCTGCTTTGATAGATTTTACTCATGATGTTTTATAAGGAAAAGGTAGTATCTTATTGTTAAAAAAGAGTGTTACAACACCGTTAACACAACCACTTTTAGACACCTCATTTTTAAGAGGGTCTTTGACAAGTTGCTTGTACTCACAGTGCAACCCAGAGTTTTCTCAGCCACAGTACCGGAGAGGCAGCAGGACTGTAGTGTGCCTGTATGATCACTGATATCCAGGACTAAGTCAAAGCCTGAGAACAGCTCCAGCTCCTGACCTTGACCAGCACAAGAGAAGCTGGGGCACACCATCGCATCCTCAGCCACTGGTATTCTGCACCTGGCACTGCAATGGGTAAGGACAAACAAAACTCATGCCACATGTATTTCATCATCATGGTCAAATGATGATTAAATCAGTTGTTCGCTCCTGCACGACAAGCTTACCATCTGCTCCTGACAACTTTGGAGGGGATGTCCAGAGGCAATGCAGAGATAAAGGCATAGGTGACGGCATAAAAAGCATCAAGAGTATCTTGGGTTTTACTCCTAAGCTGGTTCACAGTCAGTACATCAGTGATGGACTCCACTGTTTAAAAAAAGCAGTAATGACATAAGTAATCTGATAGATCTAAGAGTGTCTGATAGGATCAGCACGAAAGAGAACTGAATTTTACATGGTGTGCTATCTCCTGACTGACTGTCTGGTTCATCCAGGGCTCCTGATTCAGAGAACTCCTTGGCAAAATTGAAGAGCTGGTTAGCCTCTGGAGTATCTGTAAGAGGACACCATAGGAAATATGAGCAAAATATGAGCAATAATCCATATCCAAATATCCATAATGGTTATGAAATCAACATTAGATATGAAAGCAATAAAAAAAGATTGTGAATCTCACCAGGGTTGATGGTGATAATTGTTTTGGTGGTAGCAGTGGCACTCATGGCATTTCGAAAGGTGTCAAATTTCACACGAGCATCAGCAATGAACAACACTGAAATACATTGATGGCTACAGATTCACATAACAAAGTATTTTACACTACAGTTAAACTAACATAAGCCCAGCAGTCAAAATCCTACCTGTCTCTTTTGGTGTCAGTGACTGCATAAATTGAATAGTCTCGCGGTCCCAGCTAAAGTACAAGAGGCAGAAACTTGTTAAAGTGTTAATCTGGAAGCTATACTATAAATGCAAAAAAATATAACTCTATAAGCTTTACTATAAATGTTATACTATTTGGCCGGACATATTTAATATCCAGTCCTAGGACACTTACCAAACCAGTGGAAAGGAGTTCACTGTGTCATCAAAGAGCTTTACTTCCATGCGCTGACCTTTACGCCCATCTGAAGTGGTGAAGAACTTTTGCTCTCCAATCTACAAAATCAAATTCCCAGACATTTACATGGAAATGTGGTATTGAAGATAGCTGTCATTACCCTTCAGTGAGTCCTCTGTCTGATCTTAATTAGCTGAAGGATCTGAGTTCAATCAGTCCCTACCGATCTGACTGCAGCTAGAATGTTGATAAAGCCGTCCAGGTTTTGACCATTGGCATTGATGTCTCCCAAGGTGTAGAAATCCCTTGGATCTTTGACTGGAATGTGGAGGAAGGGAAGAAGTCTGTTTTCCTCCTCCACATCTCCACACAGTCTTATCACAGAGTGGGTTTCAGTCATCAGCAACCTGAAGAAACTAAAAAGGGAGCAAATTTGCACAGAAACAAATGGTGTGGGAAACAGTCAGTGCTGTGCAATCTTAAAGCATTCTACAGCATGTATTCTAAAGTGAACATTTTGCTTCTCTAGATCTAAAAGCACAACTTCTGTCTCTGGTCTGCAATCTTCACAGACTTTACTGTAAGTGAGAACTGATAGAGTAAAAATTATATCAATCATTTCCTGATGCAGCGAATTTGTTCAGAAGACTTAGGCCATTACCTTGGAGTGGCAGGACAAAATCTATCCTCTTTTTCAGGGTCTTTGGCTGTAACTAGTGGATTCTCAATAATAACTAGAGAACCAAAAAAATAGGACCTAGTGTAACTATACACAAAACCAGAAACAGGAGAGACACATAGCACCTCAATACAAACTCTTACCACAATCTCCTGTTCTGAAGCTGCCACATAGGCCGTTAATATACTCTTCACTGCCCCATGAGGATACATTAATGCAGTGGTCTGGTGAGTCCTTTATTGTAAAACCGAAGGTGAATCTCTCACAACCAAAATCTGGCAAAATGTAATGTGTAAGGACAGAATTAAGTACAGTCAATGAGGCAGCGGTCATTTTCATGTGTGATACATAGCCTGCATTGAGTGCATTTACTTCTCCTGTCAGGAAATCCTCTGGCATCCGTTTTCCCAATGACAACTCCAACAACCTTCTGGAATATTTAAAATTACACTTGTTAAATCAGTGCCGTTAGGCCAGCTAATGAGGGGAGAAAGTGTCTAAGAAGCTAGAGCAATAACCAGCTGTACGTCAACAGTAGAGTATGGCTAAAATCAACACTTAAACAAAAAGTTACTCACCGCTTGTAAATTGTTTGGGTGTAATTCCGATATGGGTATAAAGTTCCTGACAGATGTGTTAAACGCCATTGTATATCAGTTCAGCTGCTGTGGGCATTTGACAACAAATAAAGCTAGCTCACTACTTCGTATCAAGATACCCATGTAACTTTAGCTAGGCTGACCTCTCACAGGTATGGCATTGACATTTTAGAAAATTTTATGAGCTCTTCTTCACCAAATGGTCAGATGTACACACAGGCATTGAATTTGAAGAAACTAAGTACACACTTACCAAGTAAAACAAATAATTGGTAAATAACTAGGAAGGGTATGTTAAGGTTAGCTTTTGCAATCCGTTTTGGCGCTCAGCTGGCACGAGCCTGTTCAGTAGAGACATTGTAGCGTGATGGGTGGTGGAGGTTGGGGGTCTATCTGAATCAACCAATACTATGCAACCATAACAGCCGTTTTTTTTTTAATTTGCTAATAGAACAAAAAGGTTAGCCAAATCAATTAAGTGCAAATATACAACAATCACTCGAAATAAACAAATAATAAGCTTGTAATATCGTTTTAATTAATTTATTGATGCATAAAACATAAGTTAAACTGTACAAAATAAACCCAAATGTAATGCAATGCAGAGCATGAGGAATGTAAACAAAATGTTCTTATTGCAGGGTATCGGTTTACTGTGAAACAGGCTACACAGCATTAATTATGTAGTATGCATATATGTTCTCTTTGGCTCTTATATGATCAGAATGGTGAATATATTTTAAATAACACTCTACATAATAACTTGTTATCTAAAATATGTGACTAACAAAATATTCATACTCATTGACATTTCAATTTGAGGTAATCAGCGACCATGACATTTTCAACATGCTTCTCTAGGTATGTATGAAAATAAAATTCTATTAAAACAGCATTTTGTTTGCTTTCAAGATGAACACAAAACATCAGTGAACAGGACGGCATGTTGCACCTTTTCCCCATTCACATCATAAGGCATTCACCCCTTCCACAGACTTGTGCAGACAATGGCAGTTGCTTGTCAGTCTCGCTTTACTGTCTGTCAACCTTGTCTGCAAGAGAGATTAGATAAAATCCATTAAATATTTGGTCTTTGATGATTTGGTCTTTTGATATTTGATTGCCGCAAAAAAAAAACAAAGTGGCCCCATATTAAAGTTTAACAAAGAGAGATAAAGGCTGGAAAGCACAAAGTCTCTTTGTAGGAATTTCCAGATAGCATACATAGTCTACCTTTAGGGACAAACTTGAGCGAGTGACTGAATATTCAGAAGCGTGACGCGCCATCTTCTGGTCCATCATTGACAAATTCATGGCCCAGCCCATTACCACATTTGCCACACAGAACCTAAACCATAAACACAGATATATATATATATATATTACTCTCCTCACAAACTGCACACTCACCAGTTCTTGCCTCTCAGTACCCTTCAACAGAATGAATGAATACTGAGTGCTCAGCATAATTAATAATAATAATTACAATGCATAAGTATACGCATGTCTGGAAGAAATGTTTAGTAACTGAGCGATATTCACAGACTGAACTAGTGACAAATGACAATGGGGGAATGTTTTGCAATGCCAGAGCTTAGTGGAAAGGTAACATTAGATACAGTTTAAAATAAAATTCTCTTTCGAATCTCTGTCACATTACACTCGTTATACTCAAACACACACAGGAAAGCTTAGTAACAGTAAGTTGAGACATTTAACCTTGAAGGCAGTTAGACTCTCCATATGTTTAGTCACACTGTCATCACGGATTGTTTCTGTGAAGGCAGGCCATGGTGAAGAATGGGCATATTTCGATCTACTAGAAAACAGTGGATGTCCACACTGAGAACAGACATATATTCCTATGACAAGGGAGAGAAAACAAAGGTTACTCACTCAAAGGGTTAAGTAACGATTATATTGATTAGGTAACTTCTGACTTCTGACACCACAAGAACAACACAAGCAAGCTGGTTGAACTGTGCGAATTAGATGCTCGCTGCAACTCTGTTGTTTACTGATGTGCACTGAGTTACCGCTTGGTATAGTGGTTTTGAAAATATATTTATAAAATGCTTCTTTTCTGACCTTAAGTCGTCACGGGATCCAACCGGTTAACTAAGACCGAACTTACCTAACGTTAACTCATGAATAGCGTTAGCGAGTCTAGCACAGCTTGTATACAACAACATTTACACAAAAATTTAAACAAAATTTACAAACACTTACCACTTGTCAGGCATATTGCTTCTTGGCTGTTGTGTCAGTGTTTTATACGTACCTGGTTTGAAATGATCTTTGTAATATTCTTTGCCAAAAAACGAGCAAAAAGACATCTTGCCTATCGGTGCACTACCAGCGACGCACTGATTACAACTAACAAGCGACATGCATTAAAGACTACAACATCCGGTCATGTGATTCGTCATTAAAGTAGAATTGGCGTTTGGCACACTACGTCCCCTGCTGGGGAGGAGTGTGCTGAAATCACACGCGACAAAAAGGCTACCAGTGGTTTAATATGTCACCAAATAGAGTAACTACTTTCACATCAAAATAAAATGGAATATAATATTCAGGATGAAAAGTAAACTTAGTTCCTTCCTCAGAGTGATACCCTGCCTCAAGTATTATTTCCTTATCACATTTCCCTGCAATCAACTCTGATTTTGTTTTCCTTCTCAGCAGCAGCTTCCTACTTGGTGTAAAACCTGCCTCTAGGCCAACAGCCTAGTGAACTTGCCCTCCATGCTTTCTAAATCTCTTGTTCCACTTAATTACTTTACACTAAAACTTTCACAACAATGACAGCTTTTTCGTGACACACAAGAATTTAGTAACAAGAATTTAGTAAACTATATCAGGAAAGTGATAACTATGGGATCTTTTGTGTGTTGTGATGTGATACAGTAATTTTCAGGAAATTGTAAATGTCAAGGCTCTGGTGGCATGAACACAGTCAGTTATATACAGCTGATGTATTTATTAGTAAGCATTGCACTTATGTGTCTTTTTAATATATTACATGTGTATAAATCAGTAATTATACCATTGTTTACTTTGCACACTGAACGGATGACCTTTGGACTGAGATGCATGCGTGAGATGGGAGATCTGCCAGATGAACTAAACTAATAACAAATAAATAAGCAACACAGAATTCAACTGTGTAAATGAATCAAACAAGATATAAAAGGCAATTTGAATCTTTGTCAGCCTTTGTTTTGGGTTATTTTGAAATAAATAATACAGAGAAATGTGATTTAAAAAATACTTTACACAGTTTACATGTTTAATGTGAGACATACTGTTAGGGATGGGTTCTAAAAGTTCCAAATGATGTTGCAGTACTGATGGGATTGTCCATTACTCATACTTGCAGAAATTTTTGAGCGTCTCAGGAAGCTCCAGCCAGTCTAAAGCCATTCTGTGGATAATATGTTTCTGAATGGCCATCCGGCAGAGGGTTTGCAGCGATGCAACTGAACAAAGGTAGGGGACAAAACAAACAGGAACATAATATATGTAAGAAACAGCTGTGATCCACATGATTAAATTTAAATATTTTGGATTATAGAATAAAAAGAATATACTTACAGCCATATTCTACCTGCACGATGCGGACACATTTGGTGGCAGCAAATACATCCACAACTGCATAGAGTGGTTGACTCGTGGGTATCCGTTTGGCTGACGCCCCCATGTCCTCGCCATTGATGACTATGTGCATGTCAGCGAAACCTGGCTCTTTGGGGACATAGACCACTCCGATGCGGCTCCGGCGAGCAGTGGGAGGTAGTGCGTTCAGCTTGTACAGGTCATCCAGGATGTGGCTGTACCTGCCTGGCCGACTGCGGCCGACTAGTTTATCCATGGGGATGTGGACCGTATCAATGCACAGGTGAGGGCTTGTGAAAAACACCTGGGGTCTGCTGGGTACCTCTTCCTCCTCGGGTTCGCCCCTCCCTAGTCTGTGGCCCCCGGCTAGGTCATCCACCGCAGCCACCGGTGGTACCTCCTCAACAATCCTATTGTGGTTTCTAGTAATGGCAAACACCCAGCTGTTTCCCAAGTCCACCAGATCGGGTAGAGAGTACTCCGGTACCATCTCCAAGGCTTGGGGGTTGTGCGCTGTAAGTCCAATGCGGAGATGGCCGCACCAGCCCAGCTCCTTGTCTTCAATCTCCACCAGGAATATTTCCCCTGGACTCAAGGGGTGCCTGCTGAAACATACCCCATTTGCAAAGCTTTCAACACGAGTTGCCCTTGTCCCAGTGGGATCCAATTGTACGTTTGTGCCATGGACAGGGTGGAACTCCATAAACTGACCCAAAACAGCAGCCATGTCTGAAGAATCTGTTCCCTGGAAGCGAACAAACACTTTGCTAAGTCTACTTAGCTATACTTAGCTAGACTATAAGCATGTAAACATGGTAACACATAGGGTGGAAAGTACCTACAAAGTAAATATGACCATATACTGTCCAAATGAACAAAAAGCAGAAAACAACACAGTGCACTAAATAGGCTACATGAAAATGGCCTCTATTGGTGCAGAGTGTACAGAGACCTGAGCAGTCCAATAGTCTCTGAAGCCAGGCAGAGAGAAGTTTCTAGTGACATATATGTGTCTAGGCTATTTATATGCACCAGCTGGTGTGAGTGGCTGCTTTAAAAAGATGCCAAGATATGCAAGGTGGAGAGAGTGATTAATGGGAGGAGCCTTGGCCTCTGGAAAAGTTGGGTGTTCCCTTAGGGGGCCATGTATACATAATATTCTCTAGCATGTATGCCAAACTGTTTTGCTAGGATGCCTGAATGAAATTTTATTTCAGATAGGTAGCTCTATGTACTCACCCTGCTTGGACAACAATGTTATTATTAATTACTGATTATTCAATTCAATTCAATTATATTTGAAGAGTTCAGATGCAAAACCCTCTATGTATATCAGAAATATGCAAAAATTAAGTTGTTTTAATAATAATCTAAAAGTAATCTCTATCAAAATGCAATTTCAATGTCATTATCAATAAAAACAAATCAAGCCAAACAATCCAAATGGAGTTGAACTAATAAAGTTTATCACAATTTATATGAACATATTTCTGTAAATTCACTTAAAGGGTTTTGCATCTGAACTCTTCAGTTATACAGCGCCATATACAATAGAATTGTCTTGTGACGCTTAACAGTCATTAACAACACCCTAGAGCTAGCCTAGAAATCTAGACACACCCTAGTGGCAGCAAATAGTTTTGATCAGTGGGTACGTCTAGCCACACACCATAAAGTCTTACCAAGCCTTGGTGAGATGAATCACAATGCTCTAATTTTGTGGAAACTCATTGGGCAGGTTTAGCAAGATAACGACAGGGCTGTCAACAGTGGCCAAGGAATAGCGGTCATTTGAATTGGCTTTGGCATCGACTTTGGAGGTGTTAGACAGACTTTTCTTTGAAAGTTGAGCAGGAAAAGGCATTTCAAAGAAGGATGTAGACTATTTGCTGATTTGCCGATGTTGCTGTGATTGGTTGTAGCACTATCCAGTTTGAAATACAACCGCTGATTCTGCCCCTAGGATTGGGGCCGGTCTATTGATCGTGCCCTGACTATACATTTTGATGTTATAGAATAACTTGTCAGGCTACCCTAGAGCAACAGGGGCAAGGAAAAACTCCATTATGGTAGTTATTCTAGGAAGAAATCTTGGGCAGATCCACGGCTCAAGGGGCAACCCAACTGCCAGGGGTCATGCAGGAAAAATACAGTCAGTAGTAACCATGATTGACTACAATTTGTCCATGGTGTTGGCAGAACATCATATTAATTCCAAAATATTGTCCCACAATATTATATGGCCATGTGTGGTGGTCTAAAGTTCTGTCTAGACAATGTAGTAGCAGCCAGACATAATGTTAAAGTCAAGGAGTAAGATCGATCATGAGGGGAAACATTGGGTTGGTCCAATTGTGTCCAATTGTACTTGAAAGGCTCTGTGATTGATTGTATCCAGTTGTTCTGGGTAGAGGAGTTTTATTGTGAGTGTCAGCCACCCCCTTTTCAGATGTCAGTAGCAACAAGGTCTATCTGAACTCTTCTTGTCAGCTAGCAAGGGACCAGCTCAGGGTCGCAGCCAAATGAATAATGCACCGGGAGCTTGCTGCCATTCAAAATATAGTTCACTTCCCTTAAGGGCCGGGAGGATGTATCCCATCCTGCTTCATGTATACCAGACATGCCCTGAACTGAAGTGCTGACTCCTGCAAGAGGCTCAGTGTTACAGTACAAGCCTAAGCCAAAAAATGCTGATGAGGATAGACTGGAGGTTGAATTGGACATGCCACCACATGCAGGAGGAGATTGCGTGACAGGGAGCCGACCATTTTAAATGCCAAGGAGAGGCATAATTTCACAGAGATTGAATTCTAAACATGTCAAGATGAAAGGTGCAGGTCTATCGCACTGAATTTCTCATTAAAATATTTAACATAATCAAAAATTTAATGAAGGGCCAAAAGGTCAGTCTCAGTCAGTTTCCCTTGAGAGAGAGAGAGAGAGAGAGAGAGAGAGAGAGTGTGTTGGGGCTGGGATGTTTAATCTGGATTAAAATGGACTGCTGCCATCCTTTCCATAATCAGATTGGTGCGCTGATGTTTGCTAAATCACATCTGGATGAAGGCAGCATGAGGGAGGTGTCGAACTATGTTCGGGCGCGCATCTCGATTGCAATATTACCGTGTTAGTCGTTTGGATCTTCAAACTGTTCAAAGTCGGCGAATTTCATTTCATCTGATTTACGCGTCTTGAAAGAGTCAGGTTTGGGTCCGGTGACACGTGCATAGCTGTACAGCACCCAAGGGTACTCACCAAGTCCATCGTGCATAGCATATGCGCTACCTTGCAGATGGCAGCAAAGCCAGCGATTACTAGTTCTTCAAAGACCATGTGTGAAGGCATCGAATGGAACGTGCGTGTTGCAGTGCCGTTAGCTTTCTGAAACCAGAATAGGAGGATGTAACAAAATGTAACCGGTACTCTGAGCGAACTGTTTTGTCTGACAAAAGACAACAAATATGTTGTTGTAAAACATCTTTTCATCGTTTAACGCAGAAAGTTTCTGCACCGTAAAAAAATCTCTGAACAGCATTCGCAAGAAGTCGCGTTGGTCCCTTGTGCTGGAGACTGGTGAGTGGCTCTATATCTTATGAAAATTAGAATATTGTGATCTTTTAACATGCCGAGTGTGCTTAAATCATATTTTAAGTGAATTCACTTGTCTTGTACCAATAATGTATCCTAGCTGCTCCTTATGTAAACAATACCATGATAGTCAAATGTTTCCATTATTTATGTGTGATAAATACAGGCATGCCCAATGATGACAACCATTATCAACTGAAATACTGAGTGTATTTGTGCAAACGTACTATGTGTGAGGGTGTCTGTCTATGATGCCTTTGCATCTTTATAAATGACATAGGGATCAACGTACTCATGGCTGACAGTACAAGTCTGCTTCAGGACATTTCATATATCAGGAGATTATCCACCTTAATATTTAGTCAGCCTCAGCTCTGACTCTCCTAAAAGCCTGTCAGTCCACAAGATGCACAGTGGAATAGTTAATCAGCGTGACTGGCACTGACTGCTTGTTTGCAGGGCCCTCTTTAAACCCAGCACACACTGAAGAGTCAAGCCCATCACTTCACAAGATGAAACATGCCAGCAGAACACATGCATGGGCCATAAGCAGGAGCATCTGCTGATGCCCCAAAGGTACACTGCACAGAGAGCAGGGGGTCCATTCACACGCTGGGATCTATTCTGATGTGCAGGAGATATGTTCAGCTTGTGCCATTTCTGCACTTCAACAAACAGTGAATTTCTGGAAATAATACAGTGGCTCTTGGTGTGCTAATGTAGCCACTAAGCACTTACTGAATGTGACACACAAAATGCAAACCCCCACATTACACTTTTTCTAGAGCCTGGGGGTTTTGTATTAGAATTTGTTTATATTTTCCCGACAAGTCTTTCCTTTTTTTAGAATCACAGTGGCCTGCACTGTCAGTGTTCTCTGGCATTGTCCCAGATCACCTGGTTCTCTAAAGTTCTCTAAAATGCTCTGAGATGCCCCTTGCTTGCTGTGGCCAAATGAAATGTAAGATTACCACTTCATATCAAGTAAATAAAACTATTGCTTCTATCTGTTTTATTGTGCATGACTACCTGGTTCATGACACTGGCATAGTTTTCTCTCTATTATTTCCCTTGGAATCAGACTAGTTATGTCCGCAGTTGCAGACAAGTTTATTGACCTTAATAGTTGTTCATCATTTCTGTGGAGGGGAGGTGAAAGGTGAAAGGTCAGAGCCACCTTTAGGGTTTGATAAAAATGCCCTATCATATGCCTGAGACTGACACCAGTTGTGCCAGTTTTGGCCAGGTTGAGGCATGGTCTGCTTAGTAACAGCATCATTTCATCATTGTCTATCACTGTGTACTGCAAAGGTGATTATTTTTAAGAAAAAGGAGGGTTTATGGTCCGATTGTTGTCCTATCACAGGTCTGTCCACATTCCCGACAACGCACAGGTCAGACAGCGCTGTATTTGGACAGCTGTTGTTCATCTCTGCTTTTGGCACCGCAGAGCTCCGCATACGATGGCAGCCTGAGCATGTTTTGTGAGTATCTGTAGAATTCAGTCTAATGCTGTCTGCTGGTTTTAATATCTCGCCACAGACCATTTTGGAGGGAGAGGAAGGATTAGCAAGGATCCACCAGCTGCTGTTGAATTGGTCGAATTTGTGTCAGGCAGTTACGTAATGCCAGTACGTGGTCTGAAACTCACTTTGAAATACAGTCTTTGACCCAGAAAAGGTGGAGATGCTCTCCTCTCTATGCTAAAATCTAGAGATCTCTCTAATGGAAATGTTTATCGACTCCCATACATTGTGCTGCAAAGCATCTATGATTGTGATGCAGAAACTATATGCTTTATATCAGCGTTGTTCTGTCAAGCACAGCAAGCTTATAAAA
Source organism: Tenualosa thibaudeaui (assembly GCA_027481765.1). Classification (NCBI taxonomy): domain Eukaryota; kingdom Metazoa; phylum Chordata; class Actinopteri; order Clupeiformes; family Clupeidae; genus Tenualosa; species Tenualosa thibaudeaui. Next base: position 12,767,236 of record JAIFZK010000002.1, read on the forward strand.
ACATAGACATGTACACAAGATGACAAGAACTTGCCCTCAATTGCATCCTTTTTAATGAAACATGATCTATCTGTGCTGTGCAACAATGGATCAATAGGTATCAGTAACTCTAGCTTGAATTTAAAAGCAGAATCTGTCCCTTTGAAGGATGACTGTGTGAAAGAGAAGCCTTGTGGCAGGGGACTCTCATGAGGGTGAGGAGAAGGCAGTGCAGTGTGTGTGTCTGTGTGAGGCTTATGAAAGCACTCTGAGAGTCATGATGATCAAGAAGAAGAAACGTCATTCAGAAAAATTCAGTGAAATCTCTGCAGAGGGTAAATTCTAGAAATTTCTACAAAGTTACAAGTGAGGCAAACTCAGTGGCACACACACACACACACACACACACACACACATGCTGTGCTACTTATGGTAGATATGATAGGTATCCTTTGTCCTTAGCAACAGATTTATCTATGAGCTTAGATGCTGGCAGTAAGCTATTGAAATGAAATCAGAGCTCTGCCCTACTTTTGTGATCATTTAAGAGGAACAGTCCCCCTGCTCTGTTTTTATGAGCATCGCGAGCCCACTCTTATTGAGCTTGACAGCAGGGGCAGAAATCTTTTGTTCCCATTCGAGAGTGCTCTGTAAATATTGAGGCTTAAGTAATTACCTCACAGCAATCAGCGCTCGCCCTTCACAATCGCCCTAGCCAAGCTCCTTAATGAAGAGCAGTAAAAAAAACTGTCACTTCAACACTTTCCTCAAGTCTCTCAGGGTGACTCAGGGTAACTCAGTTTATCTCCCTAAACAATGGGATTCTTTTTTCTGATTCGCTGATGAGGTGGGAATTAACTTTGTATAACTGCCTACCTTTGAAGTAGATTCGCAAAATCACTGTTCCATGTGAGTGCGCTTATGAATGGTAGCCATAACAACCATAGTAAATTATGTCACGCTGTACTTTCCCCCCTTGACGGTAGCTATAATGGGTTATTTTCTGTAGTTCATGCATATGATTCCTAAATATAAAGAAAGTTATAGATAAACCTTTGAGGTGACCAGTTCGATGGTTGGCAGAGGGTACCCCTTCGCCTCCACCTCGCCATTATTTCCATCGAGCTGGTTATCTCGTCGTCTGTTATCCCTTACGTAACTCAGTGTGGGTTTTTTTTCTTGATCTCCTTGAATTTAACTGTAGAGAGTCTTGAGTGCCTTCTGCTATGTGAAGATAAGACATGGCGGAGACCTTAGGAAATGACAGAGGACCTAAAAACCCACTAGGGCACCAGAGCCCAGGGCTTTGTCCTCCTCCTCCAGGGGCTCAGGAAGTGACCAAAAGGGGGATTGTGATCCAGCTGACGGGCACGGAGGGAGAGTGGGACAGTCTGGATGACAACGAGCTGATCTTTAGTCTGGAGCAACAGCAGGATGGAACCGGTGAAGCCCTGCCCAAGCAGCGGTCCTGCCCCGACGTGGACAACTGGGGACTGCGCTCGCCGGCATTCCACGTGCCTCTCTCACCCTCCTCGCCTGGCTCCCTGGCGGATATCTCAGCCTCGCTGCCCAGCTTCCTCTCACCGGGACAGGCCTCACCCACACACCGGCCCCTGGCCAACCTCGTGAAGTCCCTCTCCACCGAGCTGGAGCTCAAGGAGGCTTCCTTCTCATCATCGTCCCTCAAGCCGCGGCCCCTCCTCAGCCTGGTCAAGTCCATCTCCACCGAGATCTCCCGCAGCGAGCCGGAGGTCTCCCAGTCCAAGTCTGACTCACGGCTCAACCTGCACCTTCTCCGGCAGCTCACCCAGTCAAAAGACTCCCGCACTGCGCCACCCTCTCCAGTCAACCTCTCCCCGACCGGAGAGTCCAAACCGGGCTTCTTCAAGACGGAGCTGGAGGACACAAAAAGGAAGTTCCACGAGGCCATGCAGGAACCACTCAGCATGTTCAGCAAGATCATTGGCGACGACGGCGTTTCTGGCAGCCCTAAGCATCAACGAACAACCAGTTCTGTGGACTCCCCAAGCCATAAAAGCTTCTACGCAGTCATCGCCAGATCCACCGGAGATTTGACCAATACGGACTCCCAGGCTAGGAGCACCAAACAGTCCGAAGGGGACTTCAACCTACCCGTCTGTAACTGGTCTGTCAAACGCGCCAAGAGGAAGAGGTCCTGTTGCTCCCACGAGCGTCTTGGCCGACTGAAGGACCTCAGCCCGTCTCTGGAGCTTTGCCCCCATGCCGATGGCATCATGCAGGTGGTGAGGGTGCCAGGGAACCACCAGACCGCTACAGTGCCAGCCTCGGGACTCTACCTGCTGACCATCCTCTTTTACTGTTATTTCATCCTGCCTTTGACCACATACATGTCAGGGCTCTGCCTAGGCCTGATTTTTGGCTTCATGCTGGGACTTTTCCTCATCCGCCTGGGCATGTCCAGACAGACCACTCCACCTTACAGACGCATGGCAAACCAGTACGACTACAGTCATCCAACTGACCTCCAGAGTGACCCTCCCTGCTTAAAGGTGAGTCTGTTGAAGTTTAAGTATCAAATCAAACTTTAGACTTTTATGATTTTTCAAAAAAAATCTTTTCACAAGGAGCACAATATTGTGAAAAAGATCATTGCAGAGAATGTTGTTATTACAGAGTCTTCATCTCTCTGTTGTTTCGTCTGAGGAATGTAATGCTTTTTTTAATGTGCCACATTGCAGCTCCGACTGGAGAAGCTGCAATTACTGTCTCTGTGATTCTTCACAGACACACCAAGGCCATTATTAATGTGGCTCTTGTGCAGTTCACTCAGCCAGACAAAGCCCGATGTGTCACAGCAGACTTACACCTACTCCCTTTAAAACCTTCTGCCTCTTTCTCATGTCAGGGCTGAAGACGCCCAAATTGCGTTGTGTGGCAGGTTCGAAGCAGGGCAAGGCTGATCTGAGAACAGCCACAGCAGCGTGCCCATGTTTAACCAGCGGCTGCCGAGCTTGTTAGAGTTTTGTGAGTTGGGCTGTCTGACTCACTGACCCCACTGCGGCCGAGCAATTCACAGCTGCATGAGTGACGGAGACTCGCTTGATTTTTTGCGGGGACGAATGAACCCAAGGCCCCATTTATAGTCTGTCCTTTTGGAGCAGATCACAGACAGAGTAAGTCTGGTGCCGCTGAGTCAATTGTAAGTAATAAAATCATAATCATCGTACATGTGTGCTGCTTTCAGGGCTGGTTGAATGAAATGTACACCTACGACCCGGATTACTACACCCCGTCCCTGACGCACTCTGTGTTTGTGTCACTGGAGGGCCAGTGTCTAAGACTGGGTTACCCCCGCCAGAGCATCAGACGCCGGGCCACCTTCGACGAGCAGCCCCAGGAGTCCACTTTTGTCCGCTCGCGCAAGATCCAGCTCGCCGGCAGCAAGGTCTGTCTGTGGTCCATACATTCAAAAAATGGTGTTCTTGTTTTATTTATTTATTTTTTACCAAGGCAGAAGGATATGAATGTGGTAGTAAGTCATCCACAAAGGGGGATCATCTTGATTTCATGGTTGTGATTTAGTGATTCAGCTGCCAGTTATTTTTAGACCATCCCAAATATCTGTACCAATAAGAGCTCTTTTTGTAGATGACCCAGCATGTTTCTGTGTGCTGTGGCATATCTTGAACTTAGGCTGCGTGCATGTTTTTGTATTTGTGTGTGTGTGTATGTGTGTGTGTGTGTGTGTGTGTATGTGTATGTGTGTGTTGGGCACAGGTGTTCCTGCTCCCAGCTGCTTTGGCACGCAAGCGGGTATGGAATCAAAAGTACCCCATCTGCATTACGCTGGCAGAGGGCGAACAGCCTGTGATGGAAGAGCTGAGGGACGAGGTCCAGCCTGGAAGTGGGGGAGGGGATGGGGGAGGGGGAGGTGGAGGTGGTGGTGGGAGTGAACCTCAGCATCAGCAGGAGCAGCAGCAGAGAGAGGAGAGGCCCAGCACACTCACAGCAGCCGCCAAACCCAAATCAGGCCCCCGTGCCGTCACGCTGTACCTATTTGGCAGGACAGGGCGCGAGAAGGAGGAGTGGTTCCATCACCTCCTGACTGCCTCCAGGGTTGACAGACAAGACAAGCTGAGCAGATGTGCCTCCAGATCAGGTACGGCAATTCGGCAGTCATTAAATAACCCATAAACGATGGCAAATCAGGTCCCACACCTGCACATATGGAGATAAATAGCCTGCTGTCATTGTGTCAGACCTGAGTTGTAAATCTTTTATTTCCATTGGTTGATGACTCAAGAAAAGGTCAGTTGAGCTTGCTGGAAAATCTTATCAAAACATCAAAATACAGAGCTCGATGACAGGTGAGTGTACACATACTCGTTTATCCTTGTGATAAACAAATGTCAATATTACTTGAGAAGTAACTTAAGACAGCTCATAATAACTGTGCTCAGTCAGTGTTGCTTTCTAAAATGTCACATCCAAATGTAATCTCCAAAAATATCACATTTATTTGACACTCTGTCAGGTCTCTGTCTTTATACATCCCACTCCCGTCAATACTAACCAAACTCTTTCCCTGACACTCTTGTGTGTGTGTTTGCGTGTGTTTGTGTGTGTGTGTGTGTGTGTGTGTGTGTGATCCTGCAGACATGTCAGTGCCCCACGTGGAGAGCCCCGGCAGCCCGGTACAATCGAGCCGCATGTCCAGTCGGGGCAGTGCCGAGGACCTAGCCTCCGTACTGCTGTGCCCACGTGACCTGGCCGGTAGAATGCGCGGTAACCTCCTGCTACAGGACTACACCTCCTACATGGGCACCCTCCTTAGGTCCCAGGGCCCCACCCCTTCAGCCAGCCCTGGGCCCAGCAGCACGCAGGCCAGCCCTACAGAGAAGGTACTGCACTGGTGTGGGGGGACGAACACACGTTCAGGCATATATGGGGAATTTTTCTTGTCAAAGACAAATGTAATTACATGTAATCCAGGGTCAAAATTAATTTTTCGATATGTGAATATCTACCAGTCTCTGACAAATTGGTTAAAATACACCAGCCATTCATTAGAAAACTGTATTTTTCTGTAACCTTCAAAATTGGCTGGTGCTAACTTTGGGCCCTGCATGTAACTGTAATTTGTAATAGTATTTAGATTAGATCGTAGTTGTACTGTATAATAGATTTTAATGACTTTATAATGCCATATACTTTTTTGATTGAGTTTCATGGACATAAAAATATATAAAAGGTTGCTAAATGAATTCCATGATTTTTAATCATTCTGACTGCAAAGTGCAAGTGAGAAGGCAGTCTTTGGCCCACAGAGTGTTCTGCATGAGTTCAATCCCCCCCAAAAAACATTCATTATAAAAAAGAAATTGGCTTTAGAGCTACAGTGGTGGCAGATTGGCTTGTTACGCTGTTCAGGAACACGCCGTGCTGCCAAGCATGCCACTTACAGAGTTAATGAAGCTCGTTTAAGCAGCTGCAGCCCAACCTTTCTCTGCCATAATCTGAAGCGCAGAGGACCACCGGGACTCATTAAAAAAAAAAAAAAACGCTCCTCTGGCCAGAGAGCTAACTGATCCCAGGTCAGATAGACGTGGGCAGCAGGAATCATGTCAACCTCATGTCACTGCGGCTTTTTCTAAACAGGACATGTGCTGTCACATGGATGGCCCTCCTCCTGCCTGGATCAATGCTCTAATTGGCCGGATCTTTTGGGACTTCCTGCGGGAAAAGTACTGGGCGGACATGGTCTCGCACAAGATTCAGAAAAAGCTGAGTAAAATACGGGTGAGTAGGCTGACGTACAGCAGAGTGAATTCACCATTTTGGGTGAAGTTGAAAGCTCACATGTGTAGTGGTGCTGTTGCTAGTGACTTCACGTCTTGAACTGACTCTGCATTGCGGATTATGGACACTTTTACAAATACAGCATGTTATGCAACAGTTGCATTTTACATAATCTTTTATAATGATCCAAACTGAATTTGCACTATTCTGTTTGGTGGAATGACTATGCTGATGCTTATTCCAGCTTATGTAGATAATGTCTGCCACCAAAATAAATTCTATATGGGGTTTGTCCAAATGCAAACAATGTATGCATTTTTATAGCTCTCTCTCTCCCTCTGTGTGTGTGTGTTCAGTTGCCTTACTTCATGAATGAGTTGACACTCACAGAGCTGGATATGGGCTCCTGCATGCCTCAGATCATCAACACGTACGAACCTCGCTTCAACAGCAGAGGTAAGTCTGGATCATCAACACGTACGAACCTCGCTTCAACAGCAGAGGTAAGTCTGGATCATCAACACGTACGAACCTCGCTTCAACAGCAGAGGTAAGTCTGGATCATCAACACGTACGAACCTCGCTTCAACAGCAGAGGTAAGTCTGGATCATCAACACGTACGAACCTCGCTTCAACAGCAGAGGTAAGTCTGGATCATCAACACGTACGAACCTCGCTTCAACAGCAGAGGTAAGTCTGGATCAACACGTACGAACCTCGCTTCAACAGCAGAGGTAAGTCTGGATCATCAACACGTACGAACCTCGCTTCAACAGCAGAGGTAAGTCTGGATCATCAACACGTACGAACCTCGCTTCAACAGCAGAGGTAAGTCTGGATCATCAACACGTACGAACCTCGCTTCAACAGCAGAGGTAAGTCTGGATGAGCCGCATCATGCAGCACATCACTTTGGTGCGTACTGCGCCATGTGTGTTATCGAGCGTGGCACACTGGCTCTGTTACTGTGTTGTTCGGTGTTGTCATGCGCAGGTCTTTTCGAAAGATCCGATTACATCTTCCATCTCAGAGGACTGATGGCCCAGCCACTGCTTCTGTTCTCTGATGTGACTGGCCCCGGTCAGGGATGAGATCAGATATTATCCCCCTGTAATCTCAGAATGCATAATGCAGCTGTGGCAGTCACTCTTGTGTGTGCATGTGTGTGTGTGTGTGTGCACGTGTCTTTGTGAGCATGTTTTGTTTATAAGTGTGTGTGTGTGCGCGCTTGTATTTTTTGTCTGCTAAAAAGTGTCAGTAGACAGCAAACTTTTATATCCATGTTATCCATGGATCGATGCTTTTGTTTAACATTTGTATGAGGGCATGTTTCCGTGTGTGCATGTGAGATAGAAAGAGAGAGAGAGCGAGAGAAAGAGAGGTGGGGGCAGAGAGAGAGAGAGAAGGCTTGTTTCTGATTATTGGACACATTGGTGACTGACATCTGGATGGGCTGCCTCCAAGCTTAGACCAGACTCCAAGCATGACTGGTGCTGAAGTGTTTTCTGTACGCAGTTCACTGACAGCCCATATGCACATATACACTCATATACAAACACACACACACACACACTCCCTAATCAGACCTCATCCCATTTGCAGATTTGCCACACTAGTTATCAGACGTTTATTATAATCTGCCGTAATTTAGCATAATTGAGGATGCCCATAATCAAATCCTCGAGCGCTTGTTGTAATCCCCCTGAAATATCACGCAGATTAAGGGCCCTGCTGTCATTGTCTTGAGCTAATGAGTTCTCTCTGTAAATTTGCTTTTTTCTTATATCCATCCAGTAGACAGTCTGTGTCTGTGTGACACTTTTAAACATGCTCAGGATACTGTGTGTGGTATCAGTTGAAAGGAGAATCTTTCATGCATGTATGGATATGAAAGCAGTTTTACTGAGTGGCGTTCCATTCCTCGCAAAGAGAAACAGTGGAATGGCCCTGAAGTTGAAAGCAAAGGTCTGGACTGGAGTCAGTATGCGCATGCTGAACAAAGCCACTATGAATCCCTTGTCAAAAGGAAAATCCATCTGAAATCCATTACGATCTCAAGGGATTTTCCAGCCAATCCTACCACAGTGTCAGGGCAGATATTGGTTTTATGAAAAGCGATAGGATATTCTATAGGACTGAATAATCCTACTAAATCCAGTGTTGCTGAGGCATTTGTTAGGTGGGTGAGTGTGTGTGTGTGTCTGTGTACACGGAACAGTGTGTGAAACAGGGTGATTATGCCTATGTGACGTATGTTCTTTTTGACTGCTGAAATGCTGGACTTATGTTGCTATTGATGCGGCAATGCGTGTCTGTGTGTAAGAGATTGTAGTTACTGCAACTGTGCAATTATGTGTGTGTGTGTTCATGTATTTTATTACCTCCGCCAAGGAGGTTATGTTTTAGAATAGAATAGAATAGAATAGAAAGCCTTTATTCACTGGCTTTTATTATTATTATTATTATTATTATTATTATTATTATTATAGCAGACATTCTGTGCATCTGTTCGTGTGTGTGTATGTGTGTGTGTGTGTGTGTTTGTCTTGGTGTATGTGTTTGTGTAGCAGGCATTTACTTAACATTTGTCTGACTCGTGTGTGCTGTGCCTGTGCTTGCATTGAGACTTGTCCTCCTCTGTCTGTTTTGTGCTCCAGGTCTGTGGCTGGAGCTGGACATGGAGTACACTGGCGCTCTGCAGATGACCCTGGAGACCAAGATCAACCTGGCCAAGCTGGGCAAGGACAGTCTGGAGCCTGACCGAGTGGTGGAGACAGAGAGAGCGGGGTGAGAGAGCCAGAGAGCAGAGAGCCGAAGAATAGCGCCCTCTTGGGGGATCTGTCGGTAGTGGCGAAGACAGGGCGGTTTCAGGAGGTGGAGCAGTTGTCTGGGACTGGGGAATTCACCGGACGAGTCTGACTCCTGTTAGCTCCTGTGAAAATGAAAGTGTCTTTGAGCATGTTACTATAACCTCTAATGAACCAACTCAGGAGAGTACAATGGAGCCACTTGTCCAGCCATTGTCAAATATGCCACTCTGAGCTCTTTATTGAAATGAAATGCACCTTATTAATATAGCTTATTTGTCATTCATAAAATGAGACAATTAATTAGGGCTGGAAATTGATTTGATTTGATCAATATTGATTCTACTGTTGATACTGCTTGTATAGGCTATAATGTAGCCTATAATTATGTGGTGGCCATATTGGCTAATTAGAATGAGATAAACCATGTAGAACTGTGTTGTCTATTTTGTCTATTTCAGAAGTATACAATTCTAGTAGACTGATGGATTAGTATCTAGATTTTAGATTCCCACTCCTATTAGCAATGTGAATTTCTGATTTTCATGACAGCTCTTTGGAGCTTATGTAAGTGTTTCTATGTATGTATTGACTTAGGTATGTAGTTTTCTTCATTCCTCCCACGGTTTTCCTAGAAAGGAATTTAAAAAAATTTCCCTGAAGGCATATCCGGAACCACACCAAAACCTGCTACTCTGATGTTGTCTTTGTAAAATATAGGTTGCTAGGATACCTTACAGGCATGTACGTAGGCAAATTAGTCATCAAAAGCAGTTATATTACATGCTGTTGTGTAATGTTGAAGTAACATTATTGTTTGTTCCCACTTAAGGTCTTTCTAAAACGTTTTTTGCTGATTTTGCTGTGACTTATTGTTCATCATCCGGTGTGATTCAATCCATAGCCCTGTTGTTTGAGGTCAACAAGTGCTGTCTTTGGGAAAAAGAATGAGACACTTTACTTGAGGGTGTCGACATAAGAGTAGCATAAAACATGAAACAACTTGTGTCATAAACATTAATATCACTTTATTAATGTTCATGACTGTTGTCATTAAATGTCATTTGGTTTTTGTAATGTAAAGTTGACATGTTTGGGATGAAGACATTACAAAACCGAAATGACACTTAATGACAGTCATAAACATTTGAAGCGTCATAAACATTGAAGTGCCATTAGGTGTATCAGATATATCAGGGCTATTGATTGATTCACACATTCTGATTAGAATTAGGCTCAGTGTGTACATTTACAGAATCTGCTTATTGCTACAGCATGCACCCCCACTGCCTATGTGTGCAGGTGTGTGTGTGTGTGTGTGTCTTAGTTGACAAATTGCAATGTCATTAATAATCAGAGGCTTTGCTTATTGTCCATCATTTAAATTAAGGCCCAGTGTATATTTAATTGTTTAGATTTCTACAGCAGCAGAAATGAATAAGCATGTGTTCCCACTGCTTGTGTGTGTGTGTGTGTGTGTGTGTGTGTGTGTGTGTGTGTTTGGGGTACAGCAAGTCCAGGCTGTGTGTTCTGGCAGACAGTGATGAGGAGTCATCCAGCGCTGGTTCCACCGATGAGGAGGAGGTGCCTCCTCCTGAGCCGCAGTGGAATCTGGGTGAGAAAGCTGGGAGTCTGGCAACCACAGATGGGTACGAGTTTTAATCCCTCACACACACACCCCTCAGAGATTGATTATCAACTCACTGTTTCAAGTAGCATCATAAGGCCTCTATAATGCACCTGTCCTACTTCAAATTGCGAAAAAGTTTCATAGTGCCCTTTTTGACCTTGTTCAGAACTGCCTTTTAGTTTGCTTTGGTAAATACAAGTATCTTGTGTTCATGATGGCTTTGCTTCACAGAGCTGCTTGTGAAACAACGTAATCCTTCTCACTTTCGTTTCTCAGAAGACACAGTGCATGATCCAGATTGTGTCTTGACGTCACTTTGGCCAGTCAGTCTGAGTGGCTTGCTAAATCATATTTTCAGACCTTGGCTGCCAAAAAAACCCACAACTGGCTTGGGCCATTTTAATTTTTTTTTTTTTACAGTAATATCCACATAGTATCCTCCATACATACTCAAATAATAAAATCTCCATTATGGAAAAGTAAAGTTGTCATAGAATGTGCCCTTTAAAACATCCTGACCAAATTATATAAGAGACAGTTTCATTGAAAGGAAAAAGATAATAAATAAATAAATAAATACACTGTATTTATGTTACACTGTACATTTCAGCAATCTTAAAGTGCCTTTATCCTAAGAAATTGTGTAACACATCAGAATGCAAACTGAAGATGCAGCACTTCACCCTGTGTCTGACTTGTTGGATTGTTTATACTCTACTTATGATTCTGTACAGTTTTGCTCAGTAAACTGTCTACTGTCACAGTAGCAAAGCACAACTCCTCTGACTTTGATCCTCTATCCTTAATGCAGTCCCAGCCCCCACCCCCCTTCCTCCCAACCAATCCTCCAACAAAGTTCAGTTTGGTTCCTATTTTCCATAATGTCCCATTAGGTCTTAATACTCTGAAATTGGGACACTAGAACTTGATGGCCTGAAGTTCTATCTTTGTATTATGCAAATGGAACTACTGGAGTCTGTCGTAATTGAGGTGCTGTGTCCTTGTGCGTTATAAAGTGTTTGCATTTTAATTATCTCGTCGGTGGGTGTGGTGTAATTTTGTGCTGCTACAAAATTGCTGTTGTGCCTCAGATCTGTCACTTGAGAACGCCTGATAAGACGTGGTGACGGCTGTTTCCTCCCTCTCCCCTCCCCTCCCCTCTTGTTTGCAGTGCTGTTGCCAGTAGCAGGACGGGCCGGAGGATTTTGAGATTTGTCGACAAAATCGCTAAGTCTAAGTACTTCCAGAAGGCCACGGAAAATGAGTACATTAAAAAGAAGATTGAGGAGGTGTCCAACACGCCGCTGCTGTTGACCGTCGAGGTGCAGGAGCTGTCCGGGACACTGGCCATTAACATCCCGCCTCCCCCCACTGACCGGATTTGGTATGAGCCAGTAGCTATAGCCTTAATTGTAGTGGAAAAAAACACCTATCTGCATGCATGTCCTCTGTGTGTGACTCATGGGTCAGGTCAAACCTAAGATGGCAGCTCATCATGGCAGGCTGTGGGTGTGAGATGTCTCCCTCGCCAAGCCAAAACTGGGTATAATCACGCTTCAGTAGCGGATCATCCCCATGTAGCATGCCTTGGCACTGCACTGCAAGTAAGAGGATGACCAGAATGAATTAAAACAGATGAAAAGAAGAAGAGAGAAAAAAAGCTTAGCATCAGGCTTGCATGTGGGCAAGGGGGAGTGTACTTCTGATCAAGTGGTGATGTAAAACCCCCACGTCTTTACTTTTTCTTTTTCTTTTGTTTTTGCAGTGATATATAAGGACAGACAAATAATGATAATTCAGTATGCAACTGAGCCGCATCCATAGCACAGCACAGTGTATGCACAATGAAACAGAAGCAGATGCAAGATTGATGCAAGCTACAAGATGAAAAAAAAACTAACAAAAACTATAAGAACTATTAAAAATGATTTATTATTCGTTCAACAAATTCTCTTTTATCTTCCAGTCTACAGAAATGTCAGAATTGTTTGTGATGTAAATTTAAGGACTATATCAACAGAGACTGCATTCATTCCAGGGAATGACATTTGCACCAGTCCCCAACAGACACAAATTAATGATTCATATTAGGTGGCTGGTCAATATCACCCTTTCTTTCTCACATTTTAAAAAGTTAACCTTGACGTATTCAAATGGAAATTTAAGCCTCCAGCTCAGTACTGTCAATAACCTGTAAATGACCTGTACAATACATGGAAATGGTTGTTATTTTAATGAAGTAGTATGTCAAGGGTGTGTCTGACATCCGTCGGTCTGTCTGCCTGTCTCAGGTACAGCTTCTGTGAGCCTCCACGTCTTGATGTAAGGGTGCGTCCCAAACTGGGTGAAAGGGAGGTGACCTTTTGCCACGTAACGGAGTGGATCGAGAAGAAGCTGCAGGATGAGTTTCAGGTTGAACCTATTCTCCAACCCACACACATATTAGGATAAACATTCCTCTGATTGTGTCCCTCATTTTCGTAAGAGTGGAATGCCATTCATACCCAAATCCTGTCAGAGAGTTAATCATGCTGGTTAAAGATGCTGGTTCATATCCACATGTTTTTCATGTCAGAGTTCACTTAAGTTGAATGTACAAAAAGAGGATTTGAAACACTGTTCTGCCTCCATTTGTATAATTGCATGATTGCTTTACACTTCACTCCCCCCCTTTCCCAAACATTTGTGTCTTGCAGAAAGTGTTTGTGCTGCCAAACATGGATGACATCTTCCTGCCCCTCATGCACTCGGGCATTGACCCCCCCGCCAGCTCGCCACCTCACAGCTCCTCCATGGAGTCCATAGAGCGGATTCCCCAGGAGCCCTCGATGGAGTGGGAGTAGTGCTGCCTCCCTGTGGACACCCATGGAAATGCAGTGCTTGGCAGTAGCTGAATCCTTGCATCCCCCCCTAAGCCCTTCTCCCTCAATCTTTAAACACTTTATACGCTAAAAAATGATTCAGATTTGACCGATTCATGCCGGTTCAGGGCTTAGGGTTAGGAAGGCACTGGAATTCAGACGTGTTGCCAAGGGAAAGGCAACCTCACCCCAGCCAGATATGTAGCCTGTGTGCCCGTGTGTGCTGTGTTAAATTGTTGCTGTCTTTAGAACCTATTGCAGTGCAGCTGACTGTGCTTTAGTTAATGAACATTGTGTAAGCAGGACAAGCTAAACATCATACTGAAAATCTAGTGGCTGCCTGATGTTCCTAGATGTACATCTGTGTTTTTAACTCAGAGGTAGAGATGGGAGAGCTAGATGCTGCAGAAACCCATTGCTCTCATTTAGGCTTTCTGTTCTGTGTTGCACAAATTGCAATGTAAATGCACAAGAGTGTTTGTACTGTAGGACTGGCAGTCTGAGGGGCTGGGGGGTGTTTCTGTACAATATCACAATTTTGACTAGATAAATAAGAACTTGAAGCTTTGTTGTTACTTTTATGATGCTACTTTTAATATTCGCTTATGAAAATATCTGGAAAGACACCAGATTTTACCCAAAATGTTATAATAATAACAATGGTTGACCATCTTATGAAAGCACATTTATTGTTATAAATTAAGCTTCACACCACATGAAAATAAGTGACCTTAGTTGAAAAAGGATGTTTGACAAGATGCTTGTCCTGTTTCCAACGTCATCCTTTGCTCTGGTCAAGTCACCTCCCCTGTGTAGACGTTAATTAGAATGCCTCACCCAGTTGAACTCTCACATTCCCAGATATTTGAAAGCAGCTATAAAACAAGCTCTTAAACCTAGTTCTGAAAATGAGAGAGCCACTACCAGGAAATACAAGAAACTCCTCAAACTGGCTTTGTGCAGAACAAACCCCTTAGTTGGAGCATCTGAGGAGTTTTCAGATATTATGCAAAAACGGCACCACTGTGATTTACAATGGCTTGCTCCTAGCCGGCTCCTAGCTCCTCCCAGACTCACTGTCTTTGTGAAGAGAGTCTGGCCACTCCTGATTAGTAATTCAGTACTGAAATGAACACAGACTTTGTGCTAACTTTGATATTACTAGTCCAGCTATAACTAATTGCGTTGATCATGGATTCCTAACGTTATTTCTGACCTTGCCATTAACACATCACATTGGCAGTAAGGAAGCAACATATTTGCTTTTGTCTTTCTGACGGCAGTTTCTTGATGTTTACAGACATTGCATACTTTCGCTTTCTAAACTGTCATCTCTTCTGGTTGCTGATTGGCTGATGGAAATTCTATTGCATTCATCACTGCTAGACTGGTATCTCAGCAAAATGAAAATTCTAGTCTGGTTCAAACCAGGCTAAAGCACAGCAATGTCATATATAGGCAATGCTAGCACAAATGGTGCCATCTAAATAGGCCACTAGGAGCTGCTGCTGCTGCTGCCACTGCTGGCATGGCTAACTGCGCTGCTGTTGCTGCTGCCGGAGCTGGTGCCCTCCCCGGGGCTCTCGTCCTCCTCCTCAGGCTCCTCGTGCTCCTCCAGCACCTCCAGACTCTCACAGATGAGCCCCACCTGCCGACGCATGTGCGCCATGGTGCTCTGCATGCGCGCCATCTTGCGACGGAGCGCTGTGGCGATGGCCCGCTGCTGGCTGCGCTGCGTCTCGTAGCGTCGCTGCAGGTCGCGGTAGCAGTTGTGCAGCGGCTGCGAGGTGCGGCTCAGCTGCGTGCCGCAGCCCATGGGGCACAGCTGGCTCCAGTGTGGGCAGGTGCTGGTGTGCGAATCAGCGTCACGGCGGAAGACGCGCGTGCCGCACCCTGGGTGTGGGCAAAGCAGCCACTCAAATGGGCAGGTGGAGCTGTGGAGGTACTCTTCAGAGAGGGGGAAGGTGGCCAAACAACCCTGAGGTGTGTTGCGACACTGGTGCACAAGGAATTGGAAAAGAGGAGATGAGCCATCAATGCCACAAATATGTGTCACTGTCACTTGGGTCACCATCCATCCTAATGCATGACTGACTATTATAACTAAGAACTTGTCTCACATCAACAAAATCGATAATGCAGGTCAAAAAGACCCAATCATGTTGTAGCAAATTTTTTAAGCAATTTATAGCAATTAAGCAATTTTTTTTGTAGGAACTCACCTTGACTTGCAGACGGCTGATGGCTTTGCTGAGCCTGAACATCACAAACATCAGGTTCTGAGTCACTGGCTTCCTGCAGCAAGGGCATGTTTCTTGTCTGTGCCATAATATAGAAGAGGAGGAAATGTCTCACTATTTTTAGAGCACATTTACAAAGAAGCGCATCTGTCTGCTTTCCGTGATCTAATGGTGTCACCATCACCATTCTCTTTTCCGTGATTCAATAGTGACACCATTGACACCAGGTATCAACACTTCTTATTTTGTGTCTGTTATGTGTCACGTATGGGCTATATGGGCTATACACCCAATATTTTACTCAGAAAAGCAGAGTGTTTTTTCAGCCATTGATCTAAAGCCCTTAAAGTGATCCATAAAGGCAGATCTGGTGGTTTCTGACCATGCGTTCATTAATGTAGTTCCACTGTGGGAATTGCTATTTTATTCAACAGTGATGCCAAGGTTGCTTCCTTACTCAGAGTGATGGTCCCTAAGTCACAATCAGTGGAAAAGTCTTGCTGTAGAAGAAATCATGGAGCAATGCTTTTTGACAACCCTGCAGAGAAGTCCAGCTAAAAAAACTGTTTGGCCGGTATTAACTGGTTTCACCAGCTAGTTTTCTGTCATGTTAAAGTGTTGAATAATACTGATGACGATGTTTTTTGATTGCTATGCCAACCATTTCCAGCTTTCATACCGGCATAACCAGCCTACTTCATCAATGTCCAGTTTGTCAGACTGGACATGCTGGTGCTACCTGGACCAGGTAAACCAGCTGTCTGTGTTTTTGGATAATTGTTGATGGTTTAGCTGGTTGGACCATCATAAACCAGCCAAAACCAGATGCCAGTATAAGGTGATTTTCAGCTGGATTTTTCTGCATGAAAATAAAACTGGAGTCAGTTCTGTGTGTACCTCTTCAGCCACTGTAGGATACACCGCTTGCAGAAGATGTGGTTGCAGGCCACTCGCACAGGACAACGCAGGACTCCTCGGCAAATGATGCAGATCAGGTCGTAGTCCGGCGTCTCCACAAACAGGTCCACTTCGTAACCTCCACTCTGCTCATAACCACAACATGGATTTTGCAAGAAGATTAATATCTTGGAGCATAAATATATACTGCACAATGTAACACATTTAAGAACCCGCTCTGCAGGAAACCAGTGATGGATGACTAAACTGCTGAAATCCTAAAAATTTAGTTCCTCATTTCAAAATCTGCCAAAAAGATTATAGAGGGATATGTAATGACATTTACTGTCATCAACTAGGAATTATTTTATAATACCTAATTAACCTCACTGGAATCTGGTCCTGAACTGCTCTCATCATCTCCTTGAGTTCATTTCCTATTCCATATTAAACTCAAATCTGAGAGAACAGCTTCCAGAGAAGACATAGTTTTGGCCTGGCCTCAGCTCAGAGACTTTCAAACAGGTCATTAAAAAAATCCTAAGAGAAAAAGGAGAAAAGTCTAATTAAAACAGCTGAAGTTAAGTGAGCTATGGGGTCCCCTTCTGCTGTTTCCCACTTTACCATATATTTTGTATGCATGAGTTCTGCAGTGTTTGTCAGGCTGGACAATGCAGAGCTCAGCCTGAATGCAGAGGCACATGGCCAGCTCTCACTGAACTTGTCTAGAAGGTCAGCTGACCCACTGCAGTCAAGGCTGGTCTCTCTCTGTCTCTCTCTCTCTCTCTCTTTCTCTCTCTCTCACTCTCTCACTCGCTCGTTCTCACTCTCTCATACATACAGCGTGTAACACAAATTACTGATAAAACTATAATAAAAATAGCAAGGAATGTGTATGAATTTTAACTGAAATTGGGAAATTATTATATTTCAGGTTCATTACGTGACGCTTCTATTGCAGAATGCATTAGGTTGGCCTAGTTCCCACACATTTAAGATTTAAATTGAAGTACAATTTACATTATATTTGGTTTGGTTTACATGTGAAAAAAATAAACAAACAAAATTTGTAAGGAAGGCACAGTTTGTGTACACAACACAAAAACACCTCCCACACCTCTTCTCATGACACATGATGAATCAATCACACATCTTCACCATCATCCTGAACACTCACCATGTTGACAGTTTGTGCTGCTATCAGTGGCTCCCCATAGATCCTGGTACCATCACTGCCGTAGTGGTCGTGCTCTCACCGGCTCAGACCCCATACACACATGAACATGAAGGCCACATCGAGCCCCATTCAAGATGAGGCCTGACAATAGTGGGTTAAAACAGTCTGAACCGAGATCATTTGACTGCATACATGTTACACTCATTTCCACCCATCACTTTGACTTTCTAGCACCAGCAACCAGGTGGCTATAGTCACTATATGGTCACTACCAGATAACATTCATGGCAACCACCTGGGAATGAGGATCTTTTTTTTGTAACCATCCAGGTTTTACCAGGTGAACAAAGGTATTGCCATAGAAACCAGTGAACTTTCAATAGCAGTGTGTGATGTGTGGAGGTCACAAATGCTATTCTCTTGGTGCTCTGCCATTTTGTGAGAGGTTTTCAATAGTTCTTTAGAACACAGTGGCATATTCTGCATAATATATGCCATTATGTTGTTTATTTACAAGCACTGTCCATCTGTTTACCGTATTGAGATGGCACATGCCAGATTTGCAAGAGAACAAAAAGCCTGTGTGAAAAGTAACTTTACTTGTCATATTTTATTGTACAATCCCATACGTTGAAAGATGAAGTTGTCTTATTGGCCTGTGTAGTACATATCTGGATGTCTATCAAATTACTTGTGATATAATGGATTTAAATAGATTCAGCTTCGCTGAAATAGGCATAACTTTTAATAATTTTAATAATTTAAAAGTTATGACCGCCTATTTCAGCAAATTGTAATCCATTTAAACTAGGTTCAGGTATTGCCAGTGTTTATCAGTGTATTGCCTAATCTTCATCAGAGATCATTTGCTGGAGTGGACAAAGGCAGTGCCACACAGTAGATGGAAGCACATCCTGTTGAAGGCGTGCCAGTGTCAGTGAAGACCATCATCCCAAGGATCCCAGAAGCGTACGTGACCATCAGTGACAACAAGCATGTATTGTTTGAGGGTTTTTTTGTACGATATGAGTCACAGTAAGGCTACTGCATGTAACAGCAGTAACAGCACTGATAACAAAAAGAAATGGAAGAAGAAATATTTTGTCACATGTGCAGTCAGTCTCTATGACTTCAAAGACCTTCCTTGAAGGAAGTTTATTATTTGTGCTCATACTGGAACCAAGTGGATTAATCATTGACAGATTACACTGATATCAATGTCCTTTAAAAAACACTGGGCAAAATATGCATTGAATTATACAATCAGTATCATCATGGTAAATGACATACTACATTGTAGGTGTACACACTCTGATATGGTTAAATCACCAATTAAGTCTCTTGAAAACATTCCTGCTTTGCAGTTTCTTCCTAAAGACTTGTTTCAAAATGAAAGAGGTCAGAAATATTTGCTGTCATGTAACAATGTCTGTGCATTGTGTAACTGTGTGTATTGTGTAAGGTGCTTGCATTCCTTATTTCTACCATGATAACATAACTGACTCCTCAATATATTGCAGTGCTGTCATACTTTGCTAGGCTATACTTTAAATTCAGCTGGCAGTGGAAACTGCATAGAAAAGAATCACTCTTTGTCCAAAACTAATTCATCATTTCATTCGCCTCCAGGAAATTGAAAAGTATGAGTACTTTTCCTGTGACCTGAGCTGAACTACCTCATCTGAAATGGCAGTTGCTTTTTTTATTTAACACCTTTCAGATTTTAGTGTGCAGTTAATCAGTGATGCTGTATAATCAACATCAACAGCCAAGTGGATGTTAATGATACCAATTCTTGCACTTAATGCAAATGCAAAATATATTGATTCTTTTATCTGTTGATTGTGTTATTACATCCTTGATAAGGTAAAGGTGTGCCCTTTCTTGGCAATTCATTGAGTAAATTCTTGTTTCCTGGTTCCTACTGAGATTGTGGGAAGCACTGCCCACACACATGTAACTGAAAGACTTTTTCAAATCTAGTCCAACTACACAACTAGCTGGCAAAGTCTGATGAAACACCTCTTGGCCCTCTTGGCAAAATATCAGTCTACCTAGTGTACTTACTGTAGTCACCAACAGTATTTTGTAAACTTGCAAAAAAGGTGACCAACAGTAACCAACAGAATTCATCTAGACTCATCTAGACCAACTGTACAAAGAACTAAGAGGAATGCTTGGCAACATAAATAAAATGTGATACAAAAGCCAAATGATATCTTGACAATATATTGTCCATGCAGTGTTGCCACTATAATTAGATAGTAGTGTTACCACATCATAAAAGACTGCAACGTGGCAGAGACCATGAATCTCAGAAACAAAAAGGGTGAGATTCCTTTTTATCTTTATCTTCATTTTATCTGATATCTTTTTATTTCTATCGGACACTATCAGGACATCATATTTTCAAATCACAGCATCACTAAAGTACTAGTGAAAGTCATTGGTTAAGATATCACAAGTCACACAAATCATATGCATATGGATATGGATGGATATTTTGAAGATGGCTATTTTGTTGACAGCACAACGAAAATAAATACAGAGAAAATCAAATTCAATACGACATTTTTGAAAGACTGAGTTGAAAAGAGTAAAATAGACAGATTCTTAATTAACAGTCTGAAACATAATGACCTATTTAAATTAACTGGTCAAGCAGACTTGCATATGTGTGCATTTCATGTGTGCAAAAAATAGGTCAGATCACAACCACTGACTTGATGGTTTGGTTTGGTTTGGTCGCTAATTTTTTAACTTAACACAAAATTTAGACTACATCTTTTTCATCATTGTGCAAGATTGGTTATCATGTTGACCCACATCTTGGCTGAAACAAAGCAACAGAGCCTCTATATTTAGACCAAAATGAGTCACAAGTTGCAACATTCTCTTAATACTGTGCCAATGTGAGTTACATAAGTAAAAGCCAGGAAAACCTGGAAACTGGCCTGACCCAGGGAGAATCAACAATACCAGCTTTATCTGTTCTTGTTTCTTGACAAGACACCCATTTGGATTTCCCGTAAACCAATGCCAAGGGCCTTTTTCCAACCGTCACATAATACACAGGTCCAAGAGGTGAGGTCATTTTTGATTCTTTGTCACTTTAATCATATTTCCCGTATCACATGTCCAGACATCATATTTTTGACTAAAAGAGAAGAAATCTTGGACAAAACTGATTAACTCTCTCTGACAAATGGGTAGCATGGTTGTTGGTGTTTCATGAGGATGATGACTGAGTGGATACTAGCTTGTGTAACTCCTGTGGTTGAGGGCTAAAGGTTCTACTCTGGATGTTCAAAATGCAAAATTGTGTGATCGATGTTACACAGTGCAATTTCAGACACTTTATTCTCTATTTTAAGTTGGTGTAGCTTCAAACAAGTGTGATTATGTTAATTTATGTTTACTGTAACTCCCTGTTTTCTTACAAAAAATGCCAGCCTTACATATGGGAAAGCAATCTCTCTCTCAGATCAGTATTGATTCATTTAGAGAATGCAACATTGATCCACTTGTTTGGGAAGGATTGAGCAGATCTGGAGTGTGTGGAATTGGGTGCTTAAATCCATGCGCTATAGTGTGATATTCTATTGTGAATACATAACAGACATAGAGCATTATGTTTTCAGGTACATTTATCTCAGTTTGACATTAAGAAAACAAGTCATGAGTGAATGTGTGAAAGAAAGAGTTCCAGTATGGAACACAAGAGACTTACAGCCACACTTTTCAAATGAGGTCATCCCATTTGAGATCAGAACAAAAAAAGCAACATCTAAACACAACAAACATGTAAATACATCCAGGTACATAGATAAAAAAAAAACAAAAAGAAACAAGACTAGAGAACTGACAGCAAGTAAGTCTCTAAAGTATCTTTTTCATATAAATCAGTTCGTCAAAGCCATTAAACATCTTTTAACTTTACTTGTTAAACAACTAGATTAGCTCAAATCATAAACTATGGTGCTATGAACAACTTTGATAAACAGAAAAAACGAAAGACTCCATATACACTGGATGAGAACGGTGACACCATTGTAGATTGGATACTGAATCAAGACACAATTCAGTACAGGAAGGCAGAACATAAGCATAATCTATGAAGGCAGTATTGTATAAATTTTCAACACAGTTAAAATATGTGGTAAATATATAAATATGTACTGCCCTCAACCCAATGCTTTTCTATATTTTTATCTATCCTCTCTGAACTCCACTGAGTCTTGCTCCATGTCCCTTCTGTGAACATCAAAATGAGTCCTCATCTACTTATCGTCCTGCTAGTGATTCTGGATTAGCCATTCGACACGCTCGGCAGCTGGGTCCTGAATACCTTGGCAGTTTTAAGGGTGTGTAACACCCAATCTCAAAACAGGACAAAGGCTGCAGTCTCCACCTGGAGTCAAGGCATATCAGCTCATTAATACACAGTACATGCATCACTTAACTCTAAAAGGCTGGATTAGCCGTGATCTCACTCTAGACAACTTGTCATTGCATAAAACAGACAGTGCACAATGACGCTGTATATAACAGACATTACAAAAGAATGGCACATCATCTCAGTAAAGGCCCAGTAACTTACTGTAGGACAAAGGATCTTCCAGACAATTAAGGCCACATCATGTTACCATTCTGTTGGGAACACGCTTGAGGTGAGAACTATTTAAGTATGTCATAAATACATATTATATTTAAATATATAATATAATATTTGACCATATACATGTTAATGCCCCAGCGGTCCATCTACTTAGCAGAGGCCTTGTTTTGGCCTGTTTTGCTCATATGCTGTGTATTTCAGCTTCTGCTTGTGTCTTGCTAGCGCGTCTGGATCTCCTGGATCTGCTGTGGGAAAAGACGGGCCCTGGAGGCCATGGCTGCCTTACGAGTGTAGGTGGTGCAGCGGGCAAAGATCTCCTGGGCCTGAGGCCTGGGTGGCACTTTGGGTGGGGTGGCAGCAAAGGGAGAGGTGGGGCTGCTGGTGGTAGGGCTGCTGCTGGAGGCTCTGCTGGGGCTGCTGGAGGCTCTGCTGGGGCTCACCTTGCCGCTGACGAGGGCCTCATCCTCCTGCTCGGTCTCGGTTCCCGACAGGCTCCCTGAGGAGCTGAAGCTAAAGTCTGCCTCGTTGCTGCTGGCTGTGCTGAAGCTACTCTTGCGACTGTCCAACTCTGTGCGCTCTGCAACAATGGCGCTGGTGGTGGCAGCAGCAGCAGCGATGTCAGGCGTGATGTGTGCCCGCTCACGGCTTGGGTCTAGCAGGTTCTCCATGGACCGCGACTGGCCACGTGGGGTGCCCTGGGAGAGATATCTGGAACAGCTGAGGGGGGTGGCTGAAGACAAGTTGACAGAGGAGCTATGGAACCTTCTCTGGAGGCCCATGTATGGATTGTTGTAAGGTTGGAGGTACATAGAGGGAACATAACCAACCCTGTCGTTGTATCTGTCAATTAGCAGAAGCACAAGAGAGTCAT
Source organism: Tenualosa thibaudeaui (assembly GCA_027481765.1). NCBI lineage: Eukaryota > Metazoa > Chordata > Actinopteri > Clupeiformes > Clupeidae > Tenualosa > Tenualosa thibaudeaui. Next base: position 12,790,098 of record JAIFZK010000002.1, read on the forward strand.
TAAAGAAGATTAAAGTGATAAGCTTGCAATATTCTGTCTTACATTCAATATCTGTGAGTGGGGTCATTCATTGACCAATATTTGATATAAAAGTCATGTCTATCCATTTACTTTTTTCCTGGTCCAGGGCAAAAATCTACATAATGCCCAGAAACATTTGACTATATATATATATAGATAATATTTGATAAAACTATTCAGCAAGCCTAAGTGCAAGAAGTCTTCCTACATGTGCTGGCCTGGCAACATGCCATTGCAGGAAATGGGCAAATGGAATTTACCTGACACTACATGTTACAATACAAGGAAACAAGGGGAAAGTATGACTCCTAAGGTGCCATTATATGGCTTCCTATTCAGGTGTCAGACTGATTTTACTGGCATTTCACAAATGGCACAAGTTACCTGATAAGCCACCAGCCATTGTCAGACTTGCGCAGGACTTCCACCACTGAGCCAATGTTCACTGATACTTCATCTCTTTTCTTGGATACATACTTTCTTGCCGCGCAGTACAATGTACCTGTTTGGTATTGAAGGTCAATGGGAAAAAAGAAAAAAAAAACACTGAATATGGATAATTCATGAAATAAACATTCCATGATATCATTTTTTTGTTTTTGCGGATATATACATTTAATTTTATTTATTGATAAAATTTTAATTTGAATTTTATATCTTGACTGATCAATTGATTGACTTACTCTCATAGGAAGCAGTATCAAAATCATCATAATCTTCTCCTTCCTCATCACATGGTTCCAAATATGGGGCAGGGAACCAGGCAAGACATTTCTCCTCATTCTCCACAAGCCACCAGCCTGCCAAACCAGAAAAATGTCAGCCATCAGACATGTATATAGATGTATGACACATATATAGACACACAGACACACACTCAGACTGGTCATAACAAATATGTTCCAAAATCCCCAAGCCCTGAACAATACAGTGAGCCTATGCACTGAAAGAAAGTCTTCCTCTTGTTCCTCTTCCGTTAAGCTCTTAGGGAATTAAACACACACAGGGCTGAGAAGCTGTCTATGACAGATTACTTAACACTACAAGTGACCAAACAAGAAACCAGAGCATCATAACTGGACTAATGGAATTTCTTAGGTATCTATGACTGAATGAATAGGATTATTGCAAGGGATTGCAATATGTAATGATGCACAATAAGCATGCAATATGATGAACAGGAATTGACCAACTGCACCTTTTTGGTCTTTGATGAGGACGTCTAGGGTTTCATCTATATCGACTTTGAAGGGTCTGTTCTTGGTGTCTTTGGTCTCGTAAGGGGCCATAGCACGGTAGGTCTGAGTTAGGAAAGGCTGGGTTACGTTTGCCATGCTGAAGCGCTTGCCTTGTGGGTTTGCTGATCCGTCCCCTTGCATCTCTGCCAAGTCATCCGAGGGCACTATAATGATGCTGGAATGGCACAGAGGGGGAAGAATAGCAATTTATAACATTATCAACATATTATAAGTTAACAACTTTTATTTATTCAGATGCTTTTTTCAGCCCACAGAGCACTAGAGTAGACTTTAAAGGAGATTGAGTGCATCTGATTAATCTCAAAAACCCCATACCTGTTCTTGCCGAAATCTGGTTCCAGATCATGAGCTTTCGGCTGGAAGAACTGGATAACCTCTGGACTCTGTGTCACACTGGGGTCACCCTGAATCAGCTCTGTGCTGTATTTCTCCAGAGCTTTGACGCGGTGGACACTCTTACTCGGCCCCTTCTTCTGAAAGGTCTTTTTTACATCTGTGGTTGAGAGGACCATGATACTTCATTGGCATTGTACATGGTATAAGGATTTAGCATAATAAGTGTGTAACACACTAATCTTTACTAATGAAAAATATTACAATTCTTCTTCTATTATTCTACTACTGCTACTACTAGTACTACTACTACTAAAAATAATAGTAATAATAATAATAAACAAATGATGGTATACAGCACCTCTGAACCTAGGGAGAATTCTGACAGTTTTGCCCAGAGGAGCTGGCGCTGGATATTTCTTTTTCAGCCGTTTCTGTTAGAAGACAAGTTCTCAAGTTCAGTATTTTTAATTTAGTTTTAAAAGATGCTATTATTTGTTCTCTTTCAGGAGTAATATCAGATGAATCCGTGTTCTTTCTGGAGATTTTACGGAAACTTACATGAAGACGCTTGAAGTCTTCGAATGATCTGTAGATGATAACCTCATTCTTATCAGACCAGACCACAGAGTTCATAAACATCTGCAAATAAAAACTATTGTTAGTCTGATGATGTGCACAAAATAATTAGTTCAATAAAGATAATGTGCAAAGAGATACGAAGAGAACTGAAGATGTTGGTGGTCTTACCTTTATTTTATCTTTGTGCAACACTCCAATAACGCGCACATTCGTTGGAAAGCATTGATCGTCCATTGTGAGCCAACTTGTTTGTCTCGACCCGCTAGTGATGCTGCTCTACAATTCGCTGTTTATATACACCTTGATGCCAGAGGTGGAGCTTGAAAGAAAAGGATTGATTGCACGTGCCGCCCGCAGACATCGCGCAAGGGCGGGTAAAAGTTTTGTTCGTTGACAGGAAACCACAGCTGGGAATTTGGAATGCATCAGTGATGCATAACCAACTTTCAGCATCGAATATGGCCCGTCAGCAAGTGAAGTGCGCTATAAATACTTCTTAGAAATAACATAAACGGAAGTAGTTCAATCTGGTTAAATCAACAACTGATGTAATCTGCTCTCTGTCATTTCTGAGGAAGTTACATAGCTCTGGTTGTGCTGTCTTCCCACTCTGTCTGACCAACCTTATGACTTATGATGAAAATTGTACAGCAACTGAAACACTAATCTTCTTGGTTGATCGTGTCTTGGTTGAGCCTTTCCCGTTAATCTAAAATCAGTCAGCAGCGGCAGCAAGCTTGTCATCCTTCCTTAATTTAACCGGAGTGAGGTGGGGTTAGTGGCCAGTGTACGGGGCTGGCTGCAGGTGTGTTGTCCGACCTGAGGTGGTGAGAGGGCCCTGGCACCTGGGGCAGGATCAGAGGCCTGCTGGCGTCACGCGGCACTCTGATGCCCTGCCAAGTCTGACCACAACAGCCCCTTTTTCAAAGTTGCATGAGAGTAGGCTCATGTCTGAGGTCTCGTGCACAGGCACAGGACAGCATTGCTTGCACTCAGGTCAAATGGGCTGTTTGTGCACATGTGGTACACTGTTCACATGCTCATACGCCGCCCCCCCCCCCCCCCCCCCCCAAGTAGCCAGTATCCTTCCCCCTCTTCAGATGACCAGTCTCATACCTGGGAAGTATTTACATTTTTAGGTATACATGTGAGTTGTGATTCCTCCTTTTGAAATTTTATTTTGTCTGAGAAATTAATAAGCAACTGTTGTTCTTTATATCTGTAAGTGCAAACAATACATGTTTAAACATGCACACACACACAGACCACCACACACAGCAATCACCCGTGGTGACATGATGGGTGTGTGTGTGTGTGTGTGTGTGTGTGTGGACAAATTGAGTGTGGTCAGGGTAAATAGTGGGATTACATTTTTTTCCTTGAACTAGTTAAGAACATGGTACCTAAAACAGAAGAGGAACAGGAAACATGAAACATATCATTTCTGCCCTCTGATAGTTATGGTTGCACTTTCATCATTAGCAGGCTAGCTTGCTAATTTCTGAATGGATTTTCATATTTTTTGTACAGAATGAAAGACTGAACTAAACAGTCAAAATAAAAAAGGAGGAAGTTCATATTCATATTTGTTTGGCCTTGCCTTCCTAGCAGTTCTGTTTGATTATTAACTCCCTGCAGTGCCAGTCTGTATTTGATCCCATTGACCTTGTTGTCTCAAGAGGTATTTTAACCTGTCCAATCAGCGAACACAGGGAAGCATTAATCGTTAATTAAGTGCAGAATTAGAATGCTATCAGGGACTGATCCAATCTTCTTAAACTTAAACACCTTAAGCAAGCAATTCTATGTATGTTATTCTTAAGTAAAGTAAGTTAAGTATTTTTGGCCTGGTAATAATTTAGTTTCGTACAGAGGGTCTAGACATTCGGTAGTAAGATTCGATTTCTTCCTTAAGGACACTGTGGTTCATTAGCCAGGCACCACTTAAGTATCACTGCTATTGTATTTTGCTACAGAATTACGTCAGGGAGCTCAGACTCTTTACACAAACTGAAAGAATCTGACCCATTCGGCTAGTGGTTCATGGCAATATAGCCTGGTAATAAAACCAGAAAACCAGACATTCAACACTTTCATTTTGTACAAAAATGGACAAGTCAAATAAAGTCACATATTCTCTGGAATGAAACTCAACAGAGTGTGATTAAAACATTGTGATTATGAGGAAACCAAAGAGATAATATATCTGCAATCCACTTGTTATGATGCTTTGAAACACAAACATTAAATCATTGTGAGTAATATTTGAAGAAAAGAAGCCCTTCTATTCTTGACCTACAGCTTAACCTAAACTGCCAAATCTAGTTAGTTCTACAAATCTATCAATTAAGTGGTCAAATTTACCATATCTGTCTATATCTCATCTTGATTTTCAAAAACAACTGTTGATTATAGCCACCATGGCCCGTAGGCACGTGTCCAGTGATTGCATGTTATCTGTTGAGCAGATTTAAGGATCTTTATCACACCTGCCATACTAGAACACTATATCTTGACTAAGATTGCATGAGAAAATGTTGCTTGCACACATTTCCATACTCCCTAGATGCAAATGGATTTCCACACAGGTACTCATAAACACTACATGGCAAGGTTTCTCCATGGTATTTGAGGTCACGACTTATAGAGACATAGTAATGAAGGTTGCAATTGAAAGTATTGGAATCAGAATGTACGTCAGTTATGTTTGATCTAGGCCTGACTCAAATGTCTGACTCAAATTATGACATTATGACATGTTTTTATTTCATTCTGTCCCTGTCGTTCCAAACATTAGAGATGAGGTGGGAAATTATGTTCTTGGGTTGTTTAAGTGCTTGCACTGTCTGCATTTGTCCCCTTAGTCAGTGGTACCATGATGGCACTAATTATGGTCTGACTCAGTGCAGTCTCTGTCAACTGGGATAACTGTACTAAAAGTCATCCTATTTCCTTATCTAGTTAGAGCGGCTGGTGGATCTTTATGTGAAGCATGCTGTCTCTCCCTTGATGCGCATCCTCTGTAAATAAAACTCTGTTCCTGGTTTTTCTAACCACCATCTAACTTGGTCTCCTCTTCTACTGATGTAACCCAAAAATCACACAAAATCACAATATTATTGAGAATGTGGAGAATACGCTGATCAAATATGTAATATTCATATCATAATCAATCATAATCTTGCATTGTAGATTATTACCTACTAATGACTAATCTAATATTTTTATCCTTATATTTGCTAACCTATATGGCTCAAATAGTAGCTAAAACAAGTCAATGTGTCAATCATTTCCTGTCATATCCTGTTTGTCTTTGTGTTCGCCAGCACGTTCTTCATGCATTCATGCGTTCCTTCCTTTTCCTTCCAGTTAAATCTTTATTGCCATGCATTATTTGGATATATTTGATAAGGTATACTAATTCTGTCAAGTGTGTTCCCCTGCTGGTAAACTGGAGGAGGGAGGGATTGCTGCACAGGGACACAGACCTAAGTAAACACCATAAACATTTACTGCTACTTGAAAAGAGGCATCTCACTTTTAAAATTATAGCTCATTCGGAGAATATTAAGTGCTGAAGTGTTTTTTTTTTTCTTTAAACAAGGAAACAAGGAACTTTTCCTGTAAGCTGCAGGGATCATTGAGGAACAGCTGATGTTTTTTTACAGCAGCTCGTGTGTTTAAGACAAGCTATCTTTAAATATTAAACTTGCTGGGAATATCTGACGGACTGATGGCAGTTCAAACTTGACCGTTGATTCTTCTTGTTTTGTTTTCTTTGGCTTATGCTCAAGATTTTTTTTTTTATCAGAACTAGATGCAGTTTGCATGCTTGCCAAATATAGCATTGTGTGAGTAGTTTATTGTTCGATGTTTTGCAAGGGTGCAGCGTCATTCACCATAACTCACAATTGTTTTTGGTCCTCATCCATTAATCTTTCTGAGTCACTGGATTCCTATCAATCTGGAGTCTCAATTGCAGACAGGTGTCGTGCTGAGGCCTCATTCAAAGACGTGTGGAAAGTGTAGGAATTTCTCCAATTTACCAAACATGTTTGCTTTTGGCCTCCACCTAACCATTGGATGGTCACATGGCACTCCCCTCTAAGAAGGACGTGGACACAAGATAACGCCCAGATGGGAAAAGAAACAAATATCCCTGATGGGCTTCAGGTTGGGGGCTTGTGAAAATGTGTCTACAATTTGACCTGATGCACTTTACTTGCTCAGAGATATTCAAACAAACCTGAGGCCAAATAGGGGGAAGACATGGTTGTGGGAACTGACATGCCAACACACAGAAGTCAGTGTGTGTAAATACTGATTCAGTTGATTCATGGAGACCATTGAGGTGAATATTTGATATTTGTTAAACAATGGAAAAATGGCCGAGAGGAGCTCACACTTATGTGTTGTACTTAAGCCCTGTCTTTGTGTCTTTTGTCTGATGCACTTTATGTATATTTATATTTACACTGAATGTCCACTAAATGTAGCCTAAGTGCACTAAATGTAGCCTGTCTCAAATGTCTTCTATGTATTTTAATGTGGTGCCACTTGACTTCATGGTGGAACGCTGTTTCATCTCACTATATACTGTGCATGTGGCTGAAATGACAATAAAACCCACTTGACAGTAACAAAACTCAGATCAAGAAATACTTACATAAAGAAAAATGTAACTTTAATGATGGGCACATCTCACAGATCTTTGTCCTGATCACATATAGTTAAAAAATTAACATCAGGACAATAAAACAGGGAAAACCATCCCATTTTTGGATTTGAAATATAAAACATCACTTAACTCTGGAACATCTGAGCAAACCAGAGCATCAGAGCAAAGTTCTCTATCGGTAATAGAGGAATGGAATAAATCTGACTGCCATTTTGTATACAATTTTTAAGATGTGCATCATACAAGCAAATTATTTTCTGGTTGTGCATCTAGAATATACACTGTATGTCTATAGTTCCATCCATGGGGGTAATATATGCTACTAGCGAAAGTACTGACCATAATGAGTTTAATATGGCCTACTGTCTACGAGTTTACTGCCACTATATTTCCTGGCATCTGACTTGAGTCTGGTCCAAGAAAGATAAAGAAGTCCAAAATCCACCATTCGGGATAGTCAACCAATGTCTGTGCATACAACATGTACATAGCCTGGGAAGTGTCATTGCGTAACTATATTGATCAAAAGAATGTGTGCTTGTTTAGCTAGATTGTGCAAAAAAGAGAGCTCTGTCTCACAAAATGAGCACACAAAAGTCTTGCAATAGCTTACATTTACATTTATGCATTTAGCAGACACTTTTATCCAAAACCTCTGGTTCTATGGGATCTTGTATCAAATGTCTCACCCGAAGTTACAACAATAGTTGCTCACTAAGGCAAGGGAGGACGAGTGTTGAAATATTCAAGGTTGCATGGTCACATGGGATATTTATAATGACACAAACACACAATGATGTCTTCTAGATATGATAGATAGTATTTAATGCTTGAAAGAAATATTTGTATTCACAAATCTTGCAGAATGAAAGAACCAAAAGCAACAGCATCTATCTCTTTCACTTATTTAGACACTATTTGAGACCATCTCAACCAGATGACAGTAGGGTGATAAATGGATACAGTGTTGGCTCTGTCATTCATGACTGGCTATTCATCATGTGTGGTTGTGTTCAGGGTGTGATTATTTAGATAAGTGAATCACTGGGCCAAGGGTTTAGGTCATATTCTGATCACTGCATTCTTGCTGCATTATTTGTCTCATTATCTTTTGCTATGACTTAAAACAGTTGTCACCATATACATGGACACAGGGTCGTTGTCAGGAGATGACAGGAGACTCTTCTGCCAACTTACAATTTCTGACCAGTCGGCACTTTTTCACTTCCACTGACAAATCTCGAATCAGAAAGCGAATTAATGACAGACTGCAGAAGAAACCCCCCCTCCCTTGAAAGTTGCACAAGGCATATTAAGTGTAACCGCCAAAGTAGTGATACTCTACTGGTTACGTTTGCCAAGTCAAGTAATACAAATACCCTGATTCACTAAACAGCTTAAGTCCTCAATCCTTCTTCCAGGAATACTTTAACACGCAGCCAAGTGCGGATTTGGTTGATGTATGTGGCTTTGGACCAGAGGTGACTGACAATACACACTCACACAAAGACAAAAGTGACAGTGACTCACAATAACATCCATTGTTTCCTTGGGAGGACTTCTACTCACACAGCTTGGGCAAGTTAATCAGTGTATTGAGCAATTGTTTCCAAAAAGAGTGAATAGTGAGAGGCAGGAAATGTAAAGGTAAATATAAAGATGTGAGTTTGGGGAACAGAACTGGCCAAACTCACTGTTCATTCTTAATTAGATTTTACTTTAAGTGATTAAAGGTGTTTCACCTAAATGCTTAATATATAATTATATCGCTGATATGAAAAAAAGAAAATATTTCTTTATTTGAAGTGACAAAATCTAACAAATAAATCATGTTTATTGGAATATTTTTTTTAAAACTTTACAAAAATAAACATTTCACAACTAGAAAGGTACCCAGAGAGCCCAGACCTCCACCAAGACAATATAGGGTCACTGACCCAATACAAACCCACCAGACGGTGTTCTGGACCACCACTAAAATGTAATCTGTTCCTTGGCCTAATACCCACGTTGTTGGAAAAATTCATCCAAATCCGTGCAGCACTTTTGAAGTTATCTTGCTCACAGACAGACAAACAGACAGACAGATAAACGCTGGCGAAACCATAACCTCCTTGGCCAAGGTAATAATTATTAGGATTATCGTAGATGATGATGACCTCATTATACATTGTCACATCAGTATTGCATCTGATTGTGCAAAGCATGTTACTCAACTGATTTCCTGGATTCCACCGATATGGAAGAAATCACAGGAAAACAAAGGTACAGTTGCCTGAGATTTCCTAAAACTGAGTGGGTGACTTGTTGCTGCCGCTTTCACTTCCCTGTCCCCGCTAAATCCCCCAAAGAGATTCTTTCTGGTCAGCAGTGAAATGGCACCAGACAGTAGGCAATGTCTCCATAAGAAGTAGCTGGATGCTCTCTAGTGGTTGTTTGGTAAAAAGTTGTTGATCACTGTCAGTAAAAGCATAGTCTCCAGTTGCTGACAGTTTATGTTTTTGAATCGAACTACCGTTTACTTATGACAAGTAGTTGTGTCCAATTTCCAGTCGTCGTGTATCCCCCCCAAAAAATGTTGCTGTGCTAAAACAGAGATGCTTCTCTTTAGGGTGTGAATGTCACTGCTCTCTGAGACAGACAGGATGGGGGAGATGAAATTACAGCACCAGAGATTTTCATCAGTATGCTGCAAGTGATATGCCATTGTTAGAGAAAAGAAGTCCTGTGTGCCACCATTCTTGTAATATTTGATTGACATTGTGTACACCTGTAAGTGGGAGACGGACAGCTTGTGCCATTGCAAAAAGTGCTTACAGAGACACAGATAACTCTAGGATTTTAAGAAACTGTCATTACATTTATGCAATGGTCCCAGATGTTGGTGTAGCCTTATTTTGATACTGACTTATTCTCTCCCTTGAAACTTTACATATCTAAATAGAGTGGGGAGGAAAATACAGGAGTACATTGTGAGACACCATTTTTGAAGTGCTATCTTATTGCATTTTCTCAATGGAAAATTTTGATGACCAAGTAGGCCTATCTGTAACTGCCTGTATCAATTTAAGGATACACTGTGATGAAACTGAACTACTTGGGCAATTACTAAGAGCCATTATAAACTGTTACAGACCAAACCTAACTGGTGTATTTTCCTCTTTGAACCTGGAACTGGTATGGTGATGAGATGTGGACAATGGAAATGACCACAGAACTGATGTCTTATGTTGTGTGGCCTGTTATTGCATTTTCTCAATGGAAAATACTTCTGTATGTAGTGCCATCGTAGTGCATTTATATTCTAGAACTACTGTGTGGGTGCGGGAACTGGGTGAACATCATTGTCCCATGCACACATCCAAGGAAGAGGTGTCCTTAAGCAAGGTAATTAAACCCTCCAGGCTGCCCACTGCACCAGGTCAGTGTGTGCTTTACCTCACTGTGTGTTCACTACATGGCGTGTGTGCATCACTATTTCACGGATGGGGTGCAAAGACTCACGAATTTTCCTCACGGGATCAAGAGTGTATATACAAGTACTTATTCATAATGGGTCCTTCAAAGACCTTTCCAGAAGTTGCAGGGAATCTACAGTCTCCATGTGTCCTCTGTAGTCCGGTTAGAATTTTCTCTACTTTGAGAAAAAATGACAACTCATGTCTACCTTTGAGAAGGCACCTCCCTGGAATCCTGGAAGGACATGACAAGGTGGGAAGACAGAGGAATGCAGCATGTCAACGCGTCTGGGTATTTGGTGGGCGCCTCACGTGCCTGGCTCCAGCCTGGGCCTGCTCCCCTCACGGAGAGGCGACAGGGGCCAGTGAGGGACTCGTGCCTCCCTCCGCCTCACGTTCCAGGAAGACAGGGAGTGTGTGCTCAAGCCATCGTCTCTTCTACTACTGCATGAGAATGCCCCTTTTGGCAACTTGCGGGAGATGTAATCCACCATAAATTGTGTTAACAGTTGTTATGGCAGCTGACTGGAATTTATGGTTAATAAATTATGCTAAATTCCACAGAGCCAGATCTTTTACATTTCAAAGTAGACGTTGTCAGAGCTGCTTGTTGATAGGCAGCTCCATTTTTTGTGAATTTATAGAATTTCAGATGCATTTGTGAATAAATTGAAATATATGTAGAGTTTGGCTATTGTCAACACAATAATATATCTTACACTTTCCCTCTGTGTAGACTGGCAATGAGACCTCAGTGGATAAGCGCTTCCAACATCAATATTCATGAAGCAACCAAAACAGGCTAATTTCATATCTCATGTTACACAGTTCACTGAAATCACATATTTTGCTCATCAGAAACAACAAAAAACAACAAAAAAACGTTCTTCAGTGTTTCCCACAAGGATGGTTTAGCTGGCATCGTTTTCATTTCCGTAAGGCAGGAGGCACAAGTGTTGCCACACTCTCCAGGATATTAGCCTTCATAGCCGTCACAGCAACACAGTGATTCAGCATAAAAAATATGACAATGTGAATTTAAATGTTTCTGAATTACTTAGTTCCCTGTTCTTTTCATCATTACCTAATTCCAAATTACCACTAGAGGGCCCTCTTCTATCTGATTTTTTTTTCAACCAGCCTTCATTCATTCCTCATTTTGTGATGGTAATTACTGTTTTGACAGTTACAAGATGCCATGGACTACAAACTATCTGCTAAGGAGAACCATGTCTGTAGCATAGCCTTGCCCTGTGAGTCACTTTGGCTCCAAAGGACAGATTTCACTTCATAAAAGGATATAAACAGAAATAAAGCCTCATCTCTGCGTTATCTGTTTATACAACCACTGAGAGATCCACAACATGTGTAATTAAGTTTTTTTCAGTTGTCTGATGTTCATTCAGGCAGCAACAGTCCTTAATCATACTTTGGAGTTGTATACGCAGGACTTGAGAGAGAGCTTAGGCATGAAAACAAACCCCTCAACACTTGTATGTGCCAATCTCAAAGAGGAAGCAGACACACAACACCCTGTGTTTAGATATTGTTTACTCCGTATAGCTTTTTCTGTTGTTCCTTCTCTCTCATTCTTTGCCACACCATAACTTTAGGGTCAAACTCCCACAACACACACATCTCACATACACAAACACGCACTGGCACTCACACACACGCATTCATCTTTTTGTGTCATTTGGAGAGAGATTTAATAACATGGCACCTTTAGTAGGGTAAGCTCAGTGGCGACCTGGTGCTTTTTAAAGGCATGTAGACAAAATATCTCTTTTCATGTGAGTAAAGGTAAGACATCTGAATACTACTCTTTACATCATAAAATCTCACTGTGAAGTATCTATGAAACTCTTGGAAGTGGAGGCAGAAAGCTACTGCTATGTTGCATAGTTAGAAATGTTAGGAGGAGCTGTGTGAGAATGTTTTTCTTTCTTTTTTTTTTTTTTACAAAACGTATAAGGGGTAAACTGAGTGAGAGCCATGAGCTGAAGAAAGGTGTTGTAAAAAGCACAATGTCATTGGCTTGTAGCAGCTACACAACAGCATCTCTCAACTACATTGCAGACCCTCACACCAACTTACTGCCAATTATCTTACACCATCTCCATTTCTCCATCTCTTTCACTTTCTTTCACTTTCTCTCCATCTCTCTCTTTCTCTCTCTCTCTCTCACACACACACACACACACACACACACACACACACACACACACACACACACACACACACACACACACACACACACACACACACACTTGGATCTTGGATAATCAGTCAGGGCTCACTCAACATATCCAATCACTGTCTTGCTTTCATTCCCGTGCCAACACAATGCTTTGAGTCCTTTTCAAGGAAAAAATACTGTCGAACATCAACGAAACTGCCAATCCCCTCTCCCATGACAATCCTTAACGTAACCCATCTCTATCTCTAGGGGGCACAGAAGCCCAGCAGGCACACAGGATCATAGGACAAGAAATAAGTGTGCCAAATCAGTCTCTCTCTTCGAGCTAAAAAGTAAATAAAAGTCCACTGCAGCCACCAGCAAAGTTTGAGGCAACCTTGGCCTCTTGTTATAAAGGAGTCCATGAGCACAAGCCACAGAGATGAGGAGTTATTTAGGAAGGGGAAAAAAATATCAACTTCAGCTTCAAGAGGGAAAAACAAAAAAGCCCAGACATTTAAAACCACACGAGGAAGCCAGTCACACGTAGCGCCACCCGCTGCCAGCGAGAGAGAGAGAGTATGAGCAAGGTATGCTGCAGATCAGAGCTCCACACTGGCAAGCTTCCATCGCCAACCCAGACTGTCGGTCTGTCTCTCTGTCTCTCTGTCTGTTTGTCTGTCTTTCGGTCTCTGTTGTCCTTTACATAAAAAACACAGTCTCAGACGGCACACTGCCATGCAGTGTTGGATAGCTAAAACTCCAGTCCTCATCCTCGTCCTCCTCAAAAAGTCCCACAGAGGCCACGGCCTCGAGTCCGTCTGTGCTGGAGGAGCCCGCAGGCCGGGGTCACCGGAACTCGTAGATGGCCGCACTGTGTTCGGGGACATGGGTGAGGTTCAGTGACTGATACCTGTAGCCGGCAAGAGGAAACAGTGTAAACTCGGTCTGAGATCACTGGAAATGTGAAGCGTTTTCTGAGCTGTACCTAAATCTGTGAATGTAATAACAATGTCCTGCCTCTTAGCCTGAACATTATAATTAATACATTCTATTGTTGCATGCAACACCTGTAACTCTACAGCACTGCCAATACATATCCGATACACATATATGTTTGCTTTTTATATATGCATATCCACACAGCGTACATAGACAATGTGTTCACTGCTACATAGTTTATTACATCATACTGTCAGTGCAGGTATATTTCCCTGGGGAAAAAAGACCTTTCAGACAATGTACTGGATTCCAATGATCCAGTTGACGAATGGAGTGGTGACCCTTATCGTTTTGAATATATAATGCAAACCATGGTGAACAGATGAAAGTCATTTTCTGAATACTTACCATTCTGAACTTCTGTGGTAATAGTACCCCTCTATGGTAGCTGTTGATTTCTGGAAGCAGATGTAGTAGAAGCCAGCAAATGAGGCACCGCTTATGTCTTTGATAGTGTGATCTGGAACTAGGAATTGTTCCTGCAAATGGTGTAAAGAGACAGACCTTAATGAAGGCAACTGAAATGTTCTTGCTTCTGTGCACTTTTATGACATGTTGATAAGATGGCAGTGCAGAACAGTACAGAACAGTCCTTCCTTACCTTCCACCTCATGAAGATGTAGTCACTATTCTTGAGCTCCTCATAGTCAAAGTCATCTGAGTTGAAGGTTTTTGCATACTGGTAAAAGGCCTGGAACTTGCCCTAATAATAACCACAGAAAATGTCATTGGTATGCAGGCTTTGTGCAGATACATACTCATTTTTTTTCATTGTATATCTCAAATGCCTGGCTCTTTCCCCTGCAAAACAAATTTCAAATCTATTTTTCTAGCTATTTATACCTATGTACTTATGCATTCTAAAGCAACATAAACTGAACTTAAATTCTGTATGATTCTAATAATTTGATGCAGTTATCTTTGTGAACAAAGTGCTGGAGTCAAAATTTTTTAAAGAGTGCATGATTATATTCTAATGTTTTGATTATTGTGATTATTATATTCTGTTATTATATTCAACATCTAAAACACATTATTTTCTTCTACTAATATTTACACGATTTTCTATTACAAGCTCTTGATAACGTTAGGGGCATAAGCATTATATCTTTGCTCCAAGCAACCTGTATTCCTACCCAGTGTTTCCGGTCCACATCCTCATCAGCATCCCACTTCCGTGTCAGGAATGGACGCTTCATACTGATGATCTCCCCAGCAAAGAATGTCGTCAGCATTGGGTACTCCTACACAACATTGTTGTTATCAGTATGCATGTGCAGACATCTAACAGCTTTGCAAGAATTGCTTTGTGAGGGAGAACCAATAGGACAAAAGCACTGCGTTCAGCACAGAGCCGGTTCAAGTGTATGTGATAACTAGTACATCCATGACCAGTGGCCACCATCACCATTTTTTTTCTTTTGGCTTAACTGTGATGTCATGGCAACAGTTGGCAACTTTTTCCTCACCCACCTCTGTTAGCCCTTTAATCTTCAGGTACCCACATAAATAAGAATCTTCTATGGTAACATGCTAAAAGAGAAATCAGAAATCAACATTGGTTAGGGCTGTGCTTCTGTGTTGTCGTGTTGGTAGGCTAATAACTCATGCATTAGGAAATAATCGTTGCTGTACTTATGGGAAAACGAACAGCGCTTTGATCTGCAAGTTATGCAATGTCAACACTACAAGAAAACCTAAATGTACAAAAACCTTATAAAACCCTGTCAGTCAACGCAGCGGTCAAAATGTAACGTAGGCTACCGTGTCTGACGTGAGACATTTGTGAGGCAGCTCAACGTACAAAACTTGGCTAAAGAGTAGTTGCCGTATAAGGCAGTGCTACACTAATTAAAATTTGACACCAACAAGAAGCTGGCTCATGGATTTCCCTGCTGTCAAATTTCGTCTGGTTGGTGCTAAGTGCTGGGCAGACATGACATTCCATAATGTCAGTGTGCGCCCTGGCATAAGACATCCTAGCAAAACAACGCAATGGAAAGCAATTTGCTAATGGAAAGATCAACGTTACCTGCAAAACAACCTCAACGTCATAAGAATTCCCTTTGCTCTTCTGATATCCACGGAATTTGGAACCGCTGTACAGTAGCGATGTAATTACACCGGGCTGCTGAGTGTTGATAGGGGGAGGAGGGATAAGCGAGGCCGAGGACATGAAGGCCATGGAGGTGTTGCTAGAGTGGCCAGCACAAACCGGCTTTACAGTTAGGACGCAAAACACCAGCCGCTTCACTTAGGCGTCCGGTTGATGTTGAAGAATTACGCACTCTGGAGGATTAAGAAGGACCTTATTAATCAAAAATTCAACTAAAATATGCGGTTAGTTCACCAAGTTACGTAGTCCCGAGTTGGGAAATGGGCGAACCCCAACGCAACGCCATAAGGCAGCATGTACCTTCCTTATTAGACGAAGGAGTACGCTGCTTCAAAGAATTCGTTCTTGATTGGTTTATTTCCCGAAATGCTTCTTGGGAACTCTAGGTATTGTAGTTTTTGTCGACACTGTCAAGCCATCTGTCAAATATCTTTTGACAGCTCTGATGACATTTTCGAGATGTGTTTACCAAAAACTGTGCACCTAAATGTGTGCAATTTTATTTTTCATTAATGTAATTTACACCTCAGCAATTTATATGTGGTTTAAATATTAACATAAAATCTGTTCTCTTGTCAATATGTTTCAAGAAATTTTAAATAAATAGCGTATAAATAACTTCCATCCGTTACATGATTTATTGAAACATTTCATGCATTAAATGACTGAGAAAAACATGTTAACTAAAAATGCCAAATATTGTCATGGTCCTTGCTACTACAGTTCCCATGACCAAGCCAAGAAATGATGTCAAGTTTATGCTATTCATATCCGGAAGGTCACACGCATGGTTTCGCGGAGGTGACTTGTGGCAAAACACTGAATACCATGCGATGTTCAGGCTTCATCTTGTATTTTTAAATTACGTCATTTGTATTGTGTGTTTTAATACGAGCATGCCTACAGTACAGAAATGTTTACATTATCCGTGCGATAGTTTATTGACGGTCGGCCAGCTAAATGTTATAATCTAGCTAGGTAACGTTAGCTTTGTTACTGCAAGGGCAACGTTAAGATAGTTGTTGCACGATAGTTGCAGTATCGACTGTTTTAGGTCTTTCTCACAATCAGTGTTTTGAGAACGTTTTGCATTATGCTGCGAAGTCTCGTGGCATTGCATTGTCGGCTCGGCCAAGCAGTTCTGGCCCGTCAGCAGCATCAGATTCAACTACATCAAAGTCTGATCCCTCACTTGCAGAATGCAAGATGCTATGGCATGGCAACAACAGGTAATCCCTAATAATAAAAATAATAAATATGGAGTAGACACACCATATTTGATTAAAACAAATGGCGAAGAGCGAATATTGAGCTGTAGTAGAGCAATGATGTCCACCGCTATGCACGTTCACCAACACTGGTTTTTGATGCTGTATACAGAGCGGAAGAAATTCTACCAAGATGTCAGTATTTCTCAAGGCGAAGGTAAGTACACAGTGATGCCAAAGCCAATGATAATATGGATAGTACTAGTTCACAGTCTAAAGTGGACTCATGCAAGGGTAGCATCTATGGAACAAATAATGTTGCATAGTTGTCTCTCAGACTCTGTTCTGTTTGTCCTTTGGTGGTCCGGTACTTAAGGTGGGGTGTTTGAGATCAACCTAGACCGCCGAAAGTTGAAAACCCCTGGAGGGAAACTCTTCACTGTACCAAATGAAGCTTTGGCAGTAGCTGTGGCAACCGAGTGGGATGCTCAGCAGGACACACTCAAGTTCTACACTATGCATATGGTAAGACTAATCAACACAGACACATACATATGAAATGTGTTTTCCATTCTGAAACGTGTCTGCTCTACTGCATGCCTTATTCCTAGTGCTCTCATTTTAGACAACTCTGTGCAACACAGCTTTGGACAACCCAACACAACGTGACAAAAACCAGATGATCTCAGCAGCCCTCAAGTACCTGGAGACAGACACTATATGGTAAATTAAAGATGGTTTATTTGTTCCTAGGGAACTCAGTCTGTCTTGAAAGATGTTTGCAGTTTTTGTTGTTGTCATTTAGTTACAGAGTTGATGAGCCACCAGCTCTGGTTGAGCTACAGAACAACGAATGGGACCCAGTGATGGAGTGGATTGAGAAACGGTAAACCATTTGTCTGTGTTGTTTAGTTACTGACAATGTGATTGATTCATTGTAAATTTAAACAGCTGTTACAGACTGGTTGTTCAACACAACCACTTTTTCTGAACAAGAATAATGTCATGGAAAGCCCCTTAACTGAACTGTTTTAACAAGAACCCAACATACACATATGCACTGATCAAACTCATTATAGTGGAAGAGCATCACAAAACCATTAAATCTGTCAATCCAAATTGATCTTTCGGATATACACAGAAACGCTGTTAAATTCTCACTGCCGTAAGTGGGTAATTTCTCATAATGGCCAATCAACAACCAAGCCAACATTACACAATGTTGCAGGAAGCAACAGCATTATATAGTTGGCTTGCAACAGCTATAAATAATACATAATAATACAATACACAAATTGTGTTTTGTCATTTTAGTTATAATGTGGTTATTGGTTCTTCATCAAATATAATGGGTCCCCAAATCCCAGAGGAGACGAAGGAGACATTTCGCCAGCACCTACACTCTTACAACTTTTGGGCTTTGACAGGTTGGTTCAGCACACTCTTCCAATGAATTGCTTTGACATTAGTACACCATATGAGGACACAATAATATCTGCGTCATGTTGAACATGTTAAATGTTCAAATAAATGTATAGCTATATAGTCTGACTTTAACAATGAAATTCTAGAATTAAAAAGGTTTCATGTTGCTTCTAGGTCTGGAATATGTGATCACTCAGCTAAAGTCTGTAATCCTGTCCTTTGGGATGATTGACCGTTACTTGACAGTGGAGCAGGCAGTGCTTCTGTCCCGCTTAGAAGAGGAATATCAGGTATTCTTTCTTACTCTTGATGCTGAGAGAGCAAATATCAGATTGATGTCAAGCTTCCTAAACTGTTATTTAAGAGAGATGAAGCAGTTTTTTTGTGGACTATGAATTCTGCATAAATTAAGTTATATCAAATTAGTTTCCGTTCCTCCATGCACTGATTATGTATTTTTGACAGAAAATATATGAGCAAATATAATTTTAGTGCCGTTTATTCTTTATTTAGATAGGACAGTGAGGAATGACAGGAAGTGAGTGGGATGGAAAGAGAGATTGGGTGGGATTGGCAAAAGGAAGCCCATTGTGGTCGTACCTCCTTTGCCACAGAGCCTCTGTGTTTATTTGTTTTAGGAGTCATCAGTATCATCATGGTTTATTTTGATTCTGTTCTGTGTGACCTCTTTTTTTTATTTTTCAATAAAAGCAGACGGTCAACATTAAACCTCAGGTATTTCACTGCAGTTGAATGAGCTCACAGTTCTCTCTGTTCCACAGATCCAGCGCTGGGGCAATGTGGAATGGGCGCATGATTATGACATGTTTGAGCTGCGGGCACGTACAGCTGCTGGTGCGTTGTTTGTCCAGCTAGCCTCTGAGAGCTCCACAGTCAAACGCAAACTCCTCCAAGACTGACCAGCACTATGGGGGCAGAAATGCAAATAGAACTGTTATGGCAAAAATTGTAAATAAAGTGAGTTTGTTTGTTAAAGTGAAATAGTCATGTCAGTGTGATCATTTGTTACACAGATTTGGAACTCATTGAGGAATGTTGTTTTTATTTGTCATTACTGATTTTCCAGAGAATTATTTTTTGTTTAATTCAGTTTTTTTTCTTACCACAGTGAGGAAACAGTGATAGTCACAATAATAGTCTTCTCAGATTACAGTGGATTTACATGATCTGTGCACTCAAAATAATTATACTATTTACTCAGTGTTACTTAATGTTAATTTAGACTCCCAGAGAATATTTTGTACTCGATTTTGTAAATACAATATTTTGTGTTTGATTTGTGCAATAACTGAGTTCAGCATATGTGCAAAAAGGCGTGACCATGACAATATGCAATGAAATGGTTGCTTATTAGGAATGATGCTATTTGGTAAACGATATTATTTAGTGTTTGTGTATAGTATAGTATAGTATTTACACTTGATTTCTCAAAATAGGCCACATACATCGCAATTTAGAGGAAAAACTACTGGAATTGGTTGTGATTGACGCGAAAATAGCCTAATCACAGTGAAACTCGTAACATTCTATCCAATCGAGTTCTTACAGAGGCGTGGCCGTACTATTTTCTTCATTCTGGACCGTGAGTTGGTTTGTTGTCAAGATGGAGTTCTTACTGGGAAACCCATATAGCACTCCGGTGGGGCAGTGTATTGGTACGTTTTTGTCATTCGCTAATCGAATTAAATAGCATTGTAATGACACTGCATTAGATAACCAATCTACTTTGTTGTTGCCTGATGGTCCAGGTCTTAATTGGCTTGTTGAACTGCCCGAGCACCATTAAATTACACTAGCTTAGCCTCCTAGCTGCTTAGCCATCCATCTATGTCTATATAACGTTAACGTTATGTGTTATGTTTTTGCCGTTAGTGAGGCAATGTAATTTTGGGCCTTTGCACTGTTCGGCTACATTTTGCATTTCAGTTTGCATATAAACAGCCCGGTAAATTAAGCTAAATGAAGATGAAACTCGAATCAGTAAGCCAGATAGCTCGCTAGCTTGTCAACGATAAATATTTGCCAGCTCATGTTTGCCTGCTAAGGTTAGCAATCGGCTAATATTAGTTATCGCTCACATGAGCAAACGCTTCGCTTGATGATGTAAATTTATGAAATGTTCACAGATCAACTTGACTTGTTAGATGGCAACATGGGCATATTTACAGTTCACAACAGCAACGTCAACCATCTGTCGTTTGCCACTGTGTCGCTCTTCATTGCAGAACACTAACAAGTTGTTGCCAGTGATGTTTCCCTTGATTTCTTAATATTTCACAGCCATAATTAAACCCAATAATTAGCTAGATTGGCAGGACTAACTTATATGTTGTATGTATGCATGATGCACAGCTGGTTACAAAGCTATAAAAACTCGCATATTTTAACATACTTTTACATATTTTATCTTTCTATAACCTTGAACCAAAGGTCTAGCAAATATTTATCAAATGACTCATGCAAGAACTACTACCAGTCCTAAAAGGCATGTATTGCGTTATCTTTGCATCACAGAGAAGGCCACCGATGGCTCTCTCCAGAGTGAGGACTGGACACTGAACATGGAAATATGTGACATCATCAATGAAACAGAGGACGGGTGAGTTTGGCCTACGCAGTCTACTAGCCTGAGATAAGATCCCCAGATGCAGAAAAGGCATGCTTTACCAGTCTTATCTTATACTGTGTTGGTCATATTTGTCTGAGCTGTATCTCTTTTGGTTTAGTGGCCCTATACACTTTATTATCAAAACTATTCTAGATAAGATTGGGTGTCAAAGACTAAAGGTCTTTCTCAACATTATTTGGTCTCTTGATCACAAGGTAAAGATTTAAAGAAGCTATTGTGATTGCCTTTCATGACTCCTGTCCTCCTCATGGTCATGCAGCCCAAAGGATGCTATGAGGGCTGTTAAAAAGAGGCTGAATGGGAACAAGAACTACAGAGAAGTAATGCTGACTTTAACGGTATGTGCCAGATGTGCTGAGTTAGCTTTTAATATTTAGTATACACACAATGCAACACAGTAATAATTGATCCAGTCATTTTTCACTAAAAAGTAACTTTATTTTTTCAGTGGAAGAATAGGGTATCGAGGATTTGTATTTTCTGATTGTAATTTTTTTTTTTCAGGTGCTGGAAACATGCGTCAAGAACTGTGGTTATCGTTTCCATGCCCTTGTCACAACTCGTGACTTCATTGATGGCGTCCTTGTGAAAATCATTTCGCCGAAAAACAACCCTCCCACCATTGTGCAAGACAAAGTGCTTGCTCTTATTCAGGTACTCTGTCCTCATGTATCTGCTTAAAAGGTATAGATTTCCCATCAGTGGCCTGTGTCTTATTAAAGTTAAATTATTATCCCAACATATACTGTATGTAGACACTGAGGCATTCTGGGTCAGTAAACGAAAGGAAGAGTTGAAGGGTAACCTTTTTTTTTGGACGAGCTGCTTGTTTGTCACCTGAGGCTCCTGTAACCAAGGGGACTGTGAGCGTCCGTGAACCCTGAGCCAGTCTTCCCATTGCGGCCTGGGGAGAGCTCAGGTTACCTGCTGCTGCTCGGCTTACCTGGCCCGCTGGCTCTCTGATCAGCTGAATCTGATGCCTGGTGTTTAGGGAGTCACTCAAGGACGGCCGAGGCCATACCCATACAAGAGACTTCACTGATATTGCTTATCTCGACTTCTTGGTTGCTTTTACTGAAAACATGGAAGCCACCAGCCAGCAGTCTAGGCCACTGCACTTCTTTTATGCCGTGCATGTAATTTAGGACTGCTTGGTGGTAAAGGCTTTGTGAAAGGGTACCTTGTAAATGCTATGTAATAACATGGTGATGTGACCTTTTATAATGTGACATTTAGAAGCCAACTCTCATGGTCGATTGTTTGGAGGCTGCTTTCAAAGAACATTTGTCGCCACTTTCTGTCGTCGCTAATTTGATGGTACCTTTTGTGCCCCAGGCTTGGGCTGACGCGTTCAGGAGTAGTCCAGACCTGACAGGCGTGGTCCATGTCTACGAGGAGCTGAAGAGGAAAGGCATAGAGTTTCCCATGTCCGACCTGGAGTCCCTCTCTCCCATCCACACACCACAGCGGGTAGGAACACATGCATCTACAGGCTCCTAATAAGATTGGTTGCTGTCATGACATTGTTCAGTTGGGTTGGGCATAAGTTATACGCAACAAATGAAGAGTCATTCAGAAGTGTGGTAGTATATCTGCGTAATGATTTCTGTGACTAGTCATTTATTTGGTATCTTGACATCTCTGACTACACTTAATTGATTGAATAATGTTACATGCATCCACTTGCATATTTTAAGAGAAGAGGATAAGGATTTTTTTTAAGCATGTAAGCGAAGGCATTTTTGTGCTGACAAATGCTGGAAAGTTGTAATGAGTTTCGGTGGCAAAATAGCCCCACACGCCCGCATTACTCATAGAGCTTGTTCTGCTTTCCCTCAATTGTCCCGTCCTTCAAAAAAAAAAGCTACAGACTGCACCTGAGGGAGACCAATTACTGCACAAGTATGGCAGCTCACCGCAGCCCAAGCCTCAGCCACACAGCGGCACCACCGCCCCCTTCGCAGCCCCACCAGTGCAGGCCAACCCACAGATCCCCAACCTCCACATCGCCGGACCCATCACCCCTAACCCTGAACAGGTACATCTCTACAGCCTCTGTGTGCATGACGGATAAGACGCAGATAAAGTTTGATTTCTTTTCATTATTATATATTTTTCTTTTTGTTTCATTTATGTAATAGCATGTTTTTTTTGCAATTAAGTAATTTCATAAGTTGTAATCTTCTTCATGAGGAGTCATTTCATGTCATTGTGTTGCTACATTGAGAAACCAATTTTGGAATAGTGGATTCAGCTTCTGATGACAAAGGATATGAGTTGGCTGTTGAGTCATGAGAGTTAGTTGGCATTAAAAACTTATTTTGCCATTTGTTCTCTGAGTGTTGGAGATATTTCTATCTGTGGCTGTTTTCATCTTCCCCACCCCTGTAGATTTGTCGGCTTCGCAGTGAGCTGGACATTGTGCGTGGGAACATCAAGGTGATGTCCGAGATGCTGACCGAAATGGTGCCTGGACAGGAGGACCCCTCTGACCATGAACTGCTGCAGGTGACCATTTGTTACACACAGTTTAAGAACATATTAACCTATTTGTTGTTCTCTGTGTTAAAGCATTAATCTGATGAATACAAGCCTAGTTTAACTGGGGCTTTAGAAACCATGTTGGACCGAAGTGATTAGCAGATGTCAGAGTAGTGAAGATTTAGAGCTGGGGTTTGATTAAAAAGATGCTCTCTGCATTCTCCAGTTTATCCACCAGAGGGAGTTGCAACACTGCCACCTACTACTGCTATTGCAATCATGAGTTATCTCTTGGAAAAGGCTAAATGCTCTTTTTGTGTGTGTGTGTGTGTGTGTGTGTGTGAATACAGGAGCTAAACCGCACATGCAGGGCAATGCAGCAGAGGATTGTAGAACTAATTTCGCGGGTGTCCAACGAGGAGGTGACTGAAGAGCTGCTGCATGTTAATGATGACCTCAACAACATCTTCCTCAGATACGAAAGGTAGCAGGCAAGCCCCCATCTTGTCCACAGGCACAGGCACACAATCATAGACAAGAGCGTTGAAGCTGCACATCATAATTCTTGTGTCAACACGTACTCCATAATGCATTGTTGGAAGCCTGTTGTTAGTCGTGGGTGTGTTTAAGATAAGTAGGATGCTGAGTGAATGCTCTCTACTCAGGCCAGACCACCGTGACTCGCTGCAGCAAAACTTGTCAAAGGGAACCGCTGCCGTCTCTCTCCTCATTTAGCAATGAGGATAAACCACGACCGTAATTTCCTAATTATTAATCAAGCATTGATTAATGCATTGATTCTGCAATATTTCTTCATCTATGAAGTGAATACATGGGAGAGGGCTATACATAGGAATGCATTATTATCCCCTCTCTACTTCTCCCATAAATCATGATTTGTTTCTGATTAATAAATAATGTTTAACAACCAGTATTTAATACCTGGGTGTAGTAATGCGTGGGTGTAGTCAATACACAGTTTTGGTTTTCTTTTTTTTTTTTTAGGTTGCATAAAGGGTTTATACAGAGTGTGGCATATGCTCTCGGGAAATTAATGTGTAGTACATATGCACACTCTCATTTTTTTTCTCCACAGTGCACAGGGCTACCAATAGTTTAATTGTTTGAATGATTACAGTTGCGCCATTAATTAGTAAGTGTAATGCTTGATGTCTGAGATGTAAGATGTCTGTTAATATGCCATGTACCTTCAGCTGTTTTGTTATGTCTTGTCTGTTAGATACGAAAGGTTCCGGTCAGGCCGAACAACCCAGGGGATCAACAACGGAGTAAGTGGATGCTTCACCAGCCCTGTAGTTCCTTACAGCCACTGCCACTCTAGCTTCATCCCCCTTATCTCTGTAGTCCGTTCACTCATAGCCATATTAGTGCATGGGCTTCAGGGACTAGCATCCAGTGTGATGGGTTCACTGTTTCTTTGTCTGCCGTCTGGCCTCCACCACATCTCCTCCAGCGTCCCGTCTCGAGTGTTGCTCTGTCTGCTTTTGAATGTCGGCAGCACTGTGAAGTTAATGCTCAAGCTCCACCCGTAGTTCCATGAAGGACGGCATGCTGTAGTTATTCATAGTTGTTGGATTTCTTAATTTTCTTTGTCTGTGTGTTCGGGTTTGTTTTCATCATTATTTTCTTTCCCCCTTCTTGTCATTTGATTTGTTGCCAGCTGAGGGAGGCAAGTATAAGAACCATGGCTCATAGTGTATGCTTTGGCATTACCAGAGTGTCAGGGCTATGGATGTCGAAACATGGCTGACTGGTGTATGGACACACCACCCAGGCCACTAACCGCCCAGTTCCATACAGCATGTTTTGACTGCGAAGCTCCACCACCACCACCACCACCTCCTTCCCTACTGTGTATTGCTATGAGACAGGCTTGTGCATGTTCCTGACCTTTGTCTGACCCCCAGCACTCATGATATCATCATGCTGCTTTGGATCCTAACCCACACCACAACCTGTACTCCTTTCACACTGCTTCCATCCCTGTGTTATCTCAGCCTTGTTCATCCTGCATCTACCGATCCTCTACCCAAACCGAATGTGTAGCAGCTAGCTGTACCAGTATGCTAGCTTAAAACACATGTGGGTTGCAGGCTACTGTGCTGTTTGTGAGTCCCTCGAACAGTCCTTAGGCCCTCTTTATGCAGTTTTGTTTTATATATATGGGCGATTCCACGCAAATTGTCAGGTCCCCAACACAATGATATGGTACGGTATGACGTAAATGATGATTACATAAAATTTGAACATTCACTATTCTTGGTTGTAGAACAGATTTTATGAAACTTTTCACATAACCATTCACATCATACTACATCACATCAACTACCATGGCCATTTTGTTGGCATTATGGATGTGACAGTTTGCGTAGAATTGCCTATATACATATATAAGTTTTATATATATAAGTTCCTGTTGGAGTTCCCCAAACAGTTGCTGAACTTGTCATTTTCACCAGGGTCACTGTGTGTCAATTAAACCAGTGTCTCCCATTCACCCTCTCAGATTTTCAGTATTTTTTGATATTATCTGCTCAGACATCTCAACAGAAGCTCTGCAAAATGATGCCTCCATCTCTCTTATTTTTAGGAAAATTCTGCCTTGAAATACACCTTTTCTAGAAAAGAGGCAATTAGCAAATGTGACAGCTTCAGACAATGTTATCTCCATAACCATGTAAAGATTAGGCCTAGGCTTTAGATAATTGCCAGCAGTTCAGGTATTAGACAACATCATCCATGTGTCAGACATTTGTCTTCTGTCAAGTGACCGGCACTTATGGGGTAGAAACACATTTTGTCTGATGGAGGTAGGCTTTTAAATAAGTGAACGAAAAGACAGAATCTGAAGGAGCCCAGACTTGTGTGAGTGAATACATGCCTTCATCCCACTCTGGTCTGCGCACACATTTGGCCGCCATTCGTCTCGCCTGCTCTCACATGTGGCCAAGGGTTATCTAGTGTAAGACCAGACACCATCCTTGAGCACTTGCCTGCATCAAGCTTTCGGCCAGAATTGTACCACCGATGGACATTCCTGGACGTTTAGAAAATGTATGGTATTTTTGTCTGTTTCTTTTTAGCAGCCATGGAAATGACAGTCTCCCTGTTTTGATAGTGTCTATGGTTGTTGTTTTTGTATGTCCACGTCCACATTCTGTAATGGGCTGAAAGTATAGGCTTCCATATAGACTGTGGACACAGATAATCTAACCACTGTAGGTCTGCAGAATGTTTGTTTTGTCCCCCGCCAAAAAGGCACAGACAAAAAAACTAAGCAGACCAAAGCTCATTTAAAAAAAAAATGACTTATGTGCCATCCAGACAGTGAGTATTTTTTTTCTTGTGAAGTGACATTTAGCAATTTTTTTATAGTTTAGAAAGGAGAACAGGGTCAGACAGCCTGTTTAATGTTTGCATTTAAATGAGGCTAAATGGTTTGGTTATTAATACTTTTTCTCACTTCTTTGAAGCGCTGACATTTTGTTTTATTTGTGTTTCGAGAGTCAACCATTCAGAGTGCCCTCCTCACCTTCTCCCACACACAGAATCACCAAAAGGAAATAAAAACTTGAAATCCTAATTTTGTTGCAGTTAGTCATCTTCCTGTCTATTTTTAGAGATGTGCCATCTTAATTGGATAGAAACTCCAACGCAATATGTCCATGGTCAGACAACATGTGGCACAATCAGTATGTTTTATATGTAGTCAGTCATGTCTGTTCAACTTTGCACTGCTATTCCTAACCATAGGTCCTGTGTGCATGCTCCCTCACCCGTCCAGGTTCTCAGTGAAGCCACGGAGGACAATCTGATAGACCTGGGCCCCGGCTCTCCCGCCGTGGTCACCCCCATGGTCAACGCCACACCGCCCTCCAGCCTGCCCTCCTCCGTGGCCCCTGTCCGCTCTGCCTCCCCGGCCTCCCTCGCCTCCAAACTGGCCGTGCTGGGTGAGTCACACCTCCTCCCCAGCCCCTCCCCACCATGTTTTGTCCTGGATGAAAGGACACAGTACCTTAAGTGTTAGTGATTTATTTTATTTAGGCCGCTTTCTCAAGACTCTGTAGATCTGTAGACATCAGTGAAATCTAGATATTATTCAGGATGGGAAATTTTAACAGGATACCTTCTTTGTAAGTAGGTTGTGTTTTGTGGTGTGTCAGTGAAGTACTGTGGGTGTTAAAAGATTTATGATGGATTTGTACCAAACCATCGCTGGCAGTACACACAGGCAGTACTTGGCATTAGAGGTTCTTTCAGCTGGCTAATGTCCTTTCTCTCTCTCTTTCTTTCTCTCTCTCTTTCTTTCTCTCTTTCTCTCTCTCAGATGTGGGCGGGGAAAGTGTGAGCGGCACACTCAGCGCCCTCAGCCAACCGCAGGATGACTTTGACATGTTTGCCCAGACAAGGACTGGTGCGGCACCCGACCAACGCAAGAAGTGAGAACTCCCCTCTTCAGCCGTTCCCCTCTCCTTTTCTCGTTGTTTACATTAAACCCCTGTTGGTAAATTATGCCTTCCAGTTACCCTATACTTTTGTAAGCCAATCAGGACATTTAATTATAGTATTTAACAAGATACGGGTGTCATATAGATAACTGCACTGAGAGAAACTCAGACTGCCCCTTTCTGTTCCACGAGCAGGCTAGCAGGTTTTTCAGGATATTTCTTTTCACTATGTATTGAGTGATACAAGTCTGTCTGCCCAGCTGACCAATGGGAATATTGCGTCAAACCACAGGATCTCAGACTTTACCTAATAACCTGAGGTCACTTTTTAGCCAGCAGGTGGCGCACACTTGCGTGTCTCTACCCTCATTCATCCAGACTCAGTAATGCCTCCAGCTCCGCACCACACTCGAAACAAATTGTTGAACAACTGTGCTGGCCAAGACGCTCGTGTTTTCCCTTTCTCTGGATGACTTCCTCGCTTTAAGGTCGCGAGCACTTGCATGGATCTGTTATGTATGTGTGTGCAGAGATTAAAGAAGCCTCAGTAGCTGGAGACTTGCTGCAGATCTCTCCTCTGCTAAATAATGCAGTGTAGCTGGAGGCACTTGTGTGTGTGTGTTTGTGTGTGTGTGTGTGTCTTGTTTTGTTTTTAACCGGATGTTCTTCTCCCATCCAGCCCACCATTTGAAGACCCCCAGGCAGCCGGCGAGATTGCCCCCACTCTGGAGGTTAGACAGCAGACGCATGCGGGGGTGAGTGCACTCACATATGTCAGGGGGAAAATCCCTTGTTTCCCCTTTTTGTTGATAAAAGTGTGTGTGTGTGTGTGTGTGTGAGCACACAATATGTGAGTGCCTGCCATGCCTGTACTGTGTGCTTTGGGCCTGTATTCAATCAGATGCGCTGTGCTGCCACTGCACCGTAGCATAGCTGTTAGCGCTCTGCCTTGTTGATCAGCATCAAGCTTTTGGTGGCCGAGTATATGAGCTGATTGGAGCTGATTGTATCTATTTACAACCAGCTTCCAAAGGCAGGCTTGATTGAATGCAAAGTGGCTGGATTGGACTGATCCTGAAACTGCATGCTCTATTAGAGTCTGTCCTATCTCTGCAGCCTGGCAGCTAAAGGACTGATAGCAGGACCCGGTCTCTGGCAGAGATCTGTAGTCATAAAGTGTTGCTTGTGGAGCTTACAAGGCAGGTATTGGAATAGTTTTGATAATATTGACATGGGCAAATGGCCCTGGCATACAAACTACCAGCAAGGAATTCAGTGACAAGATAAATAAATACAGTACGGCAAGTAAGTGGATACCCTCAGTCATTCAGGCTTTTGGTGGAAGGTAAGTGGAGAAGGAAGCACTTCTGTTGTAGGCTGGCCACTGCACTGGTTCATTGTTGATCCACTGCATGCCAGAAGTGCTGCTTCCAAAGTGTGTTTGCCATTGGTTTTGAGCATTTAGGTAAAGCTACAACTGCCATCATATTACTGTTGAGTGTATGATTCTTAGGTTATTGGCATGTCATTGTTTACCTGAGAAGCTGCATGTTCCCCTCATCCCTGTAGAGCATGGTCTATACTTTGGCTGTTTTTTTCTCTCCAAAGTTCACAAACATCTCTTCTTCAATTCAGTTTTTGCATGACTCATTGTAAAACACATCCTTTTGAAGGTGTGTGTGTGTGTGTGTGTGTGGTATTTGTTATAGGTCATTACTTCCTTCACTATAATACATTTTATGTTTGAAATTGATTTGCAATTGTTTTTGTTTTTCTTTTTGTTGTTTTGTTTTGATTTGTTTCCCTTGTTTTTTTGGGGGGTGGGGGTTGGCTGTTGTGGCGTCCTGGGCCACGTGCACTTGTGCCCGTGTGCGTGCGTGTGCGTGTGCGCGTGGCTGTGCTTCACAGGGCCCCGTTGCACAGTCCTCTGTCATGGATGACATAGAGGAGTGGCTCTGTACCGACGTGGTGAGAATTGATTTTCTGTTGATTTTCGGTTTTGCCCTTTTTTCCCTCCCTCCTGTTTGTCATTTTGTGATTTTCCGCATTTTTGACACTTCATTCACAATGCACTTCCAATTAACCTTCCTTCCCACATCTATCATTTAATAGTCTCATTAAATCAAGGGTCTTGTCTGTCTTTTACTAACCAGTGCACACTAAAATGGATTTTGGGGCAGTTAATTAGTATGCTCTGTTGAAAATTATGGCCTTTTTTGCAACAGTAAGAGGCATTTATGTACAATCTTTTTCTCTACTTATGACCAGAGCCAGTCCAAGGCTTCTGTCTTCTGTTTGGTCGGTGAATAGCCTCAGCTCTCTATTTCCCTGAGGAGTTGTAATGTCAGGGACCTTAGCAAATCGAGAACATCAAAACTAACTGTAAAATTTGAGACCAAATTTCTGTCTTTGATTCTTTTGTAGTTTTGATTCATTCATAGATCTGTTTCTTCTAAGCACACAATCGTTATATTTGTTGGCAGAAAATATATACTAATTTTAAATATAAACCAGTTTTCAATTTCTAAAGCTTTATTTTTATCCTGATTCGGCCCTGTCCCACTACAAATATGTCTGTTTGGGCCAGAGTCTCAGAGATGAGGCATTTCCCACTTACTGCAGGGTTATGTGATAGTGACAGTGTGTTATAGAAGACTAGTGTTATCATTAAGGTAAGGTGGTCACTGTTGCAGAAATTGGACGTAGCTTGGTTCTTACAGAAGGTTCTAACATGCATACAAATGCAAACTTTGACTAGACTAATGGCCGTGAAAATTTGTGGTTCTCTTTAAGGACCTGCTTTTAATACAGCTTTCTCTAATCTAGTACAGTGACTATAATCCTGATACAGAAGTCTGTTTTCTGCCCTGAAAAAACTAACCCGATCTTGCCAAATAGTCTGACAGCAAGCATTTCACTTCTTTCTGAGCCGATGCACACACAAGCCATCAGGGGAACAGAGAAAGAGCCTTTGAGGGCTGAAGATGCCAGCTTACTTGAGTGTATAATCCTCTTTTATAGACTAATTGATGGCCTTAATTTCTGCATGACTTTGAAGCAATCTTGTGTCAAGTTCTGAAACTCTGTTTCAATAGTGTCTGCGAGGAGATGGGCATAGGTACTTGGTACAAATCAAAGTTTATGGGATCTAGCATTTTGTGCTTAATACTGTTCTTTTGACAAAAGGCAGAATGGTAATCTGGAACATGGGTGGTGTAATTTGGATCTCATGGTCTGTCCCCCTCTGAGATGATCTGTATTGTGTATATGGACATCTGATGAAATTTACAGTATATTGGTGTGTGTGTGTGTATAAATATGTGTTGCTGCATGTTTTGACTAGTATTCTATTTTTCCCCATTTTGCTCTGAAGAGAGGAGATGAAGGCGAGGAAGGAGTGACTAGTGAAGGTAATTATTATTTAACATGATTCTCTTTTTTTGGTAGCCTGGACAGCAATGACACCAAAGAAGACTGAGGTTGCATTTGGCAATGAGTGATTGACCACCCCTTTGCCAAGGGCTTATGAAAGTTTTAAATTAAACTGTGTAAAGGGATGCTCACACCAAGAATGATAACTATATCTATAACAACAAATAAATATTGCTCTAATTAATATGAATGACAGTGTCCACACCACAACTAGAACGATAACGACATGTGCAACAATATCGCATGGATCATTTTCAGAGTGATGTTTTTTTTTTTGAACGAGAAAATTTGACAGCCAGTCAGTAACCATTGAATTTTATCTTATTGAAACTCTTAGAAGGGCAACAAAGGCAAAACTGATGGCAAATCTAGACTGGATTACAGTTTTCCATATTTAGTAGCTATTACCAATATTGTCATGGCATTTTGTTACTCCTAAAATCTGATTTAAGGATTTACGTGAAAGAAATAGATGTTTAAGTACCTTTGTGACGTTTCCCTTTTCTATAGCTTTAAAAACATTCTTTTGTTCTGAGGTGCATTTAAATTCCTTACACAGAAGTGAACGTTTGTGACGAACTGAACTTTTTCTGAACTGTTCAACATGTTTACATGAAACTGTTCATGTAAACATGTAAACATTTAACTTCCATGGTAACCCTTCATCCAGCTACTTGCTCAAACTGTGAGTAGTTGACTGCTCTTTTATCCAAATTGGCTTCCAACAGCGAGTTCGGGAATTTGATCTTGGGCCAACTGATGACTGATGTCAGGAACGTTAATGAACGTTCACCCACGTCTGCAAATTTGAATACACCTCAGACTTTGAGCTGCACTGACTGTAGAGATCTGTACAATTCTGATTGACCAACCCATCTCTGCAACAGAGTTTGACAAATTTCTGGAGGAGCGGGCCAAGGCGGCAGAGATGGTACCCACTTTACCATCACCCCCTAGCGGCGACCTCCCACCGGTGGCCACGGCAGCAGCGAGCTCCACCCCAAGTGCCGGCAAGAAAGCTGAGCGGCCTGCCGCTGATGCCCTGTTTACTATGTAGACACACT
Source organism: Tenualosa thibaudeaui (assembly GCA_027481765.1). Taxonomy (NCBI): domain Eukaryota; kingdom Metazoa; phylum Chordata; class Actinopteri; order Clupeiformes; family Clupeidae; genus Tenualosa; species Tenualosa thibaudeaui. The sequence goes on from JAIFZK010000002.1 coordinate 12,822,455, forward strand.
GGCCTCTACAATTACCAAGCCTCGGCTTCCTTGTGCCATTTGGCACTTCCGGTCGACTCCTCATCAGGTCTCGCACCAACATAGCACCCCACCTCGACCTTCGCCACACCTGCACCCACAACCCAATGACATCCACCCTCTCGCTGACTCCGTGCACTACCCCACCATCCACACGATGGCCGTCCTGCTGCTGCGTTCACTCACACCACCGGCTATTGGACTACTTTTGGCTACTTTTATGAGAAAGGGAACCCAGAGACATTTTCACACCTATTTTAAGTTCTTATTCATACACAGTTAAAAAGGCGGTTTGATTTGTTTCTCATTGACTGATGTCTAAATGAATTAAAATGCTAACAGAACAAGACTGTGTACACAGTACACTGAAAATAGTGCACAATACACAGTTTTACATACCTTTTTTGTAGCAGAGCAGTGTTGGTTTTCATTTGTCCTTGAAGCAATATTGGACACAAACAAAGTTTGGTTTATTTTTTATTTGCTGTGAGCTTTTTCTGAATAGGGTAGCGAATCAGTGTCAATATCACAAAGTTAAAGTTGCCCAACATCAAGTAATGTTTAGCAGCACAGAAAAAATGATATTTTTAATGGTGTTTATAAAAAAAAAAGCCTTATTCAGCATCTGTTATGAAAATACAGTTAGGTTAGCAAGATTACTCAAAAAAATAATTTGTCCACTTCTAGATTATGGGTATTGTCAGCTGTGTAACATTATTTTGTTGAGTTTGGTGTTGCTATACCTGTAATCTTATCTGCATTTTACCAAAATTATCACAAGCTGTAATTTGAAAGGGAAAGTAAGGGAAAGAAAGGGAAAGTTATTCAGCTGTCGTGGTGGGAAATATTGCTTCAAGGTACATTTGACAAAGGCAATCATACAGTCCATTGTAGGTTTTTTTATATGTATAAATAGAAGTGGTTTCAGCCATCAGTCACAGTCAGTCATGTCAGTCACATCTCCTGTGCATGCTATGGCGCTGTCAGTCAATTGGTATAGTCCCATGCCCCATAGGGATCTCCTGGGAGTTGTATACAAGGTTTATGTTAGGGCTTGTAGTACTCCTCTAATCCCGTAGTTGAGTTTCTCCCTTTCCATAGTGCGTCATTTGTCAGCAGTTTGTAATATCAGTAAACCCATTCTAGTATAGCTGGATCAGAAACTGGTTGCTGTATTGGTCAGTTAGTTGCAGACATTTCCTTTTAAGAGTTTGCAGAAAGCCTTTTCCATGTTCACCACTTTGACTACCACCCTCCCAGTCGTTTTGAATGGAATTAATTGTGATGTTGGTGTCTGTCAGTGCAACTTGGAGAAAAAGTTGACATCCTGATGTCTGACAAAATAAGCGAATGCAGGAGCAGGATTTTTGTTTTGTTTTGTTTTGTTTTTGGTCCCCTCTATTTATACAAAAGCAGAAATTTCTTTAGATGTTGTGGAATTTCTCCATGTGACTATTTTACCTCACTGTAATAAGAAAAAAATAAAGAAGGGATGATGAAAGAAGGGATGATGGGAGAGGAAGACGGATGTGTACATGTGTGCGTTAACTAAGGTAGTACCCTGACCTGCTAGAATATGCACACAGGATATAGAAGGTAGTGGTAAATAATGCTGTGTGCACTGAGAAGATTATATTTGTTGGAAGGTTACGGATGCTGGAACAATGAAATAGAATTTGCTTGCACAGAGAGGTTAGTATGCTAGCATAAGGAGGTTACATTATTTGGTGCTGAGAAGCCACTAAAAAACTAAAAAGTTGAAGTTGTGGACAATTAGCAATTGGACTTGGAATCTCCCAGCTGTACTCATTTTTGTAATGCATGAAGCTTCTCTGCCTTTCCATGTGCAATCAGTTGAGCGTTATGGAACAGATGGACCAAATGGAAAACTAGTTGGCTGTTTGAATGTTCAAAAGCCCAGTTGGTGTGTTGGTATTTCCTGATCTTCTACACTTCAAATCCAGTTGAGTTGCTGCTTTGTAATATGTCTGATTTGTTACATTTTATTAAGTTGGAGTTCCTTCAGATTGGGGATGCTTTTGTCATTTAGGTGACTTTTTATTTGTTTTTTTGTGTGAAATGGTTTATCCCATCACTGTATGACCTATATCACTCATTAGTGTGATTCTACTGCTCAGCACTAATCTTAGACTTGGAGTGCAATTCAGTCAGATTCATGGGTATACAAACTGTTGAACTGTACTATGTCAAAAACCTGTTCATTGAAATTCATTGATCCTAGTCAATAACTCTTGGTATATTTTGACACTAAATTGGTTTCTTTAGCTGCACAATCAGGGTTCACTTCAACCCTTGCTGGAAGGTGCATATTGTTCAGTGTTTGTTTTATCTGCACTTTTTGCTGTTAGTTGGATTACTTTACTCGGATAACTCTAAACAAATCACACTTTATGTTGTTCCCATTAAAAGGAAACATTTGGTTGGGATACTGTAAATTCTTTAATTCGAGAATGTAGAAATAATTTATTTGCATTTTACTTTTAAATATTGTTATTATGGAGTGTCTTATGGTATGTATGAGGGATGTATTTGTCAACTGTAAAGAATATTTTAAGTCTGTATGTGTGTATGCAAGCAATGTATCAGTTGCATTTTTCCTTTGCTGGATCCTGTCACTACAAATTTCAATATGAAAATTTATGGGCTTTTGTAAACTGTATACATGTGGACAGTTGTCATGTTTCTTTTTTCCATCTTTGCAAACGTTTTGGCTAAATAATGAATTTCGTCTAGGCTGTCAGTGCTGGCTTTTTACCTGACATGATCATCAAAAAAAGCAAAATCCCATGGCATTTAGTTTCACCCGAGGCCATGTACCGTATTTGTTTGGCTGGTCTAAACTCTGAAATGGCGTTTGTCATTCCCCTTGTTCTCGTCCGCTAGTCCTGTCCAGCTGTACCTGCCAGAGCCCTGTTTGTTGTGTACTTGCCAGGCAACAGCCATCTGGTTCAAACAGAGAGAGCCTCCACATACTCTTGAGCATCAGTGGACGCTGCTCTTAGAGGGAATGGGTGGGGTTGGGAAGGGTGGGTGGGTTTAAAACATGATTGGAATCTCAATTACCTCATTGGATTGTGGGTAATTCTTGTACTTATTGCTGTACAGCAGGCTCCAGCACAGGCCATGGTCAGGATGAACTGAGTGAGGTTAAAGAGGAATCGGGGTTACTGAATGTGACCGTGTTGACCTTAATGAAGGGATCTCATTTGACTGTGGCCGTGTTGCATGTGCCGACCGCGAACAGAGCTCCCCCACTTGTGGCAAGAGCTGAGTTTGGCAATGCAGCCGTTATTGAGGTGTGTGTGTGTGTGTTTGTGGGTGGGTGTTTGTGAGCATGTGTATTTGTGTGTGTGTGTGTGTGTGCGTGTGTGTGCGCTCCCTTGTTGTTGCCTCAATTTCTCTCTCTACTGTTTGACTCATGCATGTGTTGAACTCCAATAAAACATTAGCAGATGCTGACCACTGCGTTACCTCAGTCTTTCTTTTGAGACTCGGTTGTTGCTGTTGTTGTTGACGTCTGAGTCTACGACTGTGTTACACATCAGCAAACTAAAAATAGCCATTAGCGAAGCCAATGTTGGGTTATCTCACAGAACAAGTAGACATGGCCCCATTCGTTCCAATGATGGACATGGAAAAAAGAATATTTTCTCTTGTGCTTCGACTGAGCTCATCCGAGTGAGTAAGGCAACAGGAGGCAGCAGACACATCATTATCAGCTCAACTCCAGGCTGGTTTTACAGTGCCGTTCGGCCGGCAGAAACATTTGCTCTCGGGAAGGGTCCTGCCGTGTTAAGCAGAAAATGCCATTTCCCCCTTCACATCATTCTAGGCCTGTTTTTGAAAAGCTGCCACACTTGTTCGCTTTGTTTGTTTGATTCGCCGGTCATCCTCAAGGCGATGGACTTTCACTCTTCATTCTCTCCAAGTCTCCCCAAGTCATTTTGAAAATAAATAAATAAATAAAAAACTGTCCTAGCTTTCCTGCAAGGCACAAGCACACAGCCTAACAGCTACAAGAGAGAAACTTGAATAAATGTGAAAAGTCTTGTTTAGTGTAAACAGGTCTACAGTGTCACTGAGTGACAACTGGTATTGCTGTCCATGTTCAAAAAAACCAAATGGCAATGCATGAAACATGTTCTGCACAAACAGAAGCTGTTATCACCTACCTGACAAAAAAATTATACATTTTCTAAAAGCACAAAATGTTAAATTCCAGAACAGTGTTGCATAATATCAAACACTGTTGCCCTATTTTAACTTCAATGTGTCTTGATGTGTCATAAATGCAGCTATATATATGCCTATAGTAAATACTGTATATATAGGTCTCTGGATGTCGCCACATTTACCTGGGCCTCTATGTAACAATCACACCTTAAGGAAATGATGCTGATTAATGAAGAGAAGAGAAATTACTTACCCTTCTCAATAAGTAAACACACATAGTGTATTTAAAAAAGCAAATGTTTATCATTGGATTCATCTTGGTCATCACTCAGCAATTATGTTCCGGTAAGAATCCAATTACAAAGTACAAACACTTTTGGATCAAATTAGTGCTTTGTGTTTACGATATGGGCTCTGTTGGCGTTGCACACCAGTGATTTCTCAATTTCCTTCCCTGACGCCACAGCCTTAGCCGTAAGCCCCCAATCTCAGTCCCTGCATGCGGCTCCCAGACTCCCTCTCCAGTCAACACAATCAGCTGCAGCAAAACATTACTTAGAGAAACGTAATACAGCTCATGTTTGTTAGAGTAAATAATGCTCCATTTAAGAAATGTTTCAGGCACATTTACTTGCACTCACATATTGTCTTTTTTTTTTTCTTTTGCTCTCTCTCTCTCTTGCTCTTTCTCTTTCTACATGTGCACACACACACACTTGCATTTTATACAAGTACAGTATGCAGACACATCTAGATATGTAATATTGCATTAAAAAATTGCACTGCATTTTTATTCTCTGACATTAGTGGACAGGTTATAGCTTTCTATTAAAAAAGGCAGAGTGCCAGACTCAGACTGTCTGCAGGTGACACAGTCTGCAGTGTGCTGGGCCTGTGCCTGTGTCTGTGCCTGCCTCTCTGTCCCAGTGTTTTTTCTTCCCAAGCCCAAGCCCAAGCCCAAGCCTTGGAGCACTTTATGCTAAGTTAATTTACCCAAATATATCCACGGCACAGCCCACCACCTCACCGGCTCTGTTAATAGAAACCTGCTGATCCATAACAGCTGTGGTGCCAGACGTTCGCTGGGGGGCAGTGTGATATTAACAGTGATATCAATGATCGATCAGAGGATTTGCAAGCCGGCATAAGGCCGTTTAATTATAATTGCGTCGGGTGCGGCGTTGTCGTGGCAGCAGGATTTGAATAAGGTCACATCTGCGGCTCACCTTGCAAGTGTAACGCTATATTAAATGCCACTCATGTTAAGTGTGTTGAAAACCTCTCCTGATGTAGTCACACCATAATATAAAGGTTAAATTGTAAAATGTCCCTTCACAAGCACAAAAGAAAGAGATGATTGATACACCAAGAAAGGGAAATAAATGTTAACAGGACTCAGTTCTGTGAACTCCTGCCTTTATGAGGAGATTATATTTTAATGGAGTGTTTGCATCAAATTTGGAAGGTCTCAGTTTCAAGCCAAGTGAAAAGGTCAATAAGATAGATTATAGGGACGCATGAAAGGTTGGACTCGATTGATTTGCAATATGTTAATTGTCACCGATTTGAACTATTTGATGCATATTTCCTATATGTATTACTAATGTGTAGCTCCTGACAATTACACCTGACAAGTCACTTATGAAACCAAATATTTCATAGCCACAGAATTGGCAAATTTTTGTACATTGAAACAGTGTTCATTTATTTGCATTTTTGATTGTTTTGACAATACATGCCTCTCACAATCATCCTTAAACCAATTTTGTGTCTTCACATTGGTCTTTGGTACATACAGTGCCTCAAACAACTCTTATTCATACAACAAAAACACATTTACTTTATAAATATTTACAAATGTATTGCCATAACTGAATAATTGGTCATATCGACCTTTATCATAGAAACACCCAGTTCCACTTCTAAATCATCTAGGAATAAAACTGCAGTGTAGCCTTGCTTTATGTTGGACATAACCTATTTAAACGCAAACACCAATACACAATGCGCAACAGAAGAGTTCGGTGTCCTCATAAGTTGTAAACATCATGGTGTTTGGAGATAAGTCCTAGTGTAAACATAAACATGGTTCTTATCCAACGTTGTACACATTTTCCCCTCTCAGCAGTCATTACAGCACTATCAGCATTTCATAATACAAGGTGAGTTTTCATTTTTTTTTAAAGGACCTGCAATAACACATCAGACTGTGTCCAGATACTGACGAATAAAAACGTCCCTGGAGAAGCTCCACTGTCTATTTTAAATAAAGCTGACTGCATTGCATAGACTGGCTGGTATGGATCTGTAGCCTAGAGAATTGGTGCAATGAAGTTCTGGCTGACTTTACAAAAACTCATGTCATTGTTTCCACAAAGTCTTTTTCTGCCTTCACTTTATCTTTTCTTTTTCTTTTTGAGCATGGTAATTCATGTGCACTTTTCTGTAGTTTAGCAACGTTCTCTGATAATAATCATAATCATAATTATAATAAGAATAATATGTTTTAATATGTTGTTCTATGATAATATTGGTCACAGCATATTAAAGAGCATACACACTGTGCAAACAATATGTATCTAATCTATTCAAGAGGCAATAGATTCCTTTGACAGTATGTGCTTTACTCTGCAAGATTGACAGCATAGAGCAAAATGGAGCATTTCCTTATGGCTGAGAGCAGTGATACTTGTAGCCATGTTATTTTAATACATGGTTAAATGACATGCCGTTTTACTCTTTTCTGCTTACCTCTGTGGACTAATAACTGGTGTAAATGTGGTCGACCAGTGACCGACCACCCACACTAAGACCACTAATCGCTTCAGTACAGCATGGCAACATAATGGGAATGTATGTATTTTTTTCTTCTCACAGGATATAATTATCTAGTCTCTATATGTCGATTCTGTACATGTCTACAGTCTTTACCGTACCACGAGTCTGTGTTCTTGCTCCCACTTCTGATTTAGTTTGGTCTGGTCAAGTAGAATTTGTTTGCTACAGAGATGAATATCCAGCCCTGGGCAGAAGGGTCAGAGATCACAGGGTCCAGAAGTGCAGGTTAAGATGCTGGGGTTCTAAGAGTGTTATGGAGGGACCGGCGGTAGCAACCGTGGCATTGCAGTGGTGGGGTCTGAAGCCCGGGTGGGGGTCCGGGGTGGAGAGGATGTAGTCGATGCTGAATTTTATCTCCGGTTCTGGCTTGCTCAGCGCTGCTGGGTTCAGCTGACTCGATCTGCCACAGGGGGCCAGTGGACAGAGAGGCTCTGAGTCACGGGGTTGTGGGGCGTTCGAGCCGGTGGGAGCGAAGGTGTCTGCCGGCTCACGGAAGCCCACCTTTAGGTTTCTGCGGCGCCGGCGCCGGCGGAAGTTGCCGTTCTCAAAAAGGTCCAGCATGGACTCACAGCCTGTGGCAAACGTCCAGAAATTTCCCTTCCCCTTCTCATTGCCTTCAGTACGGGGCACCTATGCAGTACAAAACAGGACATTAAAGTGAAGTGAAATAAATCTGTATCTGTAAAAGTAAAGCCAATTTTGTTATCAAGTATTTTCTTTTATGAAATAGAATGGCTGAATGCTTCCATTAAAACTTCAGAGGTTCAAACTTATTTATTAGTCCAGTGAAAAAAATGGCATAAAAATGTGAAAAATACACTGTTGCAATTTGATGACAAAATGTGTGCTTCTATATGGTATAGCTGGCAGTCCCACAGATCAAACAGCTATGATATAATCACATGTCACTCAGTAGAGATTAAGGACCTGAGATAAGAGTAAGTTGCACACTTGCCTTGATGAAACAACTGTTTAAGGAGAGGTTGTGTCGGATGGAGTTCTGCCAGGCCCTCTGGTTGGATCTGTAGTAGGGGAACCTCTTCATGATGAACTCGTAGATCCCTGACAGGGTGACTCGGTTCTCTGGGCTCTGCTGAATGGCCATGGCTATAAGGGCAATGTAACTGGGACCAGGGAGAACCAGACAATACACAAGTGTCTATAGTGCTATGCATTAGGATCTCAGAGTGAAGCACTAATGGCAAAGCAATGAAAAGCTCCTATAACATTATTACTGCAAATTGTCAATTAATGTGACAAAGATGGTTTAAAACAATGTCTAAACAGCAAAGTGAATATGAGGAGCAGGAGTATTTAAACTTAAATTAAATGGCTGAAGTATAAATAGTAAACATACTATATTCATGACAAATTGTGTAACACATAATAAAAAAGAGAAAATCACTGCAATTAGTTATTAAATAGAAACCTCAGAAAGATCATAATGTAACAAAGCAAGCTAAAATGAAAAGAGAATTTACCTGTAGGCAGGTCTGCATATTTTTTTCTCTTCATCAGAGCTACAAGGGGGGTAGCCATCTCCATCATAATTAAAACAATTATATGGATACTGTGAATTATCAAACATAGTGCAGTTGCCAGATAGCGACACTGTTGGTCTCCTTCAATTAGTATTCAGTAGGAAGAAAAAGTCGCTTTAACAAACACCAGTGACGCCCTTGAGTTGAATAAGAACGCCTGCCAACCTCTCGCTGGGGAGGAATGAAGTCCACATCAGCTGATCTCTTTCGGAAACACCCCGTTTTGCTCACCGGTAGTTGGTCAAGCGCTGATAACGGGACAAAATGAGTTGGCTAGCTCCCGTGGACGTCTGAACTTGGGGCGTGATCAAACAGGGTCATACACACTCTTTGATTGTGGGTGGTCCAGTTCTATTTGAGACCATCTTAGTGAGACTATTTGTTTTGTTATGCTTCTTTTTATAGCCCGAATCTAGCAAACAACAATTAAACAAAGAATCCAACATTAACAAACATGGGACGCGCATATCTCCTCCGACTCTTTGAGCTGAGTTGTTTCTAGTGCTCCCAAGACAAAGTTTTCTGTAGGAATTACAAGAACCTTCGGTCAACAACCCAAGTTAAGATGTAATCTATAATACAGTATAATTGCCTATAAATTGTGTTTCCGTGACTAAAAGGGAGTGATGTGTTCAGAAGGACTGCAATGGTGCATTGGAGGCAGTACTGTGAGGCAGCACAGGGCGATTCAAACAGCCTGCGGCACGGGGTCTCCGTGTGTGGCCTACGATCGAGCGGGGAGATTGCAGCAGTGGTCCTCGGTTGCTTTGGCGCGACATGAGCAATTAAAAAAGCATAGGGCTGCTTTCCTTTTTCCAGACAATTGCTTGTAAACTCAAAGGCTGCCACTGTTTTGTCTGCCCCAAATGTGATTAAGCATGTTGCGTTTAATATGGTGAGCTTTGCGCAAAATGGCCTTGTGAGTATCAAACTTCACTTGGCATACACATAACCCTGGCATGCTTTTATCTGAAACTAAACAACAAACACAAACTGCAAAGAGCTTTGTTTTTCTTGCGGTGTTTGATGGGCTAAAACATAATATTTAGATCCTGAACAATTACATAACATTTTTGGCTGCTGGGATTGCATGCATTAGGTCATCAATAAATTAGCCTACGCTGGTCCTTTCAAACTGTACAATCAGTTACTGATTCATTTTTGAAGTTGTGTATTACATGTCTATACGAAATATACGCACCAGAACTGCTGTGACCAAGGCGAGGTGCGCCCAGACTAGCGTTAGATCTGATAAGGTCTGGAGAACCTTCTTGCATTCCCATGACGCGGTTTCCTCTCTCGGACTGTCTGCGGCTTCTGTGATTACGGTAGTTTGGTTTAAGGTCCCTGTCCCCTCAGAAGTTAACCACAAATGCACTTCCGTCCTTCACGATTGGGAGGCATTATTTATTCGTCCCTAGGAACAGATGCCGCGGGCAGTGGAGGCTATGAAAAGGTCACGGAAACAGAAAATATCCATCAGGATGTTGAATTCTAAACATGTCAAATAAACATAAGATAATTCTTCTGATCACAAGATCTGGACTATATTGTATGAAGAATTCTAATCTCAGTACACATCATTAAAATTCCCAAAAGAAATACGCAATTGCCTCAAGCATAAAACATAAGAGTTATGTAAAACTTACGTTAGTAAGTTTTGTAAAATTTTCAGTGAGGTAAAAGATCCAGTTGTACTTATGAATTACTTACAACTAGAATAGGTTTAAATGTGCTGAAGTTTCTGATTTGTAGACAAAATACTTCTTTTATTCATTTTTTTTTTTATTTTTTTTTTTAGATGCACCCAGTCAGATTCTCTAACCAAAGATGACAAATTTACAGCAAACAGCTTTAACTGCTAATTTCCAGAATTCTGAAAAGAGCAGACAGTTGAGAAATAGTTTTTGCCCATTTTGTTTATTGCACTTTTACCATGTAGCAAAAACAAAACAAAATCCACAGAAACAACACTTAAAGGTAAGAGAAGCAAATGCCTGCCAAATTAGCCCATGGTGTTGTCAAAGTATTCTGAGTAATAAACACAGTTGTGAAAAGTCAGGAAAAACAGAAATTTTAGGTCATGTGTTCTTGGCTAAAAGTGCCCCCAAGATGGGCATACCCTCCCTTACCCCTGAAACCTAGTATCTAACCCCAGTATAGTTCCCCCATTTTTTCATTGTTTTTTATTTATTTTCTTAAAATCACCTTTAACCCAAACATTCAAGTATTCCTATCATTGCACAGGCACTGGATTCACATACCTACATAAGTTTTCAGCAGTACGGGAAATGTGTTGTCTAGGATAGCGCTCTCTACTGTTATTATGATATCAGTACTGGATATCATCATGAATATCTGTACACCATAGTTATTCTTAGAAACAACTTATAAAAAGTCAACAATTGTATTTTATACTGCAAATGAATTATATTTGGTGATGTAAAAAGCCTATCTTATAATATGGACAAGCAGTGGCGATAGCAGTGTGGTGAACCTTGCAGAACTGACATGAGTGAATGCACAGCCAACATAATATGACAATGAATGAGGAGTATAAAGCTACGGTCACCAGATTTGCATGAGTGGAATTAAGACTTTATTCTCTTGGAATGAGCGTCCTCTGTGCAAATATGCCATAACAAAGCTGTTTTTTTTAAAAAAAGGTAAGACTGTTGATTATGAACATAACTGTTTCATTCAAAGCTGTACAAATGGATTGAGATGATGTGACTGGAAAAATATAACTCAATAATGTTTTTTTTTGTTTTTGTTTTTTTTTTTAACCAGATGTCCACAGTTATGAAAAAAAACCTGTACATGAACATAACAGCATGTGGTTCTGTCATCTAGATTACAGGCTTTTGATTCATTGTTGCATGTTTTGGTGTGAAGCAAAAAAAAAAACTATGGTGGATATGTACTTTTGTTATGTTATGTGTAGTGATGCTGGCTCCAAACTATTTTCCACAGACTTAAAGCAAAAAAGTTTTCTGTGTGACAAAGGAAGGTTCATGGCTGTGAAGCTGTCTTTAGAGATTAGCCTGTAGTGTTTATGAAGTCTTCATAACTACAGATGTTTTCACTGAGGCACATGATAAAAAAAAAAAACATAATCTCTTCTGGAATAACATCAAAGAATCTTCGTCCTTCTATTAGTCTCTCAAGTCTCATTGAAAATTTGCCTCTTAACCTCCTGTAGTTACAACAGATATAGACAGTGTCATACAAAGATTAAAATTGTAGCAATGCTTATTTATCCATTTTATTACACCCAATTCCAGAGCATAATAACTTCTGAGATGCTGCTGTTGTTGGCCTGAATTACCATGCAGATCACCATGGTACAAATGGAATGCGACTCATTTACCCTGTGAAATCATTTATGATTAAACTGTTCACACAAATGTAAAAAAAGCCTCTTTGAACCTCTAACAAATGCTCTTCAACTGATGTTAAAACAACAAAATCAATTCTGGCCCCTGAAGCAATGTAGTAGTGACTCATCCACAAATTGAGTTCCTACACTGACCTGCAAACCCTGGGGTTTATTATTTGGACAACGCACTGTCATTTGATCAGAGTTAATATGAGAAACCTTTAAATACGGTTAGCTGCTGGACAACAGACTTAGACGTACAGGCACTGAACTTTCACCTGCACAGACTCAATGGATATCTCTTCTGGTTCATTGATTTGTTGACTTTAAACATTTGTTCTGTTGATCTATGTGGAAATCAAAAGTGTCAATCTCTTTTTTCTCTCTCTCACTGTCTGAAATAATAAATATGACACCTAATAAATAAAATTTTTGAGAAAGGAATATTTGGTGCACATGTACATGGACATTTTGGAGCAAACCTGCACTCCACTCAAAGCTCTTTTAAATTAGAAAAACAACAACAACAATAACAACAAAAAAATACAACAGGGAAGTGTCTTGTTCTCTCCACATGTTGTCAAGTGTGAAGATGACAATTCTCCAGGAATATTGACCACTCCAGTCCAAAAAATCCCTTTTTCACAACTTTTTTCACAACTGCCACTGGGTGTATGTGTGTCCACCTCATATACACACACACAGAAACAAACATAGGCAGTTTGAGGAATGCATAACCGAGTCTTTCACGGAATTCACTGAATTCAAAACAAATGATAATAACTGAGGTTCACCCAAGAACACAAAAGCGTCTTTACTTTTGCTGGTCCATAAACAATCTCCATCCCAGCCTCGTGTCCATGTTGAGGGGACGGCTAAAGAGCTACCGCCCCACAGAAGCTGTCCTGCCTCAATGGTTTTCAACGTCTTGTCCAACCAGGACCGCCGTCAGTCAAGCTCACTGGTGTCTACTACCTCCGGTGGGTTGCGGGTGCCGGGGGAGCGGCAACGGCGGCGGCAGTGTGCGGGGGCTCGCTCAGGTCGTCCTCCACCACACTGGTGTAGCCCTCCTTCTCGATACAGTCGGAGAGCACCTGGAGTACCAGGCGCAGGCGGCGGTCCATGGCCTCCAGATGCGGGCGGATAAGGATGGGTGCCAGCCGGTCCTGTTGCAGGGACTCCTCCATCAGTGTGCTTAGCTTGTACTCCTCCTTGGCCAGCAGCTGCAGGCGCAGGTGGGTGGACTTCCTCACCCTGAGAGAGAGAAAGAGAGAGAAAGAAAGAGAGAGAGAGCGAGATAGAGAGAATTCCAGAGTGTATACGTGCATAATAATGCTCTATACACAGACGCTGTGTTATCTAAGAGATTTTAGAAAGCAGCTCTGAAACACATTAAATAAATAAACAATAATGTGTAGAAAATGTAAGTCAAGCAAAATATGAAAGCAAATGAATATGTTAGAACATTGGTTCTCAAACTAAGGTCCGGGGACCCGCAGGGGTACGCAGTGCATTTCCAGGGGGGGCGTAAAAAAAATTCCTACAAAATAGCATCTAGCAGCTAACCGAACAAATTGCTATAAGCCTGCATGGTTAAATTTGAGAGGCCATTTCTTCTGCTCCATCAGGGGTCCAATAAAGGTTCAGAACCCCAGTGTTAGAATACTATACTGTTGGTGTTTTTCAAGACTTCCAAGTGCTTGTTTACTCCGAGCTGCTGCCTGTGTTTATTGATGTTTAAAATCAAACAATCTAACAAAAAAATAAAACAATGTGTCATTTATTACACTTTGCTTAAACTCATAACCAAACCCCATTTATGTTTCTATGTGGTGAGGCTCTTTCTATAACTGGTGAATGGAGATGGGATTGTTTACTTTATTTCTGTGTGTATTAATTTCCTCTGTGTGCTATGTTGGCAGTTAATGTGTGTGCAATGTCTATATTATTAAGACCTGAGGGGTGGCGGGGTGTTTACCTGCAACACTGGCTCAAAGGCACAAGGATTGACACCTCATCATGGGAATGTTTCCCAAACCTGGGGAACACACACAGAGATTAATAATAACAACAATAACAACAATAACAACAACAACAATAATAATAACAACAATAATAATAGCACATGGTAAACTCACCCTCTTCCATTATCCAGGTGGATGATAAATGTGTCATTGCCAAACTTCTCAAAGGTCTCATAGTGATGGCGATCCATATTCCCTGAGAGAAGTGAAGTCATAAGCCTAACTATAACATTTAGCACTATGACTAGAACTGATCTACACTACTGGTCAAAAGTTCACTTAGATATTTCCTTGTTTTCCAAGGAAACACATGAAATTAATGTGAAATAGGAAATAGATAGAAGAGATAAATTAGTAGAACACATGACTTTATCTGTTATGATGAATGTGTTCTTCAAACCATTTAAAAAGTCACCTTTTGGAGGAATTAGATATGGGCAGCCAAATCTCATTTGTGAGGTAAGGAAAGAATGAAAAGATGCGAGAACTGTTTTTAATGTCGTCAATCATCTTTTGCAAAGCCATACAATACCCTGTGGACAGCACATGATTGGACCAAATTAATCTTGCAACACAATAACAACCCGATACACACCTACAAACTACTGTATGCTAGCAACATTTAAAGTCAATCAGTGAATCAGACTTTTGACAGCTAATAGAATTCTGAATGGAGTAGCCACAACTACTCTTTATATTTACATGAACATTATGTGGCACAAATCTGACTGTTTGCTATAAAGAAAGTGTCCACTGAGTTAATCTATCTTGTGGGCGATGCTCTTGAAAGCATGGGGTGAAATCTCATCAGATCACTTAGAAAAAATTTATATCTGGAATGCCTCATGTCTTTTAACCTTGGCACAAAAGGTAAGTCTAAGGAACACATTCATCATTTCAGTGTAGGGCACATCACTGAAAAAAGCACAATTCAAATGTATTTTTATAGTGCAAGCACAAAATATTTTAGGATTTTAGTATAACAGTATTTTGGAAGTACTATAACATCAGTTATTTAAAACTGGTGCTGTTGATATGCAGGTGAATCAGTAGGGCTGTAACTGTGTTGACCTTGTGGACATTGACCTATTGACCTTGTGGACTGTCTGGGTGGTGGAAATAAAGGTGGTCTTACCCATCAGAAAGTCAAAGATGGTCATGTCCATAATGTCCAGCAGACGTGTTCCGCTGTCATACGGGGGAGTCTGCTTGACCTCTTCACAGTAATCTGGGTCAACTTCCCACCTGAACCGCGCACATACACACACACACACACACACACAAAAGGGATGATTACAGACAGTGTCTCACAGTAATCACAGCACAAGAGCAGTGAGTGTATCTCGTGGAATTTCCACACAAATCCATAATCACTGTTATTCTCGACACTGAAAGGTGCCTCGTTATGGCAAATATTCTCACTTTCAGACCCCCAACCTGCCACCCTTGCACTCAGTGTCAAATGGGGGTGATTACGTGACGTCTCGCAGCCTTTGTGAGGTGAATCACAGGGGTTGAGAGGCACAATCTGGGTTCAAAAGCGCATTCACTGCCTCAAGTTCCTCCGGTAGATTTCCTTAGTATTCAGTGGGAAGTGGGTGCCCCCTGTGGTCAGATTGCCTGCACTGGAGAGCAGGAGGCAGGGAGGAGAAGGAGGAGGAGGAGGAGCGGGAAGGAGACGCGGCTCCCGAGACCAAATGCTGCCTCCTGCTGTTGCTGTTTGCAGAGTGCAGGAGGCGCGGAGGGCAGATCTGTTCCTGATGGAGCATTCTCAAAAAAAGCCTACGCCGGATGGCTTCTCGCCCCTCGAGTCCCAGCAGGGTGTTTGTGTGTGTGTGTGTGTGTGTGTGTGTGTGTGTACCTAAACCATGAGAGGCAGCTGATGCGAGATGCTTCCGCTGACAACTATTTATCTGTGTCAAAGGCGTTTGCAGATGTCACACACCCCCGTGTCTAATTAACGGGTGTGTGTGTGTTTGAGGGTTTGAGAGTCAGGTTGGCTCATTCACCAATTCACTGGGACTGAATTGTCAGTTTGATGAGCTGCTGTTCAGCCATAATGACGTAAACATGAGCAAAACAGGAATATTTTAACGCAAAACCTGCACACTAAAATGGATCAAAAAAAGCCTAATGTTATAAAACTGGTTTCAATATTTTTTATGAATAGCCTAATACAGAAGATTATCCTTGCACTATAGTAATAACACAATGGTATTATAAGGTGTGTGTGTGTGAGAGAGAGAGAGAGAAGCAAGGGTGTGGCATTTACTCTGCTTTCTTGCGCTTGTGGTAGGAGCGTCTCCAAGGGTTCCTCCAGGTCTTGCGCTTGGCCAAAGCCAGGTCTGGCAGGAA
The DNA here is from genome assembly GCA_027481765.1 of Tenualosa thibaudeaui. NCBI lineage: Eukaryota > Metazoa > Chordata > Actinopteri > Clupeiformes > Clupeidae > Tenualosa > Tenualosa thibaudeaui. The sequence continues at coordinate 12,838,804 of JAIFZK010000002.1, forward strand.
GGCGGCCAGTGAACCCTCAATCTGGTCGGGCTTGCCACACAGTGCGTGCTCCGTGGAGCAGTAATATGAGCACTCACCGTAGAAACACACATTATTGGCTGGATGGAAGGAAGGAAATGGAGACAAAAAAACAAACATTTTTCAAAAATGCATCCTCATCAACATGGCAACAACATTGTTTGTTTGTTTACGTCTTTATTTCTATTCCTAAAGAGTCCCTCCACTAGCCTAACAGCAAGCTGAGGCCAGGATGTTAGTGTTGTTTTTGTTAGGCTTCCACCCACCCTCCCCAAGTCCAGGACTTAATCTGCCGTGAGCAGATGTGAGCACAGCCATATGTTTGGGACGGGTGGCTTTAGAAATCCTGACATTCGCATTAAAGTGCAATTGGTCCTAAGAAGTGGGCCAGAATGCTGTAATTTTGTCTTTTCTCTTGAGAAATCCCAGCTGCCCTATTTAAGAGCTGGATTGTGGAATGCCTCAAAAGACTATCTCTGTGTTTTTTTTTTACATTTACTTTAATCTACCAGATTCTACAGAGGCATGTTTGATTATTCATTGTGTTTTCATCATGCAGTCTGTCATTAAAGTGGAATTTCTGCATTGTCTACTGCGTTGTCAAACTGGGGACTTTCTGTTTAGTCTTTTCATGTAAGAGAAACCCTGGACAGCTGTGACAATACTGCCCTCTAGTGTTGGTTAAGGGAACTACCAGCACCGGTGTGTGGGCAGGGATTTCTGGAAGAAAAGAGAGCTTAGTGCAGCTGGATCAATACCTGGGGATATGAAGAAGGTCCTCCAGAGCTTCTTGTCCCGGGTCACATCCCTGATCTCCTTTGTCATGTTCACCAACCTCCCGGCCACCGGAGGAACTCTCCGGAAATCCAAGATTCTGTGCAAAAATAAGGTAGGGTAATTATTGTAGAGAGAAAGAGTGTGTGTGTTTGTGTGTGTGTGTGCGTCAATGTGTGGATACAAAGTGAACACAAGCCGTCCCTCTGTGGGCATTCTAATGCCAAGCTTTGGGGGGAGCCAAATTTGCAGCTTATCACCAGTGGGTGGAGTCCAGGTCTCAGTGATCCAATGAATCACTCCCTGGCTGTGACACGGCCGAATCAATCAGCACTCATCTGGGACTCTCCTGGAGAGTAATGACAGGAATCATTTTGCCGTGACAAAATAATAACTGCATTACAATGCACCGGGAGGCCATTAGGAGAAGATTAGGATTCCGTTGTTGTTCTTTGTCACTGTAAGTCAAACTTCTCTGTCACAAGGGGAGATGGTGGCGGAGATGAGGGGTGGGGGGTTGTCTGAACTCGTCATTTTGCTTGTGACATTTTAATTGTCAGCTCGCTTATCAAGCTGACGGCCCCAAATAAAAACACATCCAGACAAAAAATTACGACTCATTTCATCTTCCGTCTTCCAGACATATCGACGTTGGAGCCTGCAACACACACTGGGGCTCGTCTACACAGGCTCCACATGCAAAAAAAACACTCTCTGATTAATGCGACTGTAAGGCTTCGGGAACTCTGCATACACACACATCTGCTTAATGCGTTCTTAGAACTGCATTGCACTAGGGAGGGGAGGAGGTGGTGAGAGAGTGTGTGTGTGTGTGTGTGTGGGGGGGGGGGTATCTGGCTGTGCCGACCCAGGCAGCAGCTGGAGGGACCTGAGTGTGTGCCAGCGCTTCATTTTATGCCTGTGTTGCGCCCTAGTCTGGGAGGCCTGCTGCTGACACGGCTACTTAAAAAATTCATCCCCACAGAAAACGCCTAAATGGGGTGGCCTGGCCTAGCCTAGCGTGGCCTGGAGGAGGAACGTGGAAGCCTCGGGGTGGCTAATTGCACTGTCATGTTGATGTAGATGACGTGTGTGTGTGTGTATGCGTGAGAGTGAGAGAGAGAGTGAAATGTGTGTGTGGAGATAGAGCTGTGTGTGTGTGGAGGAGGTTCTGTTTGTGTGCAAGCATACTTACCTCCACCCACCTCATATGCACACACACACAAACACACACACACACACACAAACACACACACACACACACACACCAAGTCCTATTTATAGACAGTGGCACAGTACCAAATGGAAGGATAGAAGAGTTTGTGACAGACATAAGAACAGGCTTCGCTTTCCATTTTCCTTCAATCTCTCCCTCTGACCCCCCCCCCACACACACACACATACACACACACACACATACACACGCACACACCACCAACTCCCCGACTCCTTCACCTCTGTGTGCCAAATCTCCCCCCGCTCTCAGCACCCTCCACTTCCTCTGGTTTGATCTGCTTCCGCCGTCTAATCACATAATTAATACCAAAGCATGCCATCAGGATCCGCTTCAGCAGAGAAATAAATAACAAACGTAAATGAATCAAGGAGTGAGAGAGAGAGAGAGAGAGAGAGAGAGAGAAAGAGAGAGAGAGGGGAAGGAGGAAAAAACCCAGTCCTATTGAGACAGAGAGAGGGAGAGAACTTTAGTGACTGAGTGAGCAAGTGAGAGAGAGGTAGGGAGAGGGGGAGTGAGGGAAAGAAAAAGACAGAGTGCATGAGTGTGTGAGAGATTTTTTATGCCAATAAATCTCTACTGAACTGAATTGAGAAAAGAGAAAGAGAGAAAAAGAGAGAGAGTGAAAGAGAGAGAAAGAGAGAGAGACAGGCTGTGGGTGCACAGGCCGCTCAGTGATGGGACTTTAATTTCTAGCAGGACTAAAGCCAGGGCTTTTGCTTTTGGCTAACCCAGACAGGCGTTATATTTAGCAGCGTCGCCCGCAGTCCTCTCGCTCCCCGGCCCTCGGCTTCCTCTCTGCCCGCCCGCAAGCATGCCTGTGTGCAGATAGCGGATTCGGCCCTGCCCAGGGGCCAGATGTGCCACTACTGCCACTGCTGTTCCTGCTGCCACCCCCTCGGCCCAGGGCTGGGCACAGGCATGGCCACCGCCACCTCCACAGCTGCTGCAAGCCGTTCAAAGCTATTGTGTTATTGTGTAACACGTGTGTTTAAGTTAGGGGGGGCCTGTGGTTGGAGGTGGAGGGTGTGTGTGTGTGTGTGTGTGTGTGTCTATGTGTGTGCGTGTGTATGTGTGTGTGGACTCTGGATGTGTGTGCATACTGTATATATATAGGTGTGAGGATGGGTGTATATATAGACCATCACATCTCCTTTACACGCATACACCTGCACACACACGCGCACACACACACACAGAAACGCACACACACACAGCCCTACTAAGGATAAGTATGATGACAGGCGATGTGAAAAGATTAGAGTGTTTGTCATGGTGCCATACGATGGCTTTTACTGTGAGACACTAAAATCTTTACATTAAGCATGACTTAATGCCAAAGTCCCAGATGGCAAGTCAGAAGGCCACACTAATGACTTGACATAAATTCACGATTAGAAGACAGAAAGGAGGATACACTGACACACTCTTCCCTCATCTTTTTTCAGTGAGTGTGAGAAACTGTCTAATCACAAACAGCGGATGCATAAAATGGTTGCGTGGTTGTCGAGAGCGAGGCACCAACAATCGTGAGTCGAGTCACTCTGGCCGCTAGCAAGCGCATGTGATGTATAAGAAGTATGCATGATAAATAAGAAATGATAAATCATCTTTAATTCAGCAGCTAAAGGACACGCATCTTCTCTGAGTATGAGTGAAAAGTAGACGAAGTGGCACTAACACACTAATACCCCCCCACCCACCCAGGCAATCCAGACAACTTGTGGGCTTCCACAATTCATCCCTGAGTCTTATCATTTATAATTACAGATATTACAAACTCTTCCAGGTCTGATTATACCCTTTGTGTGCCTTTAAATCCAAGGTTCTCTGGAGCACTTTCAGTGATCTTCTCCGACTCAGAGGCGTTTTTCGTCTGCCTTAAAGGTGCCGTAAATCCCCCCCAACAACGCGCACACCCTACTGGGCGGTTCTCTTGTCTGTAGAGGGTTTTACACGCACTCACACACACACACACACACACTCCCTCTCTGTGTGGCTTGGCTCCATGTGAGTCACAGCCATCGCGGAATCTCGCCACATAGATCTTTTATGACAAGGCATTGCGCCGAGTCCCCTGTGTTTAAATTAAGTGAGGCTGGGAAACGCTTTCGGGGGCTGGAATCAGACATAGACCAAATCAGCCTCACACTTTTAACACACACACACACACATGCACACACACAAAAATACTCGCTGAACAGCAATTAAATACATACAACAAACTAACATACATAAAAAATGAAACAGTCATAGAAATGGACACACACACACACACACACTTACCTATCCAGATGGTAGGCGGCGATCTCAGCGTTGTGCCTCTCAAAGTCAGAGAAGTAGAAGAAGTCCGGAGGGGTTTCCTGCTCGCGGGTTTGCCTGCAGGAAGAGAGGACACGTGTCCATTAGCACACAGACCCACAGTCATCAGCACTTTCCATCAGCAAGCAGGTGTATCTATAGGCTTCAGTATACCTCTATGCATCTATTCTCCTGCATAGGTACCATACCTCTATGCATCAATACCATCCACTCGTACAGTACAGAAATACCCAGTTACAATAGGTGCCGGTGGGTTGCAGAAAGACCACTAACTAAAAAACAGTTGGTAAACAATGCTGTTGTGTGGTGGTGACTACCTCGATTTTGCAAGACCATTGTACCCCTGTGTCTGTAACCTCATTACTGATTATACTGCACTGGGTGTGGGTTTCCACTGGGGTTGGCAGTTACCACTGCAGTTCAGGTCTCTTACAGAGTTGCATAATGTTTACTTCTTCCCCTTTGCTCTGTTTAGACCAAAGGGCTCTAATGCTTCAGTGCACTGACTCTAAAAAGCCACACAGAGCCCAGCTTAGAGAGAGGGGGGGAGAGAGAGAGGGGGGGTGGAGAGGGGGAGAGAGAGAAAAATGCAGACTGCGCAGACACCTATTTCTGGAGGCATTCAATGCACATTCCTTCATAAGTCCTCACTCTTAAGAAAAGAGGTTGAGCATAAAAAGGCTTGAAACATGCACATTCAAACCCAGATTCTATTTTCTGATTCGAGTGTTCCTTCCCTTTTACTCAGACACACACACATATATATATATTCTCAAACAGCAGGATGTGAACAAGAGGGAAAAAATATGCCATCCCATAATAAAACATGTAATTTGAAAGTGTGGGAATGCTTTACTACACCAATGAGAAAAACAACTGCACCACACACACACACACACACACGTTTCACCCCTTGTGCATTCCCAGAATATATCACCCACTCCACAAGGCCAAGTTCCTCCCACACCCTCAACCACACACACACACAACCTATAGCTGCACATCAGGTGAGAATCCTTGAGATCCTCTAGCCAAACTGATAAAACAAATATGGCCTGACAGGCAGAACATTCTGAGTTTCCCTCTGCGTGCGCATGTGTGTGTGTGTGTGTGTGTGTGTGTGAGGGGAGGGGAGGTGAGCGGCCTGCTAAGATTGTTGTCCAACACGCAATGACTTCATACATTCCAGGCGGCTGTTCCAATAGATGCTGGAACAGATTTCCGTGGATTCCTTTCTCTGAATTGCGGCCCATCAAATAGCCAGCGGACCACAGGCTGCCGTGAACCGGAGATCACATTGAGCACCACTGCCTGCCTCTCTATCTCAGGAATTTTGTAATAAGACTCCCCTTTTACCCTCACCAATAGGTGTGTTTACGTGTGTGTGTGTGTTGTGTGTTTTCTGTGTCTGGTCTAATAATACTTCTCTTATCCCCTAACCTATAAGTCTATGTGTGTGTGTGTGTGTGTGTGTGTGTGTGTGCATGTGTGTGTTTGTGCTCGCTCATTTATCACAGTAAAGGATAGTGGTTGGATAGTGGGGGGTGGAGGGGTGTGTGTGTGTGTGTGTGTCTTGAAAGTTCTGTGTCTGGTGGTGAGTGTGTGTGGAATGGAGGTTTATGCTAATCTCTCCCAGTTGCACAAGTTGATTTGTTTTTGCAGGTTTGTAACCAAACAACGGCCACAAACGAAAGACATGCAGGCACAAGAAAACCATCGCTGGCACAGAAAGCCACCAACAAGACAAATAAATAAAAATACAGTTAAAATAAATAAAACCAAGAACGTATAACACGCCCAAGACACCCACACACCAGCACCCACGTCTCAGCATGCCTACCCACCCACCCACCTACCCACCCGTCCGTCCTGGCTGCCTCGGACTCTGCGGGGGCAGATGCCTGCACCCACCATTAAACGGCACCTCACCCAAACGTCTGCCAGACCGCTCCTCTCCTCTCCTCTCCAGTACCGCATTCTTCTCCTCCCTCTCCTCCTCCTCTTCTTCCTCCCCCCATCCATTCCATCGCCTTTGTGAGGTGCAGATCCTATCAGATCTTCTCATCCCTCCAGAATGCCTTTCTCTGTCTGTCCATCTATCTTTCTTCTCATTTCTCACGCTCTCACCCACTCATTCTTTCTGGTGATGACTCAAATGGAAACAAATTTCTTCTCTTTCTATTTTTTTTTTTACTTTCTTCTTTTCCTTCTCCTTTTTTGTCTTCTTCTGCCCTTTCTTTGGCCCTGTGGGTGAAGGTGGTGTTTTGGTGTAATGGTGACTGACTCCAGACCAGCAGATGGTTGCAAGGAGTCTTGAGGTGTGCATAAGGGCTGTTCAGTGCTGAGGGAGAACCCTGACTCCAGTCCCTGTTCTAACAGGTCCAGTCAATTACCCCGCAACCACAGGCATGGCTGCAAACAGACATGCACACACACACACATCCCTGTTAACCTTTAAACACGATCTTAGAATCAGTGTGGTGTGTGTGTGTGTGTGTGTGTGTGTTCTGAACAAGAGTAAAAGTGGAGATAGCCCGGAGCTCTCTGATGTCCATGTGACCCAGCACAGTGTGTCCTGTCTCTTCTAGCAAGAGGGCTGTTCTCCTCATCTCAGTGTAGTGCAGTCACAGTGTACGCTCTATCAGTGGTCCACAATCCCCCCTCTGAGGCTGTGATGGCTCTCTTTCCCTCCAATCCTCCCTCTCTTTCCATCTCTCTCTCTCTCTTTTCCACCACAAAGACTCCGTATCCATCCTTCCATCTCACATGCTCCATACTCCCTCTTGTTTTCTTTTCACCTCACATACTCTCTCTCTCTTTCCCTAACCCTGTTACACACCTCTCATCCCCTCTCTCACTCTCCCTCTCTTTCCCTGCTCTCTCTCTCTCTCACACACACACAGCTGGGGGGAATCCGTTGCTAAAGTGCTTCTGTCTGAGGGACACAGATTGAGTCTCTGGTGGCCGTGTAATGACATCCCTTCCTCATATCTGCACCGGCAGGCGGCACTTTGCAGAGGTGCAGTTGAGCAACCCCCATCACCCCCCCATCCCATCCTACATTTCCACCCCCCACCACCACAAGCACTACCACTTCTTGCCATTAGAGCCTGGATTAAAGATGTTCTCTGGCCCAATCGCGTCACGCCCCTCGTGTCAGCTGACTTGACCTGCACAAGGACCCTGGAGTGGACCCGCTGGTAATAATCCAGTTCAGAGGCTTTGCTTTCACTTCACTGAGGCAGTGGTCTGACAGCACAGGCGAGAGTGTGAGTGCGACGGAGCCATGGATTCCGGCGCGTTCCGTGGTGCAGTGCAGTGTGTTAACGTGCGGCAGGGGCAGCTGGACACCAGGTGTTGTTTCCTGGATTCATTCTGCACGCATGACTGCAGCAGACTAGAGCACTGTGGCATGGTACACAATACAGAACTCTGTCTCAACCAGTACCACATCAAATACACACTTGAGGGTCTGTGTGTGTGCGTCTGTGTGTGTGTATGCGTGTGTGGGTGTGTGGCTGCGAGGGGTGTCTGTTTTCAATGCGACACTTTCAAAATGGCGGTCGTTAGGAGTAGGATCTTTGAGATTGCACTAAATAAGCCCTTTGCCTTGGGTAAACATGCTGTTTACTTGGGATACAAGTTTGGAAACTACAGCCACAGAAACACACCACACAAACACACACGCACACACACACACACACACACACGCGCACACTGTGTCTGTCAGGTTACATTCCCCTTTCCTCAAGACTGCAACACATAACCTGCCTGAGGGAGACTTAGGGCTTAATATTAACATTAACAGGGGGGCAAAAACAGGTGCAGTGAGGTAAATAAACAAAAACAAACCAACCAAACAAACAGCAGAAGGTCAAAGCAACTCAGCTGTTTGGAAGACATGACCAATAAATCCCAATTCCCAATCCCAATTAGGATTCTGCAATCCTAATCTAGACATGGTTCCCACTTCTACACCAACAGCTTTCAGAGGTGAGTAAACTTTTGACTTTTCTCACATCCCCATTCACCAGTGAGGCCACAGACGAGAGAAAATACTCATTTTCTAGGAGAGGCAGCCTAGAAATTATACCAAACAGGCTAAGTACCTTAGCACTTTATAATTCAGAGTCATTTCAAAATATCAGTAAGGAGGAGGATGATGATGGGGAGGAGAAGGAAGAAGAAGAGCTCAGGGAAATCCAGTCCCCACCGTTGTCACTGCCACCACCGCAGAGAGGAGCTGTTGAACCACGGTCTAAATGTGGGAAAGACCCCCCCCCCACACACACACACACACCTCTCCCCTTTGAGCCACTTCCGCCTGGGAACAGCCAGTGGCCCATTGTTTGAAAGGCACTGGTGCATGTGCATCTGACCTTTGGAACTAATACTATCCAATAACACGGACGGGGGGGTAGGGGTGTCTGTGGAGAGGTGCAAACATCTCAGAGAAGGTGTGTATATGTGTGTGTGTGTATGATGGGATGTTTGTGAAAAGGCTGCGAAAAGTATGTGTGTATTTTTTTTAAACAGTCCCCGTCGCTAACCACAGACACAAACACATGAAGTAATGAACAAAAATGTGCCCACGCAACACCACCAGAGAGAGAAAGAGAGAGAGAGAGAGTGAGAAAGAGAGAAAGAGAGAGAGAGAGAGAGGGAGGAAGATGTTTACACTCCACAAACCGCAACCCCTCACACCGGTCACAAGGCTCAGATAAACAAGCACAAAGTCTCCATCAGCAGTCCGGCCAAGCCTAAAGACAGACACCATCTTAAAAACCAATCATGCAGAAGGACCTTGGAAGCTGCATCCAACAACACCTTTCTCTGGGTCTGCCACAACTGCCTGTGAGGGACCCCTGTCAAGGCGCCGTCTCAAGGTCAGTGCCTGTAGAATTGAAAGAAACGGTGGCTGGAGGCTCTGTGATCACCCCTCCACCCCTCACTGAGGTGTGCCTGCCTGACTGCTGCCCAGCCTGCCCGGCTGGCTGCTTCTCTGCCCGGATGCCTGTCCCGGCCTGCCCGCTGCTGCATTCTCTTCCGGGTCACTTGAGCTGATGGACGCCTGCGGGCACGCGGCCGGACAGCGGTGGCAGCCGCCGTTTGTTGGCAGAGGGAGTGTGCACGGGGAGAGACAGAGAGAGAGAGAGAATGTGAGAGAGAGAGAGTCCTTCCTGCTGGCCTTGACTCGATGAGTTGTTTATAGGAGCTGATGTGGATGGATACTCTGCCATGTAGGAAGAAAAAAAATCCCCAAGGGACTCGGCTTTTCTTCTTCTGCTGCTCTCCTTCATTTTTTTCCTCCTTCTCTCCCTCCCTCCCTCCCTCCACCTCCTCCTTTCCTCTAGGGTGCTGTTTTTGTATCCTCCTCTTTTCTTTGTTAGGGCCCAGAAGACTAGATGTGTCTATTAGTGCCTATGCAAGATTGAGTGTGCATGCATATATGTGGATGTGTAGTCTCTCGCTCTGTGTGTGTGTGTGTGTGTGTGAGTGTGACAGAGAGAATTGTAAGAGTTGACAGTTGTGAATATGTATGTATAAGAAAATTGGTAGGTATGAATGTGTTTGTGTCCTGTATGTATATGTGTGTGTGTGTGTCTATGTGTGTGTGTGTGTGTGTCTATTTTTGTTTATGTATGAGTGCATATGTGTGTGAGTGTGAATAAGGGTGATATTACACACAACACTGAGAGAAACTGACACTGGTTCAGTCTGTGTCTTCATGATTATATGTGTGTGTGTGTGTGACAGAGAAAATGAGAAAGAATGTGAGAAAATATATGTGGGAATATTTGTGTGCCTGAGAGCCAAGAGAATTAATAATTGTGTGTGTGTCAGGAAAAGTGTGTGTGTACGTAAGAGAGAACGTGTGTGTGTGTGTGTGTGTGTGTGTGAGTGTGTATGAGTGTGGTGTGTGTGCATTCATGCATGCGTGAGAACAAACAGCTCTGTATCTGTAATCGCTCTAAAGTGCCCCCGGCACTAAATCCCCCCCTTTTTGCTTTCAGCAGTGCCCAGTAGAGGAGAGAGGGCGTGGGGCTGAGTGGGGCTGAGTGTGGGGGGGTGAGAGGCCAGCTGTTTTCCTTAAGTCCAACACAAGTGTGAAAAATGGAGCTGGCGAGGAGCACAGAATCTGAACAGGGCCAGCTGCCAGAGAACCTGCACCGCCACCACCACCAGCACCACCACCGCTGCTTTGCCGTCTCCCCCCAGACCTCCCCTTCTCCCTCTCTCTCTCTCTCTCCCCGACTCTCACATTCCCCAATACCTCTTCTGCCCCAATCCAACAACGACTCTGTCCAGAAGCTGCTCCAAAAACTGCTCTGGCTTCCAACGAAAATCGGCACTAAATCACCAGGAAGAGAGAAGATCCATCAGACAGACAGCCTGCAGACTGTGCCTGCCAAGGAGTCGGAGGTTGGGGTTTGGGGGTTGGGGGGAGGGGGCGGTAGTAGAGCTAAAAGGTAGGACTGTAGAATGGGAGCTGGGCTGAGATGGGTGGGGCTCCAGGGTGGAGGTAGAGAAGGGACTGATGGGAGTGAGTGAAGCACCCTTTTGTAGGGAAGGAGAGGAGAGGCAAGGAGAGGAGAGGAGAGAAGAAGAAAGGAGGAGAAATTAGAGGAGAAGAAAGGAGAGGAGAAGAAAGGGGAGAGAGGAAGAGAAGACAGGAGGGGAGGAGAGGAAAGCAGAAGAGGGGTGGGGAAAGTAAAAAAAGAGAAAAGAAGAGAGGAGAGGAGGAGAAGAGAGGAGCAGAGCTCGTCAGGGTTGTTGAGGGTCTCTCCAGATGTCAGGGAGCTGACAGCAGAGGTACAACCTGATCTGGTCTGAGATGGGAGATCTGAGCGATCCGGGTGACAAGACGACAGGCCCCAATGGAGGTAAATGCAAGTGTAGCAGCTAGTGCACATCCCCACCACGATGAACGCAAACACACACACACACACACATGCGCTAAATGTAAGCACATCTTCACACAGCATGAAAACATCAAGCACAAACACACACTTCACAGATGAGCTGTCAGCCAACCATGTTTATACACATCTTAGAGGAAGACACACAACATATACACAAACAAACACACACAAACGCAAAGCACACATACACACACACAGACACAACCTGCACAAACACACACACACACAAACGGGCACACAGAGCGAGGGCTGGTGCATCATCCGTGTAATGGCCTCCTGTATATATCCCAGCCCAGATCAGTGGAGCGTAGAGAGGGATCCATCATCTCCCCATAATCCCTGACAGCTTTACAGCCATGGCTATGGGGCATCTCTGTCTGGAGACACACACACACGCTCTCTTTCCCTCTCTCTCACACACTCACACACACAATAAAACAGGGGCATGCACACAAAACAATGACACATAACCACCTCCCAAACACATAGAGATATTCAAACACCTGTACACACACACACACACACATGCAAACAGAAACACATACACAATGTCTTACACATTTCTGCATACACACATGCTGACAGACACACATAAAACTAGTCTCACAAATGCAGAATTATGCCCATCCAAACATGCACATCCACAGACACATATGGAGGGAGACACACACACACACGCACACGGACGTGTGTCTCCTCTCTTTCGTGCAGCACCCTGCTGATTCCCGTGGCAGGTGGAGGTGATGTGGACCAGGCTCCTGCTCACGTCCGCACGCTCACATGCCTCTCTATCTCTCTCTCTATCTCTCTCTCTCTTTATCTCTCTCTCTCTCTATCTCTCTCTCTCTCTCCATTTCCTACACCAAGCACCCAGCTCACCATGTGTCACTGCTAGCCCTGCCTGCCCTCTGGGGGCAGATTCACACATCAGCCCCATCAAAGACGAAACACACACACACACACACATACACAATGGTAAAGAGATCTAAATATAGACAGAGACTGGGTGAGAAAGAAAAAAGTGAACACACAGAGAGAAAGACACACACACGCGCACACACATACACACACATGCACAAATGCATGCACTTGCACAGGTTGGCCACAGAAATGGGACCATCTCTCACCAGGAGTCACTGCTGTGCTAACTGTGGGAGGCTAACGTCAAGGGAGACACGAAAGCCTTGCAGCCCTGATAATAAATTCCTCAATAGGAGGATTTGGCATGTGTCTCACCAGCAGATACATCAGAGGGAGGCAGATATAGCACTCCCCCACTTAACACAAGATTAGATGAGTTTAGTGTGTATGTATGTATATGTGTTTATTGCATATGTGTAAGTGACAGTGAGTGTGTTGTCTGTCTTGCATGTATGTTTGTGTATGCGTGGTGTCTTTGTGTGTATAACTTCATCTGTGCGTGTGTATGTGTGTGTGTGTGTGTGTGTGTGTGCGTGTGTATGTGTGTGTGTGTGTGTGTGTGTGTGTGTGTATGTGTTTATACATTCTGTAATGAAGCTATGCATCCAATGGCACTGGAGTGGGTTGGTCCCTTTGAAGCACAGGCACACAACACAAGTAATCTTCTGAATGTCTTTACAGTAGCCAGCCATAATAAGGAAATCCTGGGAAATATGCACACCATCACAGGACCTTCATTCCATCCCCGTCAATTAGAGCCAACAAGGAAGAAAGGGAGTGATTAAGCCTCATAGTTAATTAAAATGCCTTTGATTTTTTTTGGCTTAAGAAATGAGCTTAAGAATGCAATTAAGTATTTCAAACGGCAGCTAATATTGTCCCTCACACTCCAGGAGAAGGTGCTTCTGTGGTCTTTTAAGGGGGAAGAGATGTCAAGAAGACTCCAAAACATGTTAGAGGTCTGGATGACTGAAAAAAGACACTTAAGGGGGAAAGAAATTAGCTTGAGCTCGAGCCATGCCTAGCAAATCAACACATTCAGAAGCGTTAAAGACAGCGGTATGATCAGATTGGCTCTTTTAATTTCATATGTGTGATTTGGCCTTGCCACAACGCAAAACTTCCAATTCAAATTCCATTTCAATTCAATACCAATATCAAGGCCCATATCTGATACTCATTACCATGGGGGAAAAAAACAACAATTGTCTTTCTAAAATTGATCACTAAGGCCCTCCAGCCTCAGATGTGTTCAGGCAGCTCAGTTGTGAACTTCCGCATATTCCCCAGCTGTGTAACTGTGTGTCAACTGGAGGAGTCGAAAATGCCACTGATGGTATTATCATTTTGCAAATGAATATCAAATCTTACATCATTTTTTTTAGAATTGATGAGTACATGAATATATTTTTTTGACAATCCTACTGTAAATTGTACTTAAATATCATAGAATTGGCTGCTACAGGTTTATACGAGCTCCTTCTGTTATACAAACAAGAGGCAGGTGGTGAATGTTTATCAGTGGGCTCCCACGGCTGCTTCTAGTCTCTCTCTCTCTCTCTTCCACTTGGGTCTCTAGATCCAGCCCCGCTGTTCTGTCTCCTGCCAGAGAATCTGTTTGGTGTTGTTTGTGCTCACAGGCTCTCAGCTCTGACGCTAAAAGGCTCTGTCGCGATAAAAAACAGAGTCTGAAAGAGTCTGATGAAAGTCCCTCTCCTTCAAAACAAAACGGAGAAAAAAAAGAATGGGATTTCGATTTGGATGGAAAAAAAGAGGGGAAAGTTATCTGTGTGACAATCAGGTGCAGGCAGCCGTGTGAAGTTGAATTCACTTCCTTATTTATTTATTTAGTGGTGGTTGGGGGGGGGGGGGGGCGTCTGCTTTATTTTGGAGAGCAGTGGCTTGTGGAGTGGCATGGGGGGAGTGAGGGGGGGTATGGAACTGCATAGGCCCGAAGGTACATGGCACAATGGATTAGAACCCTGAGTATTTATTGTTCGGATGAGATAAGTGTTTTAAAGAGTTGTTGGGACTGTCGACCACTGCGCCAGGAGAGGGGATAAAGCCCAGTGCCGCAGCTGCAGATGGTAAACAGATCCTCTGTGTAATGAATACTGATGATGAATAGCAAAATAAGAAACACGGAGACACCCTGGGCAATGCGTTACAAAATAATTCTAACTTGAGCCATTTGAGTATGGCTGCTGTCGTTTTAAGGCATCAACAGGCTCTACTGTTGCACCTATTACAACACAGACACACACACACACAAGCACACACACATGCACACACACACACTCACACAGCAACATATGACTTACATTGACACAAAAATTGACTAATTAATTGAGCACTTCCCATCTCTCCACTCAAGTCAGCCTCTCCTTCCTGGTGCTTTGACAAGCATGCCAATGTGACACTCTCCCTCAACCTCCAGGGCCAATTGGACAGACGAGTGCAGACACATACCAATCAGCACACTGTCCTTGTCATTTAAACAGGACAGATTAAAACGGGATGAACAAAACGAAAGGAGAAGAAGAGGAAGAAAAAAAAAACTCCAACCAAGTGATTAATTACTGCCTCGTTTCACCTGACTCTGTCTACGAGTTCACAATTCAATCAGTGCAGGAGCTCAGGAGGGCCTGTCGGGGACATGATGGATGTCCGTGTTCATAATGCAAACGTCCGGCCTGCTGTTTATGTGGTGCCGGAGATCCCAATCACTTCCATGTAATTGGAATTGACCACTTCATCAGTGTGATTGCACTGCAGGACAAAAGGGAAAAAACTGCAGCCATTATCATTCATGATGAGAATTGACCCCCAGGGGTGATGGCTACAGTTTATTGATTTTCCCCCCCTTTCATACTAGTCAAACAACGCACTCTAGGCAAAAGTGTCCTTTTCTATTGAGTGAAGGATGAATGTCACCTCTACATTTTAGTGTGTGCATGTGTGTGTGTGTCTGTGTGTGTGTGTGTGTAAGAGAGAGAGAGAGAGCAAGAGAGAGTGAGAGTGGGACACACACACACCACACACATACACACACAAAGGTACTACATCATATTATGTGCCAAAAATAGCTATAGACAAAGGTACAGAGCATAAAAAACATGCATTTTTATTTATATGCACAGATGCATTTTTTCCCTTTGAAGTGGGTAACTCTGATGTCACTTGAAAACTGATATCAATTTATCAGCTTGGGGATCTAGTGAGAGTTGCCTGTGGAACAATCATGGGCTAATTGCACAGTTTCATGGTCTCCTCCCACTGGTCATCATTCCACCTAGACCTGAAGGGAAATCTTTATTAGAGTTTAACTGCTCCTTCAAAGCCAACAGAGGGGCCTTGGATGTTTGCTAGCTGGTTCAGCTGGATCAGCTGATTAACAGCCAATGTCACTTGTTTCCCAGAATTAGCTTTTACATTAGTAAATCATAGTGTAATGAGGCTATAGCTACGAGCTAACTACAAAATATAACTACAATATACAACTAATACTTATGCCTAATATAGCTCTAGCTTACTGTACTTCACAAAACTAGATGTTCACCGGAAAAGCGTGACCATCCTTAACAAAAGTCCTTGTGAAACTTTACATCTGCCGTGCACAGAGCCCATTGACTTGGAGCACTGGGGCCTGAGTTTTTTCAATATAAGAGAGATGCGAAAAACAATTACACCCATTAGAAACAACAACAAAAACATACTGCATTACACTCCTGTGAAAGTAGTCAGTCTATAAAACACACTCCCTGCAGTTTGTGTGATATAAACATTTTCCTAAATGATGATTATGACCTACAGCTCACAGAAAGGGAAAACAAGCCAATTGCTTTGTCTGTGCAGCAATTAGCGCTGATGAGCCGGGGCCAGAGTCCTCCATTTTAAAATTAGCATGCCACACACGTCCAGTAACCTTAATAGTCTCTTGGCCCCAGCTTCCACCTCCCCACGTGCCCAATAGCAGCATTTATCTGTCAGAGAGGGTACAAACTGCACAGGAGGGCCCCCCTTACAGCAGTGACAGCAGCCCCTCCTCGTGCTAGTGAGCGAGCGTTAGCGCAACACAGCAGCACGCAGGCAGCACTCTAGCTACAGCAGAAGCAGACCTTTTGTCTTCCCGTGTGAAGGCAGCGGTGGAGCACACACACACACACACACTCACACGCATGCACACGCCGCTGCTAAACAGCCACAGCCGGGGCCGTTATCTGTTAGCGGCCAAACATATGGGGACACTTCTGTTCGAGCTAATGCCCAGCCGCGGTGTCATCCTTTGTGTTCCAGCAGGAAAATAACTCTAGGGGAATCCTTTTTTCTTTGGTGTGTGTGTGTGTGTGTGTATGTATCTGGTGTCTATTGGTTCTATCAAAAGCAAAAAGCTTTATCTTGTGTCAGGGAAACAACACAAGAGTCTTACTGTAATGTGCACGCTGAGGCTGAAGTACAGGATGTGACGGATCATTGTGAGCGCGGGGTCTTTACATAATTTATATCCTTCTTTCCTTCCCTCCGTTTGAGCCAAACAGATCTCAGAGGGAGCATTAGCAGGAATGTTTGACATTCCATCACACTCTGATGGACATGGATGCATGTGTTTGTGTGTGTGTGTGTGTGTGTGTGTGTGAGAGAGAGAGAGAGAGACAAAGCAGGCGTGGCACTAAAGCACTTTTACAGCACCTAAAGGGGGAGTGAAATGTGCGACCATAATCTATTCTTATTCGCACGTACCTCTAACAAGCGTGCGCAACATCGTTTGGTTGTGTTGTGGGGCGCACCATAAAGTTTACAAGCGAACACAAACACACAGTGTCCCCCTCCCCACCTCACCCCCCCGGCCTTTAGAGTTTGAGCCCGAGCCCAGCCTCTGAGTCAGACTCACTGAATCCACTTTTGACTAAGGTCTACACTAACATACCAATTCACTTTAGCCAGGACTGTTCCGTCTGTCCTCCCTCCGCAACCCCCACTTTAATTTCACTTATGCATTCTGTACCAGGCGGAGGATATTCTCAGCTCAATGAACACAGGAGTGGGGGGGGGGGCTGTGGGTCTGGTGAGTGGGACGCTTCACCTCTCCCTGCAGAAGGCTGCAGCAAGACCATGTAGTCACCTTGACATTTGTGGAATGTCTCCCTCTGGATCCCTTCTCCAAAAGAATATTCCCACTCTCTCTCGCTCTCTCTCTCCTGTCAGAGAAAACCTAATGGGATAACCTGCGCATAATTCAGTTGACGTTCCAGCAGCGTCCTAGGTGTCCTCCAGAGTGCTGTTAAAAGCCCCACCCTCCCCCCCACATGCTGCACCACTGCTCAGGCAATTCTGCCGCCATTCCCCATGTGCGAGCCGTTAGATCGCAACGGGTTAATGATGACAGAGTCAGAATGACATAGAGCCAGAGGCACATGCAGTAAGTCCCTCTCTTCATATTCTTCATAAGATCTGAGGGTGTGCTTGGCCGCTAGGGAGTGGGTGTGGGTTGTGGGGGGGGGTAATGAATCCTCCTTGGAGGATGAGAGACTGGGTCGGTCAAACACGCTTCCACCTCTCGAGGCTAAGAACAATCTGCTCCGACACACAAACACACACATACACACACACACAGGAGAGATCCATAGGTGAGTGAAGAGAAGACGAGAGTAAAGAGGATAGAGACAGAGAGAGAAGGATGAAGTTAAGTGCCACATTTGGCAGAGCATACAAGTTGAGCAAACGAGAGAGGGAGTGAGTGAAAGAGAGAGAGACAGAGAGAAATAAAGAAAGAAGATGGTGGAGCCCGGCTTCCACCGGGTGATGAATTAGAGAAGAGAAAGGGAAGAATAGTGTGAACCAACTGTTAAGCCAAGGAGGACAGAGACCCTGAAGCCCTTTTACACTCTCCAAAGCAGCTCATGTCTCTGTTGCTTTATGTCTCCAAACAAAAGGCAAATGAAAAGATAATAGGCTCTCCTTTGGATGTGCTACATATTTTATGACGAACAGTTGACATTATGTATTCATTCAGGACCCCATTGTGGATTTTCACTCCAGCTGCCTTGAATCTTATTGTGTCACAGGGCATTACAGTGGACAAAAAAAGAACAAAAAGCTGGTTTTGCACACTGTAGAGAGGAGATAGCCGTTTGCATCTGACTTAATGCAACCCTCTAAAAAGAAAAAGGAAAAAAAAAACTCATAGAAACATGGGTCTGGAAAATGACAATGGTTTCATTAGGAAGAGGGCCAGATGTCTTATCCATTAGTTAGTTAACTAACCGAAATGTTCCACAATTTGGTCTTTATTTTCCTCGATGACTTCATAATGGCTCAGTGGAACATAGACACCCATTAACCCACATCTACAAGCTCTGCACGGCAGACAGCACTACAACAGCAACGAGAGAGGACTATTTGCTTGAACAAAAGTAGTTACATCTTTTACAGCTATATTTTATCCAATATAAAAAGATAATCATGCCTGTCCCTGTGCTGATGAAGCCAATAACCTAAATCTATAAAAGCAACAATGCAAAGAAATGCTAGAAACTATCGACACACTTTCACTTTAGCTACACATCTGAAAACACAGGCCATGCAGAAACCATTGAGCAGACCCTAGTGAGCACAAGGCATTTCCTCTCTGGCAGGGATACGGTGTCATTGAAGTGTACTCCAGACTGGGGATCCACTTTACATATGGCATCCAAGCAGGCCCGGGAGGACACAAGGCTGCAGCAAAAATATCTGCACAAAGACCTCCACAGCTCTGGACTTTCTGTTCATGGCAATTCCACGAGCCCCATTTGACTTGTGTATGGGGAAAGCTCCCAAGAAGGGATTCAGCTTGCTTTAGGGAGAGACTCTGCACTATACTCAGTAAAGCAGCTGACACAGTTCAGTTCTTTAACAAACGACACAATTACTGTAGCACTTCTGCAGGCATTTGTGTCTCAGCCCAGTGTTCTATACTAAACCAAAATATAAACACAATGGCTTTTCATTCCCATTTTTCATGTGTCAGATTAAAAGACCCAACTTATTTTGTGCACAAAGGTTGTGGTAGTTGCAAAGTTGTGGTAAAAACTGGCACTTCTACTTATACACAATTGCTTCTGCTTATTCAGATTATACACAACTGGCCAGGTGGATATTCAGTCCGCATGCTAGTTACACACTCCCACCAAATCTGTGACCTCACTGACAAAGTGTGAAACTAATCTACTTAAACAACTAATAAAACTACATCTTAATGGGGGGCTTTTTATGACCAGTCCAAGGGACATCTGTGGATTGATTATTCATTTTCATTCGCATCTTATGATGTTATACTGTATGTCAGGGTGTTGGATGAATGTATCAGCAGTTTCCCCTGGTGAGGAAATGAGGACATTTTTTTTTCCTTCACTGTGGGATAGCAAGAAACGTACTTTCAATTCCTCTGTATGTCTGGTACATGTGGAGAAATTGACAATAAAACCGACTAAAATTTTTGACTACTTTCAACGAACCTTGTAGGGAAATATGGACTATTCTAAGCTGAGAAGGACAGTGACAGACATTCAATTAAATGTAAATGTTACAATATAATATAAAATATAGCCTTGTTTGTATTGGTTCTATGGTGACTATGAGAACTGCAAATATAAAAACCATGGTGCGTCTGATCATGAGAGATGCCACTTTATCATTAGATAGTACTCTGAACCTCTGTCTGAGAGTGAATGTCACTGAATACGTCTGCAAGTCTTAAATCTTACTTGCAACTTGCAAGCTGTGTGAAGTCTTACCCATGTCTTATCCACATCTGCTAATTCTGGTAAAAAGTTATTGATGTTTGAGCTCATCTACAACTGCTATATTCATAGCACTTTTCAAGGCACTCCAAGCACTTAAAGCAATCAAATGACACCTCCCCCTTCAACACTCCTGAAGCAAGGTGTTAATTGGTTGGAATGGTTTAATGGTTAATGGTTGGAATGATGTAATGTAAGCCCTTAGGTTTGATTGGCATTCACAGAGCTGTGTATGAACAGAGTGCTTTAGATTTTAGACACTGAACAGACAGCTCCAGGGTGTAGAATTCATCCAATTTCTACACTGTGTTGACGCAAACTTAGCAACCACTGAGTGACGCGAGGGAGGGCACTATTTCCCTTGGCTGTTCTCATGTCTGTCCATCTACCCATCTCTCCCACTATTCATTTTCCCTCTCCTTCTTTCAGAGGAACTTTCAATCTGCTCCTGTAAGCCAAACCTCAAGACTGCAGCCCCTCCCTCCAACCCCCCACACACCGCACACAACCCTACCACTCCCCCCCCCCCCACCCACCCACCACCACCCTCTCTTATTTTCCCTGGATTTCCCCTCCAATGGCGAGCAGCCTCCTCCTGAATGGCCCGGAGCTAAGTGAGTCACGGCTCAGACAATAGCCGACAGCTGAGAGCCACTTCCCAGACAGAGGCTCCTCTGTCTCACCTCAAGCCGACCGGAGGTAGAGAGTGCTGGCCGGCGGGGAGGAGGGGCCGCAGGGGCCGAGAGACCGAGAGTCCACAGATCCGATTTCTGATCCTGTGCCTTAATAATCTCCATCTCGCTCCCCGCCCACACTGGTGTCTGATGAGAGTGTGCTAGGCCTGTCTGGCTTTTAGTGTAAGACAATCACTGCCCACTCCCTCACACATTACCCCACCTTACACATACACACTACCGAACACACACACACACTTACTCACCTTTTTGCATTTGCTCCATGGGAGCTACAGTGGGGAGTGGTAATTACCTCCCCGGCATTGGCCACCACCCTGTGTGGCAAGCGAACAAAAGATGTCTTATTTTATGTCAGCCGAGCCGTCCAAGCACCCTGTAATCTCTCCTTGTGAATCTTATCTGTTCGCGTGGAGAGGCTAGGATGACTCTGTGTCTCCTAATGGCGGCCAAATTTACGAGATGTCTCATTTGAAAAATTTGACTTCCCTGTGGCATCTCCACATCTATGCTTGTTAGACAAATAAGCAAGTGTGCTTCACATCAAGGGTTGGTTTAATAATGCAAGGACATCTAAATTTAAAGCAGCAGTTCAAAGAATAGAAGAAGTACTAAATATTGCATTACACTCCAAGATCCTCAACCCCAAATTGCTCCCGATGAGCATGTTAGCACCTTGGATGGCATATGAGTGTGTGTGTGCATGAGTAAATTTGAGGTAGACCACTGTTAAGCGCTTGGGATGCTTGAAGAAATACTCATACAAATGCAGTCAATTTACCATTTGCCATATTAAGACCACCTCTCCTTAGGTGTCATTGTGAGTTGCATATTGACCTGAACCCACTGTGTGAGTCTGACACAGACCAATTTGAGACACTGTCACAGTGTAGAGGTGTTTGCTGATTCCCGTAAGAGTCGCAGTCTGAGCAACACTATAAAAAGCCCGCCTCCAACAGTACATACCTATTTAAGCCACAGCTTGTGTGTAATTAAATATTCTCTCCAAATACTTCCATGTCTGGATAGGAAATTTATTGCAGGAACAATTAGAGTAATTATACTGCAAGGATCTGCCTTAACTGATGGTGGTGGGCTAGTGGCAGGAACCGACTTGCGTCTGAAGTTGGTTACCCATTTTAGACGTGCTTAATTGCAAAAGCACAATTTTTTCAATCCTAGGATGCCCAAATCCTCAGGGTTTATGTAGAGGCAACTGTATTTATCCCTTTGATTTGGTTATTCAGTGCATGACTGTGCACTTTAAGAGGTCTAAGAAGTTATCCCCACTGCATTCACTTGGCTTGTAATACCCACAGGCAAAATACAGTGCTGGGGATGTACGCTTTTCAGCTTAGAAGAAAATTCAGTTCAGAATCAGTTCAGTTCTTTTTCATGTGAAACATTTAGTGACATGGCAACAAGAGGAGTGGGAGACCCGCAGATTTGAATAATATTCACCAAGTACAAGGTGACAAAAACACAAGGTGTTTTTTTAACACACTTACACTTAACACCTGGTTCGGGATTCAAACCTTGGTCAACCCAAACTCAGTCAGTGATGAGGACATTACCACTAATAATCCACCTCACTTGGAATGTAAAGAAGTTCAGTGTAGTGGATGATTAGGAGCACAGATATGCATCAAATATAACATAAAGCAGAAGCCAAATGGTGTCTGAGAGAGATTTCAGCAGGAGGACTCAGCCACACCTGATCACTTGACACAGAGACAGGGAGAGAGAAAGAGAGAGAGAGAGAAAGAAAGAGAGAGAGGGAGTACAGAAACAGGCACAGAGATAAAAGAAAGGAATGCAAAGAAAGTGAGAGAGAGAGAAGGAGAGAGGGAGAGAGAGAGAAGAGAAGTTGTGTAGTCATCTACGGCAGCTGGGACCAAGCAAAGGGGATGCTGACACATTAATACATTGATAGCCATCTACTCCTCAGCTCAGGCCCATAATTTCAAATCCTCTGGTTAAATAATGCAGCAGATGTCTGACGAGCTTAGTGGGAGAAGCCTCCTCCTCCTAGCACACTGTGGCCATAGTCCCACCATAAAGCACACTGAATTGGTGGGTGGGGTGGGCGGGTGAAGCGCTTCATAAGGCAGACGCACAGACAGACAGTTAGTGCTCTGGAAATAGCAACGGAGAGAGAGGGAATATGGCCCTTGCTCTGAGTGCAATCACAGCAGGGGGGCTCACTGGTGGCCAAGGGCCCAGGGCACACTCCCTCATTGGAGCCTGGCGCTGGGGATGCTGCATACGACTCAAAGGCAGACTGTGGGACGGTGGTTAGGTGGGGGTGGGGGGGTATTCATCCACACCCTATCTTCCCCCCTGACATCGCTTGCACCCCTACCTAACCCCCCCCCCCAAACCATTGCTGTGGCAGAGATTTCTGGTAGGCTGGGAAACAGCAATCATCCGTGAAGCCTTGTATAATCTATGTTAGGTGTTAACTGGGCTAAGAGTGAGCAGCCTTGTGATTAAGTCGAGACGCATTAAAAGTGGAGGTTAGCGAGGTTAGCGAGGTTAGCGTGTTAAACACTGATGTGTGTGAGCTCGACAAGTCCGTGAGCTGCACAGAAGGGTTTTCTACGAGATCAAATCCTTCAATAATGTTCATTAATAGCGGTCAAAGGCTAAAAATGTGCAAAGCATAACAAGATTTTATGAACCTGAAGAGGCTACGCCAGGAATGTTTCATAATCCTGAAACGTCCACTAACCCTGGATAAATATAACCCAGAGCCTACGGAGCATCTCTTGAAGATGGTCTTCCACTGTTGTTTTCCGAGGCATTTTTTCAGTGAAACCAACATGACACCAAATGCAGTCACGACCCAGGCACAGCGAATTGACCTCAGAGAGACAGGATGCACAGGGGAACACATTTTTGGAGCACAGCACTGGATTCAACCTTGTTAAACATTTATTGGAACAGTCTGAAATGCTTTATGGGGGAAAACAAGTCTGAGAGAGAGCGAAAGGAAAAGAAATAAAAATAAACGTGTCAACGAACAAAAAAAGAAAAACAAATTCACTCTCTCTTGGCAGCTTTGAGGTTTCAGAACTTCATAATTTCTAGTTCTTTCCATAACACTCTACACATCCACAGTGAAATGGTAAGGAGTCATGGGAACAGAAGGTTTAGACAAGATCGAGGACCTGGGCCACACTGGCAAATGCAGCAATGGAGAGGAGAAGGAGGGAAGAAAATACTACAGAGAGACAAGATGGGAATGGCATGGTGGGAAGTGGGAAGGGAACAATTGTAATTTATTAAAAATCCAGAAGGCAAGAAGTCCCAACAGGGCACGGCATTGCTGCACAGATGCAAACATGAATTTCACAAGTTGTGTAAGCAACATCACAAGGTGTGTTCGGTGCTTCTGTGCCATTACGAATCCACTGTGATCAACCCATCACTCAAACACACAACACCTCCCCACCACCGCAAGAGCACACAAACACACGCGCACGCACACACACACACACACACACACACACACACACACACACACACACACACACACACACACAGAAACACACATACACACACACTTGACTGCTACTGATGCATACAAATGTAGCAGTGAGTCATATTTTTCGGCAGTGAGTCAAATTCTGGTGAAAATTCCATGGCCAGACATTTGCGATTGCATCACCGTTTTGCAATCTTCCCATCACTGACTACAGTAAAAATATTTTTTATGACAGACCATGAATTTTCTATAAAACCCTCAGCTGTGTTGTGGCATTAGCCTGGTTCCAGGCTATGTGCCAACCTCTGACACAACTACTGTACATTTGTGTTGACTGTTAACATACACTGAGCAAACATTTGCTCACCTACTGCATTCAGCCTCCCTCTCCAGCCACAGAACTAGAGGGGGAAGCTAATCTTGGAACTTAGTCGACCTCGGCAGCAGCACCACGCAAGTTCTACCGCAGCCAGTCCGGAACATGTATTTAAAGAACATATCAACAAACATAAAATGCCAGTCCTGTTTAGATGGCGTATGGACACAAAGCAGCTTTTTTTCACAGAACATATGAGCATGAAAGAGCTTTAGAGAGGCCACAGTGTTTGATCCACTGAGAGGGGAGAGAAGAGAAGAGAGAAAGAAAGGGGGAGGAGGAGGTTTAAAAAAAAAAAAAAACAAGACAAGTACAGACAAAACTTTTGTGGCTAAAGAGAGCAGATCAATGAACATGGTGTCACATCTGTGGTGCTGTGGCCTGTCAGACACCGCTGCTCATTCCTATTAGTCACACTAACGTATTAGCTCTTCCCCCTCCTCTTCCTCCTCCTCGTATGGAGGTCCCCGGGGGAAATGAAGACATTGTGAGTCTGGATGTCTTGTCCAGTGCAATGAAGTTCCTTCATCACACACGCACACACACACATGCACACACAAAAACACAGTCTCATTCCCCCTCTCTAAACTGTACCTCCGGCCCCTCCCTGTCCGTCAGACGGAAATAAACCTTATTCAGAAGAAGCTACAGCTAGCCGACGTGATGACTCACACACATAACATTCACATGTATTTTCTGCCACTCAAGTAGCCCTCCCTCTCTCCCTCTCTCTCCTTCCTTTCTCTCTCTCTCTCCCCACATGGAGAGTGTGATGGAACCATTACAGCTAGGTTATGCAATGGCCTTTATTTGAGAGTGATCCTTTTTTTAAAGGAAAAGAAAGGTGGCCTTTAAGTTTTATTCACACTTAGAAGTGCTGCTGATCCAGACAGTGTAATTTCATTACATTAAGTGGCAGTGCTGACAAAAGATCTCAAAATAGACATGAACCCCTTTCTCTTTGTGTGTGTGTGTGTGTGTGTGTGGGGTGTATGCAGGAGTGTTTTTTTTGTTTTTTTGTTTTGTTTGGAAATACCAATACCATAGTCACTGTCAGTCAGCAATCAATGATCCAGAGAATGGGATGTCCCTGAGCTACTGCCGGAGCACTGATCTAGCAATCATGAGTCGTGAACCATCAAACCCTTGTTGTGGGTCACAGATTTGCTTCCAAAGCTCATGTTTGCAGACCTTGTAAAACAAACAGGATACCATGTTGTCTCACTTGTGGAAATCGGATGGTCCACCAGTAACAGCAGCGGGAGAACATGTTTCGCAAGCTGTTTCCCTCAAACTTGTGCCATGCAGTGGATAAACTGCTTATGTTATATCTGTCATTCCGAAAGGGTGGGGGAAGGAAAGAGAGAAAAAAGGCCATTAAAATAGTTGAGGGAAAACCTTGTGTGGCTGCAGTCAGAATAGTAATTTTGGCTGTGCTTTGCCAAACGCTAATCCGTCTGTAAGTCACTGAAAGGGCCATATGTTTTTTTCTTTTCTTTATCCTTTCATTTTGCCACAAATAATTTACATTCATAATCAGCAAGCAGATAAGAGATGAGGAAAAAGCACAAGGCCTCTCACTGTTTCTTTTCTGCACTCCCTTGCTCTCTCTCTCTGTTTTTCTCTCTTTCTCCTCCTGTCCTTCCACACTCACACACACCCACGCAAACAAATGAGTGTGCAAAATAATTCTGGCTTACGTCGACTTGGAAACAAAAGCTGCATTGATGACACAGTATTAATGGGTAAACAAAAGCAGCAGGGGGTCACGGGGAGAGAGAGAGGACAAAAAGCAAACAAGCAAAGCAGCGAGGGAGTTAAGACACTCTAGTGTTCCTGTCGAGGCCCAAGATTACAAACTTCTCGCTCGTGCCAAGGCCGCTGCCATTGTTTGTGTCAATTGCACCGACAAAGCAACTGCGCTGAACACAAGGCTAGAAAATAACACAAAAAGAGAGACAGCAGCCATTAAGGCGCACAAAGCAACTCCATGGCCTCCTCAGATGACTTCAAGAATCAAATGCTCAAAAGCCATGGTGAAGATCTGGAAAAGGAGATGTGGTGTGTGTGTGTGTGTGGGTAAGGGGTGTGTTTGCTCGCGTTTAGGGGCTAAGCTGCTAAACAGATGTCTTCAAAGCTTTGCTCTGAGTTCTTCGGGTCTCCTCAGTGCCATCGCTGCCGCCGACGCTTGACAGAGTTATGGAAGTGTTTTGTCTGTTTGCTTCTTATTTCAACCCCCACCTTACTGTGTCTCTCTTCATTCCCTCCACTGATGTCGTTCTCCAATTACTCCCCATGTTCCCCATATCCCATGTTCGACGTGACGTCTCCAGACGGGGCTCTGCTACGTGGCGGGGCAATTACAGAACTCATCCTACTGTGAAGGGAGCAAAAAAAAAAAAAAAACAGACGGCAGAAGAGCAAAATAAATAAATAAAATTACCCCTTGCTCCCCTTCATAACTAGGACTGACAATCAAGAATTTTAACAACTGTGAAGATGGTGTTTAACCCTGTGTGCTATTATCTGCTAATCATGCCCTGTGGCCTCCCTCTGACAGGTAACCACAGGTTATAAAATAGAGAGCTATCTGCTGGTGGCATCTATGTGTTAGACTCTGCTCAGTCTTTATTGCTTCTGAAGCAACAGGGGGGAGTGAGCAGAGTTCCCAAAAGGGAAAACTTGTGTTTAGAAGCGTAATTAATGGACGCTTGGACATGGAATGTGGCCTAAAAGCAGGCTAAGGTCCAGGCTGGTGGAGCCTCACCCTGGGGGTGGTTGAGGTTGGAGGGTGGGAGGGTTTGGTAGAAGAGAGCCTGGGGAAAGTCTCTCTTAACAGATGTGCCGCCACTTCTGGTTGCACACCAGCTAATGTCTGAAGGACTCGCAACTGCTGTTGGGTGCCACAGTGGCAGTGACAAAGCACAAAAAAAAGATGGGGGTTGGGGGATGTTGTGCGGGGTTGGTTGGTGTGTGTGAGCTGTGGCAGATGCAATTAGTAACGTACAGAAGTGTACAGAAGACGTGGAAGATGGTGCAAGAGCTTTATTAGCATTGTGGTAATTGCCAGTGTTGTTAAGCAAGGCCTGATTTCTGAGCGTCTTAATAATAGATAAATAAATAAATAAACCCCAATGAAGCCGAGCACAAACAACACAACAACATGCCTGCAAGGCTGTCAGAGATTGTGTCGGGATGACTACTGAAACCCACTCTGATATGCAGATACATCTCCTGCTTGCCACGTCCCATGACAGCTTCTCTTTAGATTTTAATTTTACATGACATCAATAAAGTTGTGCTTCCAACACATCATTTTCAGTGATTTCAAGCTGAGACAGTATGAGGTCACTTGGAAGGTTTTTTGGGAGGCTTAAGGGTTTGTTCTTTCCTTTGGATTTTTGGCTTATTGTGGCATGTCAGGAACAATATTGTCTTTTTTTCTGTCAGTAACAAGAAAATGAAATGACTTTTTGAAAATCAGACACACCACAATTGCCACTTCTGCACCACTCTGACTGATCAACATTGATGTATGGCAAAGAAAAGGAAATAATATATTTTTTTCCAATGGGTTTTTCATGCTTAAAATTCTTTTTGATTATAATGTAGGCTGTTCCTCAAGAATCCCTGATATGAGTTTCCTAGCTTTCTGCCTTTTTTCATTTAAAACTAGTTTGAGCGCTCTTCAATGTATCTTAGAATAACTAACTGTCATCTCTCATCTGTCTCTCCGCTTCGTACCTTTCTGATAAATGACTGCAATAAAAACACACAGCGAAATAAAAAAAGAAACATGGCTGAAAAATATTTGATTTAATAATAATGGTGTTTTTATAAATGGCACCTTGATAGTGCCGCATTACTCGAGCCGAATACACAAAAAGATTCACTAAATAAAAGCAACACTCACTGCAGATAACATCACACAGGAAAATCTCCTAGCACTTTGTTCCTTGCTGATAAGATAAGGCTCGCACAGTGCAACACTGCAGCCTAGCCTTAGGCCTTATAGCAATGGTGCTCTGCTTGGAACTCTGTGTGACAATTCAGGGCCTCGTAATTGCCAAGTCTTCTCTCCTGTTATGAAGGAGTGGTGGCAGTGGTGGTGTGCGTATGTGTGCGTGTGTGTTGACGGGGGGGGACATCCCCTGGCTATACATGGTCCACTCAGGTTAGAAACACTGCCACATTGTACATGCATGCAACATGATCTCTTTTGAAGTGGAATACATATCTTCCACAGGTCCATGCTTCACACGTGCAGGATAGGTAACCAACCTGTGCGCGTGCATGGCATGATACTAGAATTCTATGGGTAATGACACAAGGGCTGCATGTACGCCAATCTATCAGAGACTCTCTGCAGTCTAGAAGCTTCCACTCCCAGGGGAGTATGTGAAATATCATTAGTCATCCGGACAGAGCGACCACACTGCTAATATCATCATAAGCATGAGGAGACAGGAAATCAACTATCACTCATTTGCTTTGTTCAGCCAAATTAGCCACTCACAATGGCGCACATGGAGTTGGTCTATTTGGGGAAGTCAGCAATTGTGTGGCAGCAGTGTTGGCTACTTTCTTGGGACCATTTTGTGAGGAATTTCCCATAACAGAGAAGAATTGGGTGTTAGGAGCAAGATGAGCATGAGAGACGGGGTGTGGGTGGATACATGTGTGTGTGTGTGTGGGGGGGGGGGGGGGGGGTGGTATCGAGGATAGTGGAGGCTGTCAAAGAAATGTGGGTGATATCTTCCTTAGCATTCAGATCGAGTGGAAAAAGAGAACAAGAGAGAGAGTGAGAGGGAAAGAGAGAGAGTGAGAAAACAAATACTGCAACAATGAAAGCATGAGAGAACAACTCAGTCATTGTCCCTTGGTCCCCCGTTCTGTAACAGAAACAGATCCATTTCGGAGTGTGTCACGCCTCACAGGCCGCTCTCAAAGACAGGCCCCCTTTGCAAACGAAACGCTTCATTTCATAAAACAGCCTCTTGAATAGTAGAGCTATGGATGCAACCCATCTTTATGAAATTGAGAGACCGTCCCATCTCTCAATTTCATAAAGACCCATCTTGTTTGTCCCAAAGCCAACAACAGCCAATATCTCACCTATTTTGAAGCAGTCTCATCTCATCTCAAGCTAAGAGCCGGATCTCTTGACTGACTTAATGGGGAAGCAGTGACCCTTATGACATCCATGTCAGTACTCTTCAGTGACTATTTTGCACTCCCAACCAGAGTCTGTATTCAAGCCAAACACAGACCTACAACTAGGACACATTTTCCTGTAATGACTAAGCCAAAAAAGCAACAGGAATGTGCACAAGCACAAGGCCTAACACTGCATTTGGGTGTGTGTGTTTATGTGTGTGTGTGTGCTTGTGTGTCTTCCACAAGCTGTTCCCCAGACAAGATGAGCATACAAAAGGAAGAGAAGGAAGCCATCACAGACTGAGAATAGGATAGGATAGGGTAGGGTAGGGTAGGGTAGGGTAGGGTTGGGTAGGGTTGGGTGGGGTGAGAGGGCAGTGAATCATCAAATCCACTCCATGTTGCTACAGCACGGTCTTCTTGCATGTTTCTCATACCGACAGGAGGGTTTTGTATTTTTCCAATTAGACTGACAATGGTGAGTGAGCATGGAGGACAGAGCATTGACTGCGGCAGATAAAGACTCAGGAAGTAAACGGACACCCGCTGGATCAATATGGAGCTCTGTCCAATGGAGCCATCCCAGCGTATAGCAGTATACTGTGTCACTTCTAAAGAGTGGCTCATATCACCGGGGCCTGAGTGAAGCATCTGATGGGAAACTTAGAGACGCTTAATTGAAAGCCAATAAAAACATCTCTCTCTCTCTCTCTGTTTGCTTCCTCAAATCCTTCAACAGATTAAAACTTACCAAAGCACTCCCATGAAGCACTGCACCACTAATTTCACAAAAGCAAGCCAGAATCAAAATGCTCTGAAGGCTTGATCAATCACAGCAATCTCCCTTTACCCCCCGCCCCCCACCCCCACCCCCACACACACACCCATCCACCCCAGTGAGCCATTACCACTTGATGCCAAGCACATTTTTTGGCATGCACCTAAAAGCTTTAGTGAAACCAGGCCTTTCCCCGATTGCAAGAGAGCTGTTCCAAGCCTCAAAAGGTTCCATCTCAGACACAGCACGCTTCGAAATTACACACCTAAGCCACAGCACACTCTGTGTAGGCCCGCTACACACACACACACACACACGCAAACAGACTGACACACACAAATATACACAAAGAGCCCCAGCAAAGAGTGTGAGAGAGAGATACAGATGGGGAGGGACAGTGAGATAGAGAGAGAAAGAGAGTGAGAGAGAGACAGAGATATGGAGGGACAGAGAAATAGAGAGAGAAAGACAGATAGACAGAGGGAAAGAGAATGTGGTGCCAGGGGCATGGCAAGCCAGCACAGAGCACAGTCATGTGCAGCTTCAGGTCCCTCACACACTTTTAGCAGCGTGCTCAGTGGAGCAGAGCAGAGGCTTTGATGCACAGCAAGAGGCCTTTTTGAAGAGTCACTATGGCCACACACACACTGCCAGTGCAGGAGAAAGGCCAATTACAAATGTATGACTTCTCCACTTCAACTGTGTAGGTCTACTGCGGGGAACAGGCAAAGGGGTGTGGAGACGTGTGTGAGTGTGAGTGTGTGTGTGTGTGTTTGGGGGGGGGCAAGAAAACACCCGCTGAAAACGGAAACATGGTAGCCATGGGTTTGACGGCTACACTAGAAATGCCTTCTCAGGTAGATGGTAAACCCCAGCATGTAAATGACACAAAACTTGGGCTGTTTCCACCTATTAAAGAAGAGACCATGCTGTTTGGCCCGCCCTACCGCTCCTCTCCCCAAAGTCTGTATTTATCAATTAGGGACAAACCGCGACCACGCATCCCCTGACATGACCACACGTCGGTAAACAAAACAAAGTCCCAATGACCCGAAAAGAGCCAAGAATGACTAAATACAGGATGTCACCGCCAGACAATGTAAATAGCCGATCGCTCCACAGCGACCACATCAGCAAGGGGGTGGTGGGCAGGCGTGCATCTTGCCTGTCAGGCTGTCACTATGATTTGAGGCTTGTGGCGTTGGCACATCACTTCAATTAACAGAGAAGAGCTGGCAAAGGACCCCCACTCCCGACACACACACACACACACACCCTCTATCCCCACATCTCATCCACCCAACTTCCTCTCCCCTCTGCCCACAGATAAAAATCACTGTGCAGTGAACTGACACAATTCAATCGCAAATAAAGAGGGGCAAAGAATTATTAACTCTGCAGCTAAATTATAGTGATTATGACCGAGGGCTGTAATTGCAAGTCTGCATAATTGTCAGGATGATGAACAATAGTGAATCCTGCCATTAAAATAGCAGTGTTTGTGCACCAATACTATGACTCCACATCATAACAACAACAATGAGACGAGATAGCAATGGTTGCAAAATACAACAGCTTAATGCCAGGGCCATGACTGAGACAACAGGCCAATATTAGCTACTACAAAGCCAACAGACTGTGCAGCATTCAACAGGAGGTTTAGATTGGGATAAGGCCACTTACTTCATGGGCTTGAACAGAGCCTGGCCGTAGTTCTGGAATGTCATGATGAGCTTCAGCTGTGTGCCTCCGGACTTCATGGCTGTCGGGAGAGGACAAGGGAACGTCAGCCTTCTCCGCAATCAGGATAATGGGCCGCAAAACAACACATTACAGACACAAGACTGGCCACCTATTGACCCTCATGTTGGTGTCTAACTAGGAGCCAATAAAACGCCACTTCAGAATGATAATGAAGGGAAAACGATACACCATTAACTGTCTGATTATAAACACCAACTTGACACATTAGGAAAGCATTGGGGGCATTTTGAACTAGACTCTCAAAGCAGGGTATGATAAGGCAGTAGTTAAAAGGCCATTTGGCAGAACATGGTGGTATAAGGTAGAATTCTTCACAGCATGTGTCAGATGTCTGTGATACATTTTCCAGTTCTCTTCCTATTGCAATGCAATGGGATGGAGTAGGGTGCACATTTGAAAATGCCAGAGCAGGTTCAAGTTTCATAGGCAATAAGACCTTTTACCAACTAGATCTTTATTTAAATAACAGTCTTTAATGTATATGTTTGATTTATGTAGTCTTGAATAACTTTGTATTCCGATTATTTATCCAGATATATTATATCTTAATGCCCAGTAGGGCATAATGGTACACTCTGCTTAGATGCACATTCTGCTTAGATTCTGTTTGGCTTACCAACACTAGTGATCCTTTGATTCACAAGGTCCTTAAGCATGGCATCGATGACCGGGTTGTGGCGGGAGTAGAGCTCGTATCGGTTTATTCCTATGTGGAAGCGCAGCCAATTTGGATAGGCATCCGCTGTCAGCTCTCCGTTTTGAGCATACTCTCCCTCCTTGCCTTGAGTATGCCTTAGGGGGAAAACACATCACAATCTGAGAGAAGGACCGAAAGGAATAGAGTGCAGTGTTCGGCCATGACATTGCAGACTGCAGCTGGTGTTGTGCTTAGAGTGACTTGAATCAGATATGTGGCAACAACGCAATATCAGGAGGGGGGCTGTGTAGGGTGCAAACATGGGCTTCAACACAGGCAATTGAAAACACAAGTTTGTAGTTCATAACTAAAGGCTCCCATGAGGTTCTTTCCTATTTGGATACTGTAAAGAAACTCTGGTTGCATTCAAATATGTTAACTACAAGGTCGTCCCGTTCAAAAAGCCTTATCAGCTTATCTCCAAATTTACATAGCATAGGTAGGCCTATCCTAACCTTGAATGGTGTGTCATGAAAATTAATAAATTCTGAATAATTTAAATCTAAAAGTGGATATTTTTAATTAGGTTTTGATTATAGCACGTTCTCTTCATGGGAACAATAATACAGAAACGAGGTACAAATACCATTCTTGGTTTTCTGCAGCTTTCGGGTCAAATCTTATGTCGGTGTTGACGTTGAATAATGTATCTTCGTCTGTCAGTGTCGGCAAAGGTCTTTTGTAGAGGGGGTGATCATACAACGCAGTAAGTCGGGAACCTTTGACAGGTAGATTCTTACTTCTGTTTGCGTCGCCGATAAACTGTTTCTTGCCCTCGCTGTTTTGTGCGAAATGTTCGAGTCTTTTTAGAGCCTCCGTTTTATCACCCGCAGCTGTTATTTTTTCCAGTGAATGCGAGGATAGATTGGAGTTCGGCTCGTTGCTAAAGTCTTGAAGTATTCGCAAAGTATGCTTGTTAGGCCAGCCCGAATCTGGTCCCGACCTGGGTCGATGTTTGCCCCAGTTCTGAGGCTCCTCGCTCGGTCGGTGAGGGCAAGAACAGGCGCCGTTGCTCCGTCGCTCCAGCTTGGGTAGTAAGTCTATCATAATATGCATTGAGCATGCTATGAGGAATACCATGAGGATCAAAACTCGAAATTTACGAAAGAGTATCATCTTCATAGTGTCCTGTTCGATCAGAATAATAAGAGCAAAAACGAATAGACACACTACATCGCAAAAGGTGTACACCACGCTGACCGCTAATTTCAAAAGGTATATATTAACGTTATCATGTTCATTTGCCAGCTTTGTAAAATAGAAGAGCACCGCTTCCTTTCAAAAACACAACTTTCAGTCTTCTAAGGCTAATGTTCTCTGGCGGTTTACAATAATAAAATTCGGATCATGCCGCCAGGTGTAGCCGAATAGGTTGACCAGACACGGGCCAGGGGCGAACCTGTGCATGCAGCATTCAAAAATATATCCTTGCTCCGAATAAGAAACACACATTCAAAGTACTTTCACGACGTTCATGCCCAAAAAGTGGCAACGTTCTTCGTGGAAACGTTTTGAGGGGACAACGTGGATTTATCCACAATGATGCGTGTTCGCCAGATCCTCAACAGAGCGGTCCATCATTGGATCTGCAACGCACAAACCTCCGGTCCACATCATCTCAGCGCTAGGAAGACATTTGTAGCTGGCAACTTGTTCTCCATGGCTGAACAAATGTGTCGTAAAGGGTGTTTTTTCCAATTTCTTTCAGTTGTTCTTGAAGAACCTCCAATAGCTCAGGCTTGGTCAAGACAGTGCAGTCATTTGAAGCCCAATATAAAACCAATCAACGTGCGCAGAAGACGAGAAAGTGATGCACCAGTCTGCTTCCGTGGGGCAAAGTGTATATTTCTAGATACTCGCGCCACGATTCAGCACAGTGACCACAACCACCACGGCGAAAGAATGCAATTTCTGACAAGTGCGCGATTTGTTGGTCGGTCCAGAAGCTACACCTAGGCGTAGACTTGAGGAAATACTTCAGTGGAGTGCGAGGGCTAGGGTGGGTGTGTTATATGTCATGATGAAGGCAGCGGCGCAGAGCTTCTAAATCCAACCTTGCTTAGCGTCACAAGAACGAGATTGGCTGAGTCTTCGCAGTCACTGACAATGGCTTTGAAAAAAGCAGCAATCACAGCAGCGAAGAGAGGACTCGCTCGCAGAATCTGTTTGCACAGCAAGAGGGCGTCCCATTCCCTTGTCCACTCTCTTATGCTGGGTAACCGGTACATTATAAACAAATGGCGATATATTATGTTGCTCTAGATATTGGGTGTGAAAGTCTGATTTTAACTTAAATTCCTGGACTGGCTCTCATTAAATTCAGCCGAAGGCTATCTAGTGTGGTGTGAGCCAACCAGGGGGATTTACTGACCTTTTCCAGGGGCTGTTTGGGGGCTTTCCCTCTTGTTGGCCTGTCAGTGATCTTGGGTTACATGATTGTAGCCTGCTAATATTT
Organism: Tenualosa thibaudeaui; assembly: GCA_027481765.1. NCBI lineage: Eukaryota > Metazoa > Chordata > Actinopteri > Clupeiformes > Clupeidae > Tenualosa > Tenualosa thibaudeaui. Next base: position 12,874,183 of record JAIFZK010000002.1, read on the forward strand.
CAACGTTTGCCATAATGTCTCTGATTTGGCACACAAAGGCCATTTAAACAACTATTATGGAGCCCTGAAGCTACAAAGTGGGAATTATTACAGCTAATAGTTCCATTGCAATAAAGTTTTGCATTTCCTTCTAATTATTTTTAGTTTCCTTGCTGTGTTTTATTTGTAAGAGATGGAAAAACTTTAAGCAAAAATATAGTAAAACACTCAAACAAATATTTGCCCACCTCTGAGCTTTTGGGGGCTTCATAAACAACATACTACATGGTAATAGGTTCAGGCCCTAATAGCATTTCATGAACCTGTCATGGCAGATAGGATAGGCAGGTACAATACTCTCTTCAGTTAATTTTTATTTCAGTATATTATGTAAAGATGACAGTCCCACCTTAATTTAGTATTAGTAGTAGTAGTATAATTTAGTAGTTATTACAGTTATGGTACATTTGCATTATAATATCTATAATGGCAGTTATCAATAAAAGTAGAAACTGGCACTGTTTTATAGCACAGATTTAAACATCACAATGACAGGTTTTGTCGGGTGTGTTATCCACCATGACATTTGCAATGAAATTATCATTAGTCTAAAAAGGACAGAAATGGTTTCTAACCAGTGTAACACATATTTAGCTCTAACCCACTATATAGCCTATACCTAGTCTGCATGGAAATCGTTACAGCTGGCTGGAACAGTAATGAACCAATTGGCTCTGGGGATGGGGGACTAATGATAACCGTTACTCATTACAGTGTGCTGTACAACGGCAGGACTCTGTCAGTGTGGTCATAAATTGCCAACAGTGTTTTTGCGACTGGCCAAGCGATGATAATGACCCTTTGAACATCCTTAGCTGGTTGAGGGAGGTGCTGGTGTATCAGTTGCCACTGGGAATGTGGTGTATGCAGATCTACACCTTTGTGAATTATATGGAATGATATGAGCCAAGGTGTGGCATTTAGTGTCCTCCACACTGGGCAATTGTAACCAGTCATTTCATTTCATTCATTCATTCATTCATTCATTACAAAACGTCTTATCTACCGAGACGCTCCTGCTTCCCTGAGGTTCAAATGACAATTACCAAGCTACAAGTGACTTTATAGATGAGAGAGAAAGAGAGAGATAGAGACAAGAGAGAGACAGGCAGAAAGCCTGCTCATTGTGGACACAGCACTATCATTAAACGCTAAATTACATGATGCTGTGCGAGTTGGGGGAGGTGGAAATAGTGATTGTGGTGTTTGATGGCAGTGATACAGACACATGAGCCAACACCAGCCTTGTCTGGAGTCTTGTGTGACGAACACACAATAGACCATTCTGGACAGCTCTTTGCCTGGGGCGGTGGTTTTGATAAATGAGCATTGATTTTAGCAAGGGTTAAATTCCACTGTGTGTGTTAGTGGGTTAGAACTATGGCAAAGCCTATAGCTAATATGGGCTTTAGCCACTCCATCCTCTAGGCAGCTGTCGCAGCTATAGTAACATCTCACCAAAGCCCTCATTTTAGTGAGTAATGCCAGTTAATAATGCACAGTAACCTGGGTGGCAAGCTTATGTGCCAACCGCACCCACCTGCCTCCGACCCTGGCACTACAGGATAATGCATGGGGCAGTCCGGCAACTTCTGCCCCGGCCCAGGTTAAATTTGCAGAGCCTTGCATTACGGCTAAAGCACTGAGTCAACGTGAAGGCCACACCATTCCATCTCTCTCATTCCGTCAAGTTGGCCTGCGGGATGGCACTCTCTCTCCCTCTGTGTATGTGTGTGTGTGTGTGTGGAGGGGATGGAGTTGGAAGAGAGAGGGGGTTCCAGGTCCCCACAGATGGGCAAAGGCACCGGAGGATTTGTTCCTTTCAAAGCGCTGACTGCAGCAAGGGCTGTAAATAAGGCTGAGTAGATTTATGACCCTCTCCCGAATGTCTCAGCCTAGGTATCAGGGCATACCATTAGATACAGTCCTATGGACAGAGATAGGGGATTATTCTCCAGATAGATCTAGCAGATAGCAGATATAGATAGGGTCATACGGCGAAAGCATGGCCTGACAACCCTATTTATTATGGAGTCAGAGATGTATGCCACAGCCCGTTCCTACTGGAGATAGGGAATGAGCAGCCACCCTCATACCTTCAGATGGTAAATGTAGTCAAACTGAGATGTAATTGAGAAACGGGAGCAAAAGTTGCCACACCGACATCAGATGTGCTAGTGCTCGGAGTACTCTGGTACAGTTAGTGTTTGGTGTGTGTGTGTGTGGTTGGGGAGAGGTGAGCTAAAAAAGTCATCAGTCCTTAATGATCTATTAAAAGGCTTTGTGAGTTCCACAGGCTTAAAATGGGGTACTACTTCAGCTCGTGGATCACTCCAGGGGTAATAACCTTGATACTGTGCCAGTGTGGCGGACTATTTCTGCTGATTAGGCCAAACTTGTTACCCTTCTCACTCTATTTCAGCGTGATGCCATTTTATTCCTTAAGCACCAAAACGTTTAGTCATGTCACCTCCACAGCCGCCCGAGAGAGCTAAATTGGCAGGAGGCTCGCCCGCCCTTCAGTGTGTGACCACCAGGGCCGAGGCGAAATATTCACTGAACAAAACTAATTTACCTGCGGTGCAGCACGGAGGGAGCATCTGATGGGGCTGTAGCAAATGGATCTAACAGATAACATTGCCCTCCGATGCCCTCTGTGTGTGCAGTGTGGATGAGCCATTGTTATTCCATTCTGCATAGAGTAGCTCTCCCCACCTATTAAGGGTCATGTGCCCATCCTTGTGTGTGCGTGCTCACATTCCCTTCACATGCCTGCATGGAACATGTGCTATCTTACCCAGCACTGCATCTATTAAATGTAAAATTAGCTGATTTAATCAAGTAAAGGCCTTACTTTTTATATTTAAGTCAGCCAACCAGTATTGTGGCCAGGAGGCATGAATGAGCTGCTTTCACATGCCTCATTAACCAGGGGTTCAAAATAAGTGTGAGTTCGATTCAGTGGGGATTTTCAGTTTTGTTTAGATTTAAATGTTTTAAAAGGAGAGAGATTTAACCTCAGCTTTGTAAAAACAAGAGTTATCCCAGCAGAGTTGTCTCATATCCATTTCATGGTAACTGTGTAAAGCCAAATATTCATGACATTATTAATTGATTTTTTAAAATATTTGCACAATAGTTTGTCTGTGCCAATATGTTTATGACTAATGTAAACATTTTATTAAATGCCTACTTTTTGAGAGAATTTTGTGATATCGAGAAACTGAAAAATGTTTATTGAAAAAACTGCCAATTGATTTTTGTCTTTAATAACAACATTTCCCAACATTTGTGCATCTGTTTCATCTCTTATACCAGATGCTTCTCCAGGTTCCTTTCAGTCAGACGTGAGAGAAGGAAGCATTTTGTTCACAGAGTGTGGAGCTTGATGCTGGTGTTGTCCCAGTGGCCAATGAGGACTATCCAGGCCTTGGAGCTGGAGGAGCGGGTGGAGGTGCGCAATAGAAGCTCTGTGTGGGGAATAGAATGTGCCGTGGCCAACAGCAGTGAGGCGGGGAGTGCAACCAGAGCTAAAATAAGCTAAGTAGCATTGCGAAAGAACTGTTTGTCTCTGTTTTTCCCCTTTCTCTCTCTCTCTCCTGCTTCCTCCCATCTCCTCTTTCTCTTTCTCTCTCTCTCTCTCCTCCTTTTCCCACCCTTTCTGTCTATATAGTGCACATGAAGCAAAGTGGAAGCAGAAAACTCGCTGAGTCCAGAGTGGCCACGGCAGTGGGAGAAGGTTGTTTGTGCCGCGTCTCCCCCAAGTCTGCTGTGATTGGCTGGTGGGCCCCTCCCGAGTTTCATAATTACAGAGGGCGGGGGTAAAAGTGAGGAGCTCAAATGAGATCGAGGTTTTTGATGGACGACAGGTCAGAGTCTGTGGTGGCTGTCACAACGCAGCCGTTCATTTCAGCATGTGGTTTTTAATATGCATTCCAGGCTCTCTGACCATCCAGGGCTGATTATGGAAACAACCCCCTTACCCTGTCAAAATAACAGTCATCAGTGGCTGTGTGTTTGTTATTCTGGGTGTGCCCTCCACACGCTCTAGAAAGCGATAGGCATCACATTTTTACTGGATAGGCCTATACAACATGCATAAACAGATGGAAGAATTATTATTAATTTCAAGAACACAACAGAATGCTCAATGTGCATCGAACGAAAACATCAACCACGATAGGAACAGCAGCAGCAACAGCAGGGTAGGGAAAAATGCACCATTCTCCAAGTAAAAACCATCCTGTTTTTAAAATGGGCAAAGGCAGCCATTTTAGCCCTCCGCACTTCTCCTGTAATTATGGTCATGGTTAATGGTCTTATCTGACGCTGCCTAGTATTTCAGCACACAAGTGACTCACCCTGCAGTTCTGGCACGGAATGACGAAGAGGGCTTCCTTCCATGAATTCGCCACCTTTATTCCTTTCTTTCTTTCCCCCCTGGAAATAAACTTGACTGCAACATCCAGTCACCTGCAGTAAGAGAAATCTAACTTAATGGTATAGAGAGATGCAACCCATGTGGGCTTGGCATTTCACACCAAGTCCTCCATCCTGACTTCAATGAGGGCTGTTTCGGAGCATTCATTTTTAGCCAGGCTGAAGTTGTACACAGATCCTGTGGCGCTCGCCAGACCTCATCTGACTGGCAGGCAGTTGGGGCGGCTGGCGGATGCAGTCTGTCCTGGTAAAAAAAAATTTACTTGCTTTTTTTGGTGAGATTTATGCTGTATACAATTTTGTTTTTGTTTTTTTAAATGCCACATACATGTTAGCATCTCTGTTAATAACCTTTTGCTTATCTTTTGCCATCATGACTAATAGACATATTGCTGTGTGTACCAAATACAAACCACAGCCTAGGAAGCAAAACAAATTACACATCAAATACAGCAAATAAATGAGACTACAGACAAACAAAAATGAGCAGCTGAATGATAACTCATTCCCTCCATTTGTTCTATATGCCATATGAGTCTGAGAGGCTTTCCATCCCACAATGTCTTGCAGCCGTCCCAGCAGCTTGGCTCAGTTGTTTCAAGCAGTACACCAGGCCAGAGTCTCCCCCCCGAAGGCTTCCCCCAGCGTTCAATCCCAGGCCTCCTGCTCTACAATTATGCAGAGTGCTGAATCCGCACATTAAAGAGTACCTCTGCACACTTTCTAGCACCTTATAAGTCACAGCACACATATACACAAACACACACACAGACACATAAACACACACACAGACACACACACACACACACACACACACACACACAGACACAGACACATAAACACACACACAGACACACAGACACATACACACACACACACATAAAAGACACCAGTGCTGCCAGTGGCAGGTGTTGGTGCCCGCTGAAGCCTTTATTGCCAGCCCTGGCTGTCTGGCTTTAAACAATGTCACCATAGCACTGTTTCTGACACCCCAAAACACTGGTGGTTGCATAAACACAAGGTTATGGAGCGATGACGAACCCCAAATTAGCCCTAGATTGGCGCTCCATGGTTGCCAGGGGGAAAGCTGTCAGGTCGTAATGACACCGTAAAAGTTCTGGCGGCTGTGTGCATGTCAGTGTTTGTGAGTGTGAGTTGGGTAGAGGAGGGCATCTCTTAGTGCACACAGTGGGTGGTGACACATTGTGACAGGAAGAGGTGAGACACATGCAGGAGCATCTGTGCACATAGAATTGGCTGGGTAAACTCAGTGTTGAGAGACTGAGGCTGAATGTGCCTCTCACAAATGAGGGCCCCTGAGCCCTGTGTTTAAAGAAAGACAGAAAGAGAGAGAGAGATAATTTTGGAAGGGAAATGTGTTTTTGTTTTTGAACACAGTTTTAATTTAAAAAAAACTGAGAGGTCATCTGTTTTACTGAGCTGAGCCTACTCACACGTGATAGCAATCTGCCTTTGGTGGTGAGAGCCTTACTGCATTTTATGTAACCTCAGTTCAATGGCCTGACTCCTCACTGCAGAGCACCACTTACTCTTGATAAAGGCTTTCTCCAACCATTGAGTTATTGAAGTTATTGAAGCATCTCTGTTGACAAAAGCTATGGCATGTTTCTATTCAATTCAATTCTATTCAATTCAAAGTGCATGATGGTACTTTATATTTTGGGCTGACAAATACTTTCATACTCTCTAAATTCTGCAAATGAAACAAACTTGAGCATGTAATGACATTATCACCTCAAACAAGCAATGTTAGTTAGGTACCTCCCATCTAATCTGCTTAGTGGAGAGAGAAAGACTCTATGACCTGCTTGGTGCACTAAAACAGTCAACTTCACATGTCAATTTTTAGCTAATCTTGTTTTCTGGCTCAAAAGCACATGAACACGAAAACAAAAATATTTACGATATAAAAACTGCACAGCCTTGCGTGTCCATGTCCTGTTAACTAACCCACAGGCAAGGCTGAGCCAGCATAATAATATTGCCAAGCAACCATATAATTAAGTCAAAAAATGCAATCTCCATGCCATTTACCCAACTACAAGTGTGTCCCTGTCTTCTGAGAGAGGGGTCTAAAACCACCAGTAAATTCAGGTGTGCCATCAGGCGAGTCCGAGTAAGGTGAGGCCATGGTCCGTCGGTCCACGATGAATCGGTCGAGTTGGTCAGGGGTGTGTGTGTGTGTGTGGGGGCTCACAAAGGGACAGTGTACTGGAAGAGTGGCCAGGAAAACATGCTTTTCCATCGCAAATGCTAGGGACCTTGGCCATGTGGTCGGGGGGCAGTCACAGTTTGACGTGTAATGTTGGCATGATTATAATTTATGTGTGTGTGAATGTGTGTATAAGATAGAGAGGGTCACCCCGCCATATAGTGGTGGCGGGGTGACCTTTCGGGCCTCCACAGCAGGTACTTTCCCCGAGGCTAAACAGAGACTCTGTCTTTTGGCGGCGCCCCACACTCAGTCCCACTCAGCCATGCACAAAAGCCCTATTGAGTGGTCAGTGTGGCTCCCCTCAGCTGCTCAGGTGTCATAGATGCTGTGTGTGTGTGTGTGTGTGTGTGTGTGTGTGTGTGTGTGTGTGTGTGCGCGTGTGTGTGTGTGTGTGTGTGTGCGTGCATGTGTGTGTGGTGTGTGTGTGTGTGTGTGTGTGTGTGTTGGGGATGAGGGGATTAAATGGTCTGTGTTGGGCAAGTTGTTTCATGTTATGCGAGTGTTGGTGTATGCTAGTGTGTGAGTGCATCTACCTTTGGATTGGATTCATACGTGTGGGAACAAGGATTAGTGCCTATGAGCATGGTGGCTGAGCACTGTGTGTGTGTGTGTGTGTGTGTGTGTGTGTGTGTGTGTGTGTGAGTTCTAGAATGTATATGCATGTGCATGCATGTCTGTCTGTGTGTGTGTGTGTGTGTATGTGTGTGAGTACTAGAATGTATATGCATGTCTGTCTGTCTGTGTGTGTGTGTGAGTGCTAGAATGTATATGCATGTCTGTGTGTGTGTGTGTGTGTGAGTGTGTGTGAGTGTGTGTGTGTGTGTGTGTGTGAGTGCTAGAATGTATATGCATGTCTGTCTGTCTGTGTGTGTGAGAGTGTGTGTGTAGCGGTATGGGGCTCATCATGAAAGAGAGAGAGAGACAGAGGGAAGAGAGGTTGCATCAGCTGCCTGAGGAGAGATCAAAAAAACAACAGCAGCAAAAACAGCAGGCTGTTTTTTGTCAAAGGTTGTCACACCCTGCCTTCTGAGTGTTTTATTTGACAAGAATAGGTGGCACAGTAATGTTCATGAACGCTATTTTTAGGAGACAGATGTGACACAGCCACACGAAGCACAGGATGATTACAGAATTTCTCTTTAAAAAGATAACCTTGTGTCTTTCTGTACCAAAACAATCGTTATGTCAATTTAAAATAATCATGTTGATTTATTACAATGGCCACTAATTTCACTTTTCTCACATTCAAAGAGGAAAAAAAATATATATTTCTGATGTCAATTAACGCATGGTTTATGGCCTGGAAAAAATGGCCTGATGTTCATTTCAAACTCTCATTACTCAGTTACTCTATTCAGGTCACCACCTTTGATATTAAATTAGGTTCACTGTATTACAACTTCACTGAATTATGATTTCCAACAAGTTGCTATAACAGAGAAATTGATTTTGTGATACTAATTCTGTGTTTGTTGTGTTTCCATTGATGCGGAATGAGGATGAGGTAGAGTGAGACGAAAGAAATAGCTTTATGATTGCCATGCTTGTGTGTGTGTGTGTGTGTGTATGGTGTATGAACATAGCAATAACCATGGAAGCAATAGGAATTTCTATTTTGCACAGCTGTGCATATACTCTCTGTGTTCTCTGTGCAGAATGATTCTGTGTGTTTGGACTAGACAGAAGCAGGCCTTGACACTAATACCTACAGTGTCCAACTTATACATGTTTGCCATTGTGCGAATGGAGATGTGCCTCATGCCTCGATCACTACGAAATGAACCTGTGACACGCCACAGATGTATTTTTCCACTAGAGTGAGCGCCACCAATCTGTTGGTAATACAGTGCAGGGTCTTACTGAGCTACCTCTTTGTAAACTGAAATGAGACTTAGGTGTGTGTGTGTGCACACACTATGCATGTGTGTGTGTGAGAGGGAAAGAGGCAAAGAGAACGTGTGTGCCAGTAGGCATCTATGTGACGTGAGGTGATGAATGTATGCACCTGATGCTGAATTTGTATGTTTAGTAGTGCATGCTTACGGTGTTTACGCTCTTACAGTCGTGCATACAGATGAGTGCATTGTGCACATGTACGTAGGCAAGCAGGCATGCATGAATGGCTATAGCGCCTTTTACCTTCAGCTTGGGAGAGATTCATGGCTGCATGCTCCATAGGTGCATCGTACTCCATCTGTGACAAGCACAACCCACCCCCCAACCCCGGCCCAGTGGCACTCTGGAGAGCGGTGGCAGAGGTCTGATTAAGGACCAGCCCTCTGTGACTGTGCAAATCGACACAAACCCCACATGCCGCCACAGATCCCCCTATTTCACTCTGCAACGCATTTTCAAACAAAACCAAACAGTCCCTTTTGCGGAAAGTTATCTGAAAGCAAATGAAACAGAGACTATGGAGCCTGCTTTAGAGAGGTTCCCTGGGTGTTATCTATGTTTAATTTTTTTTTTCATTTATTTAATTATTATATATTATTGTACTGTTTTTGTGTGGAGTCAAACTTTGTGGTTGAGCTGTTTAGCATCTAGAAGCTCTTGGTCTGAAAGGTCATACATTTGAAACTGGAATTTTTCACAGGAGAAATGCGATTAATTAAATGACCTCATAAATAAAGAAGTGAAATGACGAAAAAATATTTTGTCACGCTGCACACAAGTCTCCAAAAACAACCCTACAAGCAGTCCTTGGAGGCAACAGTTATCATCTAAAAAGAAGAGGCTATAATCATCATTGCCTACAATGAGCTCTGCTACACAACCTTGTATAAGCAGCCCCTGGAGGTGTAGGTGTGTGTGTGTGTGTGTGAGTGTGTGTGTGTGTGTGCATCTATGTCTTTGAGGGGAGAGCCAGCCTCTGTGGAGAGTGAGAATAGAGATTATCCAGTCCAATTAAGGTCAACAGTATCATGGCCGCTCATGTGAGCTCCTATCTCTTAATCACACAGGATAGTTTTCTTTTTGCCTGTGGAGAGAAAGAGAAAGAGTGTGTCTGTGTGCCTGCCTATGATTGCACATGTGTGTATTTTGTGCAAGCATGTGTGTGTTGTCACTGCTACTGTTACTACCCCCCCCCCCCCCCCCACCACCACCACCACCTTTCTGTCAGGATCACTGCGGGGTTGACGCACCCTCACTCACACATCATTAGATCAGCAATCAAAAGCACGCAAACACACACACACACACACACACCCCCACACACGCACACACAGCTCGTCTTCATTTGCTTAGATGCACACCCACCCAACAAACATCACTCCTGTCTGGCACCTCCATGTCTCTCACGCAGTGAGACAAGCTTCCGCAGTGACATGTGGGGGGGGGTTGGGTTCACTCAGGAAAGAGGAGCCAGGTGCCTCTGAAAAAGCACACACTGTACTGCTCACGGAGTGGGGTGAAGTCGGGGGGTGGAGATAAGGTGTGTGGGGAGGGGTTTCTAAAAAGCACACCGTGTACACAGGTTGCCCTGTCCTATGGCAAGTCTCTAGGCACAAACAGAACATTCAAATTTTGTAATGTTGTGCCTGTAATGTAGTGCCTGGAAGTGAGTGCTTGGTTGTGCACCAGTTTTGAGTGTACAGTGCAGATGAGCGTGTTGCTGAATGGGTTTTGAATGTGAGGAGGCTGGGTGGAAGGATGATGTCACAGCTGACATTGGTGCCACTTTTGCCATTGCACTGCTGTGTGTTTTTGTGACGCCCCCGTGGCATTGCCGTACATGGCCGTATGATAATTTGGATGTGTCGCCCCTCGGTGCAACAGCAGAGACGTTTGCGCAACGCCAAGTGGGAGGAATACTAAATGTAACCAATCATGACCCGCACAGAGAGCTAGCATCTTTTTTTATGTTGTCGTTTTTTTTTTCTCATTGATTTGTGTGTGTTCCTTTCCTTTTATTTTGTACACACAGGGGCTCACTCAAGGGAGAGCCAAATTTCGTTGTGAGCAATAACAGCCATTTGTGTGGTCTTGAATAAAATTGCTGTGTGCTTGTTGAACACTGAAGCTATCATGTTTTTTCACTAAAACACACACACACACGCCTACTCACACATACACACACACACAAAATTCCCCCATGGCCTAAACACCTTAATACACAACACTGCGTGAATACAAGCAGCATATTAAAGCATAAACCCCCAACCACTACACGGATTACTACACCTCCGGCTAACCTCAGCAAGGCAGGCAATCAGAGAAGGGATATTGTAAGTGCAGAGAAAGGTGAGTGAGAAGACCACCTTACCCTAAAGACATCCCTCCTGTTCATCCATCAGCCATAGGAAGAAAGTAGGAGAAAAAAGGGGGCTATAGAGATAATGAGTGAAAGAAGGAGGGGGTGGGGGTGGAGGGTAGGTGGTGGGGTGGGGTGGAGGTAAGAGGTTAGTCGGAGAGAGAAAGAGAGTATAATTGAAAGGGAGAGATGCAATGGAAGGAGTGTGTGTGTGTGTGTGTATGAGAAAGAGAGAGTCAGATAGACTTAGAGGGAGTCCTGGAGTAAGAAAAAGTAAACAGTGCAGGGAGTGGGTGAGAGAGAGAGGGAGTCTGAGAGAAAGAGAACCACAAGTGAATGAAAAAGAGAGAGAGAGAGCGAGAGAATGTACTAGACGTAGTGAAAGCCAGGGTTGAGGGTAAGTTATGACTGGGTAAACTGCTGCTGAGTGTGTGTGTGTGTATGGTTGGTTGGGGGTTGGGGAGTTGGCCCCGTGAGGGCAGAGCCCATGTGGGCAGCCCCTGTGGCTCCAGTGCCCCAGGTCGGCTACTGTGCTGCACCGGTAATTGTGCACATCAATAAAGCTTTCACATCCCATCCTGGCCCCTTTCCCTCTCTCTCTCTCTCTCTCCCTCCTTCCCTCTCTCTCTTTCTTTCTCTCTCTCCCTCTCTCTATCTCAGCCTCCAGCAAGATGTCTGCTCAGAGGACATCATCATTTCATTGAGTAGAAAATGGGGCTCTGGCTGAAATAATATCTGTATTACTCACTGGGCCAAGCAGCAGGCAAGAGAGCCTCTGTCCAGTCTGCCTCAGAGACAGATTTTTCTCCCTCTCCCTTTCTCTCTCTCTCTCTTTCGCTCACTCCTCCCAACTCCCTCACTCCATTTATCTCTCTCTTTCTTTCTCTCTCTCCCCCTCCACCTACCACTCACTCATTCTTTTTCCATCCACCTTCCTCTCTCTCTCTCTCTTGATTTCTCCTTCTCTCTGATCCCCAACCTTCTCTCTCTCTCCATTTTATGATCCATCCTCCCAATTACCTCTCTGTGATCAGCCAGTGAGAAAGGAAATGGGTCTATAACTCATTTACACTGACTGTCAATGCCCTGCCAGAGAGGGATTTGGTTTCTTAGTAACTAGGTATTCAGAGGTTCAGCACGTGTGTGTGTGTGTGTGTGTGTGTGTGCATTTCTGTTAGCAACAGGACACACACGCATTGTTACTGCCATTATGAGGTGATGACCTGTTCGTGGCTCCTGGATCAAACTGTCAAATAATTCATCAAGGGTGACTGGGTTTAAATACACCTGGGCTGCAAGGTCAAAGAGTCTGGAGCTGGAGACTAATCCCAGTAGTGTTTGGGAAGTCTCATCACAAAAGCAGGCAGAATTGTGCATAATGTAACCATAATCACCCAGTGTGTGTACAGCACTTTAATCTATTATATTTACCAGTGCCGTTAATACACCATGTGCATATGTTCAATAATATTTATTTTTGGAAAAACAAAACAAACAAAGAATGTATTTTTTGCCATGTATAAAATGCTATGGAATTGTATATTTAGTGCATTTCAGTATATCTATCTATTTATCTATCTATCTATCATTTATATATGTATATATCTATGCTATTTTTGGCTGTATAACTTACATGAAAAACATTTCACGCAGTCATTCACATCATACAAACCCTATGGCATTTTATTGCCATTATGGACATAACAAAAAGACCACTACAAAAGACCCTATAATAAATATGATAAAATATGTAATCAAACTAATAATAAAAACATATAATTGTAAACTGTTGCTGGTGTAATTTTTGTCAATCTCAATCCACAGCTTGGCCTTAATACTACTGATAGTGTGATTATTGTAATTACATTATAATATGATTTTTATTCAGTTTATGAATACATCATGGGGAGCTACAGAATATATTTGACAGAGAGTACAGTGATGCTCAGAGACCAAGAGCTCTCTTTCATCATTTCAAATGTAAATCCTTTTTAAGGAGCATTTCAGTCATCATCCATGTGAAAAGACGAAGTGGGCTACATAAATTGGGAGTGACCTGAATATTCATTGGATCTATTCAATCTTTTCTGAACTCACTAACAAAGTGAACATAAAGGACCTTGTATAATATAGTGTGGTCTATATGGGCTAACTGACATTTACAATAAGGGAAGAGACAGTAGAGTGGTGAAATCCCAGACTGCAGTGTTCACCTCAAGAGAAGCACCTCACAGAATAGAAAAAAAAACCCTGCAGTGGTGTGCCTGCTCTTGAATGACCTCCACGTGGATTAAGGAAGACTTCGACACAAGCGAATTTCCACCGATTCCCGCTCGCTCGCCCCCTCCGATTATTGATTTTTCGTATAAAGCATGTCCTTGATTAAGAGAGCGGGATTTTATTTCGGACATGAAATTCAAATTGCGAGCCAAAGCCCAGGATGAAAAAGAAAAGGTACCTACATCAGCAAGAGAATATCAATCTCTGTGAGAGACAGGGGGTGAGGGAGAGGGGGAGAGACGGCCTTCAGTCTAACTCGTTGTACTTGTTCTCATTTGAATGGAAAGGGTAGGGAGAAAGAGAGAGTTGGATCTCCTGATTGTTGTTTTGTCAGATGATGGACAGAGGCACGTATTGCCTGCTAAGCTAGATGGACAAACACATTTGTCAGTCTGGAGTCAGTGAAATACACACACACACATACACACACGCACACACATAAGACACACACATAAACAAAAGACAAGCACTAAAATTGTGGCATGTAGGCATGCCTAGCACCAGCATTGGGTGTGTGTGTAGTCTAACACTCTATGTAAGTTGTCTCCACCCAATCACACACACACCCCTCCCCCTCCGCAGCCCAACCGCACCTTTTTTGACTGAGGGATTGGACAAGCATTTGAAGCGATAAAGAGTCTTTTCTTTGGCATATGTGGAATCCTGCTGACTGCGGTTTCTCTTTATGCAAATGGGCCAAAGAGCTCTGCCCTCTTTATCTCTCCAGTGAAAGACTCTGAATGGATAGAGGGATTTTAGATGGACACCAGTATATAAACACTTAGGAAAGATAAAAAAGGACTGTCCTGTCTGTCCTTGACTGGATAAAGATCGTGCAAATAACATGTTACAGTTTGACTCAAATGATACATCCAGTGGACGCCTTAAGAGGTAACATTTTTGTGAGAAACGTTTACACTCTTCTTGTTTACTGTAGAGCTTTGCTGACACAAAAAAGGTTTTCTTTTTTCCCTGCACAACATTATTGCATTTTCCCTGACAATTTGCATTGCACTGTTTGAAACTGCAAAAACAGGATACAGGCATGCCAAGGTCCAAATGCAACTTAAATGCAAATGCTTCTACAGTACAGTGTGTTGGCATGCACAGAAGTAATCAATGGGCACAACAATGTGCTCACAAAAATCCCCCCCAAAGTAGAATGCGAATGAATACAAAACATTGCAAGGAAGCACAGAAAGTGTTTTCCCACCCGTGGTCTTGTTGGGAGTCTTGTGAGCATGGAGGGTGCCATCTTTCCAGCACGGCTGAGTGAAAACGAGCCTTAGCGCCATGCATATTCAGAGTGTGCACGAGTGAGAGTGAAGCTCCTTAGATCCTACTGCGTCCCTGGAATGAAAGTATACAGAGACAATATGTTTATTTACACTTCAAAGGCGTCGCCAGTGAAGCTCATATGGTGCGTTCATATGGCTCCAACAGATGCTACCACGCAGGGATGGGATTCATCACAAAGTCAGAGGACCGTCTAGAGAACAACTCCATTGAAGTGTCATTTCTCAGCCCCCTTAATTTCCTCGCTGCTTCATTGAGCAAGGCATCCTGGGTACTCTTTTTAGTGTGCTTGTCCCATTTATGATTCCGCCACAATTGTGCTATAAGCTGTACAGCTCAAACGACAGAAGGCAAAAAACAAGGCTAACTGTTTGTTTGTTTGTTTGTTTAGTCAATAAAGAAAGATCCTGTTTTTGAAAAAGGAGTTGCTTATTTGCTTTTATTTCCAGATCTCCACAATCAGTCTCGGATCAAGAGCAAGCTTGGGAACATGTTACATAAGGTCCCCCCTTTTAAGAAAAAGTTTCAGCAGGGTTTCTTATTAAAAGCGATCGCCTCTCTCCAACCCAGACTCAGACCCAGAAGTTGGAACTCCACTTTGCCACACAGCCAAGTGTGGGCCGGATGAGAAGGCTCACAGAGGTGCCTTTGGTAATCCTGAAGATGATGCCTCAATTTTCTCATAATGCACCCCTCATTATCGCGCACGGACCCATGTCCCGGTCGTGATCGCTGCCGTCGTAATTGCATTAATTAGCATGAAATCAGTACTCGATGCATGCGCTCTGGGATGCACGATAGTCGCCAGATTGTTTGATTCTTTTTTTTTTTTTTCTCTCTCTCTCTCTCTTCCTATCTCATACAGTCTGTGCCACTGCATGGGCACAACTTTATCTTGCAGACACAGAGGTGGCTGGCAAAGTGTGTGGATGAGGTGTGTGTGTGTGAGTGTGTCTGAGTGAGCAGGGAGGTGGTGGGGGGGGCAGTGTGGGGGGGTGAGGTATTTTGCGAAACCGACACGCTAATTAACGCCTGTCAGTATTAATGTTCTTCCCTGTCGCTGCAGGCTGAAGGGTTAGACCAGGAAAGTGGATTTGAATGTGGGGGTGACGGCGTGGGGTGCAGCGGGGGTTATGGCGTTGGATTAAAGACACCTAATGGACTCCTTTTAATTTCATTCAGTTCTATTTGCTGTAATTTAAATCAATTCAGTCAACCCCCACTCCATCCCCTTCTCCATTCCTTGCCGATTTGGGCCTAATAAGGCTTTCTGTTCGGCGGTCGGCAGCTTCACGGGTGCCCGGCTCAACAGCATGCTGAGTTGGGGCTCCATTAGCTGATCCTCATTTAGTTAAGAGCCCCTGGAGTGCCCGCCAGAGAGAGGGAGCTGGGCATGCTGGAAATGAAAAGTGGCCATCAAGACCCATAATCTACCATGTTCATTGATTCGCCTCCAATCCATGTTGACTCCCGATATTGTCCGCATCTCTCCATCTCTCTCTCTCTGTCTATCTATCTACTGATCTATTATTCTGCTGGGGAGAAGGTCTATGTTGGTAGGGTGACATACACAGACACTCACCAAAAAGCTTGGAACCGCATCATGTTGGCATCATCCAAAACTTGGGGTGTTGTGTAATTTTCTTACACAACACCAGCTTCTGCTGTCAAGAGGTTCTCTCCAAATAGAAGAAATCAGCAGTGAAAATGACACAACACGGACATGCAGGGAACATATCAGTCCTGTGGACTCCCAGATAAAACATATGGAATTTGAAGTGGCCCATTGACTGTAAGTCAGTGACTGAAGTCACTGTTCTGATTAAGGGATAAGGTGTAGTATATTTTCATCAAATCATTGAAACATCGAATCTACTACATGATTATGTATGGGTTGTGTACCTCCTTAAAACCACATGTCCACTTGTGTTGCACAGAGCAGTTTTTACTGTAGAAATTATGAAATGCAGTAGCACCTTTGTCAGTGAGTACTATGTTAATTACACATCCCTTTCCAATACAGGTAATAGCTCAAACATGATGAATATTTTGCTAAGGTCTGCTGTCGAGCACTGGGGCTTTCAGAGAGAAGCAAGCAAGCTGAATACAGTCAAGTAAAGATGTACTGAATTGGTAGTGCAAAACAAACAAAACAAAAACAAAAACACAAAAACGTGTAGGTTTTCCAGCACTATTGTGTGTCATACAGTATGGTATGTGCTGCTACATGTTTGCTGCCCTTGCCAACAGGAAGGCAAGTAGAGTCGAGGATGAAGTGTGTGTGTGTGTGTGTGTGTGTGTGTGTGTGTGTGTGTGTGTGTGTTTGTGTGTGAGAAAGAGAACTGGGAAAGGGAGGCTCGTTATCTTTCTCAGAGCCAGCCTCAGAGTCTCTGTTCCCCTGAGGAGTCGAAGGATTCACACAAACACCCTTCGAACACCAGTGTGTTAGACACACACACACACACACACACCACAATACAGCCTCACCTTCTCTGGTTCAGTGAACAGTTTAATAAACCCCCTCTGTCCATTTACACATATGAGCACACACACAAAAAATAGTGTGCAAAGGCAAAAAGTGAATGCAGTTATGCCTCTTTTGTAGTATCTGTGAGTGTGTGTGTGTGTGTGTGTATGTGCAAGTGCAAACAGGTGTACCTTTAGGATAGAATAAGTGTATTCCTGATCAATTTCACTACACACAAGAACCAGAAAGAAGGTTGAAGGGTTGGCAGTTCCATTTTATCCAGTACTCTTATCATTGAGAACAACAACAACAACAACAACAAAATAAGTGCAGATTGGTTGTCTGTGTTCTCTTTGTCTTTGGTATGTGGTGCACTGATGTGAAAAGAAAGACCTTTACAGATGATTCCTCCATGTTTGGCAGGGGACCAACAATAGTGGGGGAGGGGGTATATGGGCCCACCATGACACTTACAGCACCTTCCTCCAAGCCTCTCACTGATTGAAATAAATGAAGTCCCCCTTTCAACTGTTGCCATGGCTACTTTATCATGCAGGTCCAGTGGAACGACTGGATGTACAGCACCCAATCCCCCACCTTGCACCCCCCCCCCCACACACACACACACACACACTCTCTCTCTCTCTCTCTCTCTCTCTCACACACACACACACACACACACTCACACACACATACACAAACATACACACTCACATGCACACACAAACATACACCTTTTCCTCATCTTCCCAGTCTTGCTGGAGTCTTGCATCTTTGTCTCTCTGGTTAGGAAGGTCATCATGTGGAACACTATGTCATTGTGCTTGATTACGCAGACTCTCAAGTACAATATCACATATTATTGAGCCTGATAGGGACCTAATTAGGAGCATAATGGAATGGCAACCTATCAGACAAGGCTAATTAAACTGGCTTCCATGCAAGAGTAATTGGGTTTTTAGTTCAGGAGCTCGATGTGACGACACGGAACCCAACCAACAATTACGGGTGACAAAGATCTCAAGATTTATGGCGCGACAACCTCGACCAAGACAGATGACAAGAGATTCATCAGACGTGCCTTCTGTCCGCCTTTGTCACTTGCCATTGATACACTTGCTTGAGGGGCTCAGTAAATGACTAAAGATGTGTGTGTTTTTTTGAGGGGTGGGGGTGGGGGATGTGGGTGGGCTATGTTAACTATAAACCAGAATGTTATGTCCAGTTCAATCCACCATGATCTCTAACACAGATGTGGACATCAAGTTTGGGTTTCGTTCTGCTTGCTTGGTTGCTCGCGAACGTTATTTGTCAGGATCTCTGGGGCAGTTTTAAGCACTAAATGACCCATACAATATGCTTAATGCCTAACGACCTGGGACAACTCCAGCCTTTTTTTTCCCTCTTAGAAAATTTAAACAGGCCATTTGTGTGTCTGTGTGTGTGTGTGTGTGTGTACAATGGGTGATTCTAGTGATTGGAATGGGGAGTCAAACACATTGCTGTAGCAGCCGCCTCAAATAAGTTACGCTTTATTCTCTGGGGGTGCCAGGCCACATCAGAATGGTAATGGGAACGATTGGAAAGGATCCATAATTGGACTGATAGCCTGCGTTGGCTTTGTGTTGCTGGCCCCATCTGAGAGTTGGCCGCCATTAAGCAGCACCTCGTACAGAGAGGTTTTCATTACAGCCTTCAATCAGTTTTCATTTGCTGGAGTAAGAAAGCAATATACCTCTGCAACCCATTCTCAGGGCTGTGGCTTTTCCCTCGCTCCCCTCACTCTCTTGCTCTCTCTCTCTCCCTCCCTCCCTCTGCTTCTCTCTCCCTCTCTCTGTCTTTCTCTTTCTGTTGTTTTGTAGAATAGTATGATAGATGGAACAGTGCTGGGAGCTGCAGGTGAAAGGAGTATAGTCAAGGCAGCCACGCTTCATTTGGTCTCATTAACAGAGTGTGTTTGTGTGTGTGTGTGTGTGTCTCTGTGTCCTGGGGAGCTTCTTTCGTGTGGATGTTGAAACTCAAAAAGTGAAAGTTTCTTATCCCTGCCTGATTTGGCCTTTGTGTCCTCAAAACACCTTGTGGAGTTAGGAAATGGGATCCTAATGTCGACACCACTAATCGGAACAATAGTGATGATTATGACAATGAAAAGAAAAATATGCTAACCAGAGAGACAAGAAGGGTTAAGAGTGATTGTAATGATGATTTTAATCTGCCTTGAACGCCATCACCTTTGAAGAGTACAGCGGCAGAGAGGAGGTGTGAAAGTAGTTAGCAATAGCCTTGAAGGTACGGCGCATAGCGCCGGGGAGAGACTCGTCATTTATTGCCTGGGTGCAGACAGGGGCTTCAATTTCTTTTCTTTGTCTTATCTACTGCAAGGACCGTGAACATCAGACAATGCCTAAATTAAAGTGGTCTTTTCTCTCTTTCAGGCTGGCCCCTCTGTGTTTCTGATTGATACACCTATTTCACACAAAGATTTCACGCCTGAGAGACTTCAAATGGGTCTGGTCCCAAGACAAACAAATCAATTTTTATAGTCTTGAAAGTTGGTGGTCTTGAAAATTGTTTGAATACCTTTCAAGCACGATAGAAAAAGTGCATAATCCATCCATTTTTTTTCTTCCCAGTAGTAGGTGGTCGTCAATACATTGGCTCACACATTTGAGCTTGTGAAGTCATTGAACCTATATGTGCCGCACCTCTTCAAAAGCACATCACGCAACTTCAGATACAGAACAGAATTCAGAACAGAAAATCTTTGAAGGTGTTGAAAACAAAACTTTTGAGATTTTCTTGAAAGAGAGTTGAAAGAGTTCTATTAAATTTACCCCAAATTATTTGACATATCCTCAATTTCCTCAACTTTGAGAGTAATGATGCCACTAGTACAGTATTCCTACAGTGTAGGAATAACTGACTCCGATATTATTTTTAATATTCAAACTTTGTAACCTAGTTGATACACACATCATTATAAAAGACTGGCAGAGGAGTGAGCGTGTGTGCCGACTCCAAGATGATTGACTGATCAGTCACAGGCCAACACCCTTAAGTATTTAAACTCTGCCACTGAGTCACACAAAGCATGCTTCTCTATTGTCTATTTATGAGAAAAGTTGTCATGTAATCTAGTGTCTGTGGTGAGTGTACAAAACTTTATAAATTGTGCATGGTTAGCACTTGTTTTAGTCTTTTCATTACTGGAGATTACATCAAATCCCAGCTTCTATACGTGTCACAGCAAACAGACAAATTAGATTTATTTTGATTTCTCCTCCACTTGCACTCCACTGCATCTATCATTCTCTTCTTATTAAATCTTTAAATCCTGTGCCACTGTGAATGTTTTCATTAGATTACACTGGGACTTCTCATTTCCCCAGATATCCATACTGGGGGACTATGGCATAAAACAGTCTTTGCACTGTGCGATATTGTAATATTTCACAAAGAAAATGACTTTGGAACCGTGAGACACACACACACACACACACGACTGGGTCGACAGGCACAGCAGTTATATTCAGTTATATTCTAATGCATTTACATGTAGTCACTCGGTGAGTGATGCTATCTCGAAAAAAAAACTTTCAGGGACAGCTCAGATATTAATGTGTACTGGTACTTAAGAGTTCCCCGAACAACTTTTCCTGTGACCTTCAAGCTGCTAGTAGCCTGCTGTCACAGCAGGGTTCCTGGACCAGAGCAAGTTCTGTAATGCGCGATCTAAACATGAGTGTTCCCACAAGAGACATAGCTGCCATAGCAGCACAAGAGCTTAGCACACAACATGCACAGTGGCGAAAGAACAGGAATTCACAGACTTGAGAAGGCCTATGATGTCTTCAGAAAAGAGCGCCGATCTAATGACAAACACAGAGAGAGCTTTGCTCAACTCCCTTTAAACTTTGTTGCACCCACACACACATCAGAAAACACACAAGCCGAACATGTTCTCCCTCCCCAAACAAAGCCTCTGAGGCTTGTTGCAAAGATGGTGCCACGTGTTTATTCATGAACCCCCGCCGCGTTCTTATTTTTCAGAGAAGACTGTGGCAGCAGCTCTACAGCCAGTCTCTCTGGAACTGCACTGGCAGAAACAGCTACAATTACTAAAAATGTTCAATTCACACCATGCAACAGGGACACCAGCACATTAGGTATCCAGCCGAATGTGTTAATTATGCTCACTAAAGCCTCATTAGGCTCCTACAATTCATTGTAACTTTTTTGAATTAACTTTAAGTGGGCGGGCCCCAGACAGAGAAGTCACCCTGTTCACACGCTAATTAAGATGGCTCTCGCCCAATCGGCGGTGACAGTCCATAAAGCACCCGTCAAGGTGAGCCGGGCGGTGCCGTCCAAATGCGGCGTTTGATCACAGCGTGATCAGAGGCCAGCGCAGCCGAGCGGAGGAAAGGCATTTACATTTAACTCAAGCTCGTCCCGGCACCGGGCTTTCAACTAGGAGTTTAGCAGATCAGTTGTGAGGATCGCTCATGACATTGCCGTATTATGATGTAATAAAACTTGAGACGTGTCTGCACCTGAAAGCCAAAGCTGCAGCCGGTTAAGAAAAGAAAAACATGATCATAAATGGAGGGCAATATCACTAATGTATGCAACTATGTGCAGACAGGTGTGCTTGTAACACATACACACACAAGTACACACACACACACAGCCACAGCCACACACACACACACACACTACTCACACACCTGTATACCTGTATAGATAAACTGAGCATATAGGTGCATATTGCACTTCAGCACTCATGGATCCTCAATAAAGGTACCTGTTTAAAAACACACACAGACCCATGTGTACACGTGTACACACACACAGAGACACACACAGACACATGTACACACACACAGACACATATGTAAACACACACACACACACACACACTGCAACAGCACAATTACTATGAATTTATCCATTCAAGCCGTAAAAGCGATACTTTTTATGCTGCCACACGTCCAGTGGCGTCTGAAAGCCGAGGCGGTGGCATCCCCACGGAGGGCGCGCTGCCGAGCCTCATCGGGAGCTGGTAATAGGATGGAAAGATGTACCGTTTCTAAGCAGAGAAAAGCGCCCAGCGCTCTGCATTGAGTCTCCCATGACCAATGATGGCTTATTTTATTTCTTTATTTCTTTATTTTTTTCTGTTTTACAGCTGTGATTTATAATGACCCGCAGTGATTCAGTGACGCAAGTGCTCCCATTTACCCGAGGATCCTGCTGATCCGCTCCAGTCCTGTCTGACAGTGGTTTCCATTAGAGAGGCGCTGGCGGGGATGGGCTCTCGGGGCGGGCAGCTGTCACTCAGGCCCAAGCATCAGTGCCACACAGCTTTGCATAGGTCATACCATGGCTTCTCATTACTTCCTGGCCAGATACTAAGAGATAGGCCTTCCTTGGTCTCTATCTGTTTCTCTCCCCTGCCGTCGGTACGATTTGTGTGTGTGTGTGTGTGTGTGTGTGTGTTAATGTGTTTTGTGTATCTTTTGTACACAAATGTATCATTCTTGAGAAAGTTTGTAAATGCAATATAGTTTTCCTGATGCTGAAAATTTATGATGATAGACACTAAGCCAAAAATTGTGTTATGTGTTCTTTTGCCACCAATTATGTAAAGTGTCACCCTATCTTACAAGTTGATTAGTCCTATGGCAAGCCTCCTAAATAGTGAGGAGGGCCCAGTGAGCTCCTGTTAGCCCCATTAAATTCCGGAAATTTCTACCCAAGGGGGTGCAGGCCGGGCCACAGCAGATGTAATCCTAGTAATTATGTCCATCTTTGATCCGAGCGATTACTATTATCCGCACTGTCCTCGCCGCATCGATGCCCCCCCCCCCCTCAGTTCGCTCATCTGCCTACCCTCTGTGATCTTGAAAAGAGACAGAGTCAGAAAACCCGTCCCTCTCTCTCTCCCTCTCTCCGACACGCAGGGAGTATCAATACTGCCAATCTCAATAAGCTCGTTTCACACCGGACAAGGACGCTGGCTCATCCTGATGCTGTGGGCACACATGAAAGCAGAGGAGCAGGCCTTTGTTCTGGAGCGTGGGGGGGTCTGGGATAGGGGGGTGGGGTGGGGTAATGCGTTTGTCAATGGCACCGTTTCATATGTAAAACCCTAGAAGAGAGATGATCAAATGGCTAGCTTTTGATTTGTGCTTTTTCCCTTCACCACCATAGCCCACCCCACTCTCTGACACTTTTGCTTGATAGGGTAGACAGGCATTCAAGAGTAAAAAAAAAGCTGCACAGAAGAGGAGAAACTGTTGGGCGGGGGCATGGGTTGGAGGTGCAGAGAAACAAGGTTGGGTTCCCCCAGGTTGGGACTGCTCCTTAAACATTTACCTGTGTCTGCCGGTGTTCAGCAGAGAAATGGCTGTTTGATTCCATTACACTTTCATTACAGCTGTAGTTAATGGTTGTGTCACAGTCTATTAGCCGCATTCATCTTTGCTGTGATATACAACGGGACATCGGCGCACTGAACAAAGACAAATGACTCTGACTCACCACAAAAGCATTACAATTTATACATTACGCGCAATACAGAAATAGAGAGTGAGAGAGAGAGAGGCACAGAGAGAGAGAGAAAGTGAGAGACAGAGAGAGAGTGAGAGATGGAGATAGAAAGAGAGAGAGACCGAAGCTGTGCCATCCACGCTGCAGCATCAGAAGGCAACAACAGCGGCGGCCGCCATGGTTAATGGCAGCGAGAAATGCCTTTTGTAATCTGAACAACTCAATTATCTGCTAGCACCACCTACCATTATCACAGACATTACCATAAGCATATTCAACTTCTAAGACACAACATTACAGCCAGGGAGCACCGAATGAATTTCGGATGGCAGCAGGGGTGACAAGGCTGTGTGTAATTTCTCACTGCGACGGAGGCAGGCAAAGGCATGAGCCATGCCCTCAAAATCCCAGTTCCAAAAAGGCTCATGTGGTTTTCGCAGTTCCTCGCTTGCCAACAATAATCTATTTAAAAATGCTTTTAGGGGCTCCATCAGTGCTATATTCTTTCACAATTCATGAGACTCTAATCAATAAAACAATGGAAAAACTACACAGGAAAATGGTAATAGGAAAAACCACAGGGAACTTGCATCAAGGGGAAATGCAGAGGCGAGCCATTTTTTTTCATGAAACAGACACCACTCCAGCCACTATCATAACTTCATCTCCACATATAATATTCACGAGGCTGCATGCAAGTTGATATTTTTGGAGCGAGCGAACACCACGAGCACGCGGCTTTCAAGCGCACACAAACACATTAGCGCGCCGCTGTGGTCGCAAAAGCGAAGGTGCCCGATAGTGCAGCTGTGGTATCATCACCCCAAGTGCCACACCGCACCACATAAAAAATGGCACCCTCTCTCAGCAATTAATGCAGCCAGGCGAGCAAGAACTTTTTGATCCGGTGTAATTGATATTTATTTTCTGTCAACCGGCATTAGCAACTGAATTAAGTCGTCCTGTTCTGATTAGCTGGCAAGTATACACTATGCAGAATTTTGCATTAAAAAGTTCTTGCTTTGCAGATAGCAATGGCATGGCACCAGTGAATGATTAAAATGACACTGACATTAACATGGCAGCTGGTTTGTTAATTGATTTGTTATAAGGTAATTTAGTATCATATTATAACATTGTTATATGCAGCATAATATGCAATAGCAGGCTGAAATTTTTCATATCTCAATCAGTCATAACACAGGAGCCCAAGCATAATATAACATTTCCACTGTATTCTGTATGTGTGTGAGAGAGAGCGAGAGAGTGAGTGTGTGTGTGTGTGTTTGGATGCTTGTGTGTGTGTGTGTGTGTGTGTGTGTGTGTGCATGTGTGTGAGCGAGTGAGTGAGAGTGAGAGTGAAAGAGAAAGAGAGAGAGAGAGAGAAAGTGAGATAGAGAGAGAAGGAGAAAGAGTGGCCATTTGTGCTTGTAAGACAGCAAATCAAAAGCTGTTTTGATGGAAATAACTCTATCCACGTATGATGGACACCACACAATACTGCCCTTGAGTCAGGCTAGCTTTTACTAGAGACACAGAGAAACACTGCTGTTATTTGTTGGACTAATGCAGTGCAGTGCAGTGCATTTTTAAACAAGAGCCATGTGTGTGCGGTGTGTGTGTGTGTGTGTGTGTGTGTGTTATCACAAAATGTGTATGTGTACTGGTGGACTCTTCAAAGACTGTACTGGGACTTAATGGCCATGGTGCTATTTTCAGATGCGGGACAAAGGAAGAAAAATGTGTGTGTACAGACAACACACAAAGAGTGGCTTCTCCATAGATGGAGGCAATCACTCAGGGACTCTCTCCGTCTTACATTAACAGAAGCCTGAGCATAATGGAGAGGGAAAGTAATGGTCTTCATGCATCTGGCTTTAAAACACGTACAGACACGTACACACACACACACACACAGAGGCACACACTGCAAACCTACACTAAGCATATAAGCCATAGCCAGTAATACTGTGTTATTATGCAGTAATTATTCAGCCTTCTCATAATGAATTAGTGTTTAGAGTGAGAGAGGCATGGATTATTAATGCTTTGTTTACATATAATCCAAGTCCTATGCTGAAGAGTAAACAGTGTTTATTTTTAAGCCAATGATAGACCTACTTATCGTCACTCCGTTGCAAACAGTGCTTATGACCGAGGCACAAAACTGACAGGGAGAAAGCGAGAAAAGGATTACTTTTTGGAAGTGTGTAGCTACATAAATGCCTTGATGTGTGTGTCTAGGACCTTAAAAGTAAATAGGGATTGTGTCACCCAATGTACCGACCATAACACACGTGGCGGGATCTGCCATCTTCACCGTGCCACTGCCTCCTCAAGGTCCAGTGTGGTGTCATCAGAGACAAGGGGCACTGAGCACTCAGGAAAAAAACACGTTGGAATGAAACATGTCTGCCTTTGCCTTGTGCCTTTGAATAGAACCCGACTCAATGCACAATTCTCCCTTGCTGGCATGCTGAATACATCCAGGCATTCTTTCATCCCTCCTTAACTTAGCTTTTTTTTCCTCCCTCCTTCTCTCCTTCTTTCCTTTCTTCCCTTGAATGATCGCTTATGGCCCGATGTTTTAATTAACGCCTGCAGCTCTCTACAGTGCTTGTGCGTTGTTCTCACACTGAGCTCATTACTTCATTAAGCCCCATTTTTCAGAGGCTATTGAGGCAACTCTAATTTATTAGAAAAAAAAAATATCTCCAGCATGCATCAGCCAAGCCCTTGCAATTACATGTCTAAGAAGCAGAGGTCATGGCCGTGACAAATAAAGGCAAAGAGCATAATCAGACTGGGTACCCAAAACAGACTTTATAAAACAACCCACATTTGTTGCATTCAACAATTTACTTGCAGACAAAATAATCTTTATTTTTTCAAACCCTCCTGAACTGCAGTTTCAACTTAGGCAGTTTGATGAATTGAAGGACTTAGTCTGGGCCTGGAGACAAAGAAATAGGGGGGATTTCAAGCTGGCTTTTCAAGCTGAAATCCCACATAAATCATTTATCAATCTCCAAGGACTTTCGATAGGTCATTAAACTGCTGAGCAGAGACATGGAGGCTCTGATATTCATAGAGCTTCTGTGTCAAGCCTCTCTTTTAAAGAGGTGAGTTCATTTTTGAAGTGATTTTTTTTAAGTTGGCCAGTTTGAATTTTCATTAAGCGATCAGGTTCAATTATCTACTGTAGGTCCACCATTAGATGAGTATGAATATGAGACTGACTAAAAGTGTGCTCTTCTGTCGAGTGTAAGGATTCTTTATCTGCTCAACTGATTTTAGGACAATTTGTCCTTTAAATCTAAAAGTTTCTGAGAGGTTCTATCAGTCAGATCTCATCTAGGCGGCATGTTAAAGAGCTGTCTGAGACCAATTTTGAGAAAAATCAGGTGGTTCAAATCATTGTGACTCATTGTTTTAGCTAATTCATTCTGACATGTTTGTCTTGAGAGAGCTGCTGAGTGCTTAAAAGGGGAAATAATCACCGTTCTAAAGCACAAGGATTGAAGACTGAAAGGTGACCTCCAGCTTTCTTTTTTCCTCAATATGGGTTTGCTTGCTTGTCACTGAAACAATGAATTGACTTTCCTCTGATATTTATCCTACAAAATCTACTGACTGTACATCTATCCCCCTTTAATTTAAGATACATAGAATATGTTTGTCTATTCCCTCAACATCTCAGAATGTGGGCTGTTGTATGTAGGCTATGTAAGACTTTGTATTCCATCTTCCTTTGGTAAAATCTTTATATCAAATTTTAGCTTTATTTTAGAAACCTGTACCTTAAAAAACAGTGTTGACTAAGATAGCTATCATATCTGATTATTGACTTGACATTTGGTTGTGAATCCCTAATACTTCCAGCTTATACACAAAGAGAAATTGAAGATTTGATTCTATTTATCTATGTTTCTAATCAAATATGTAGCCGAAAGCAGGAAGCACCATAATTAATGACATTTCTATTAAGATGTTTAACATTATGGCCAGCTTCCACCAGCCTCATAGGCTATATCTCTTATATCTCTCCATATGCCAGTTAATTTCTCACTGTGACTGCTTATGTATTCAAAGCATGTTCCAAGGTGCAGTGACCTCCTGATGCAAAGACCCTAGGCACAGGATCGCCATGTTCGTTGACATGCAGAGCGAGAACAGAGGCAGTAACAGCTGTGGCAGCAGCAGGTCAGCAAGCACTGGTGCCTGGGACTACTGCTCTTGCTCCCCTGACCTCCTCATAATTCTCTCCCACCCACCCCCATCTCTCTCTCTCTCTCTCTCTCACTCTCTCTCTGTCTCTCTATCTCTTTTGTGGGTGCAAGGAGTTCTACTTCTGCTGATTCCTGCTGACACTAATGTAGCCTGTGAAGCACATGACAACCACTCGGTCGAGCTGGAGCACAAAAGCCTGTTCCCCCCCAAGCATTAGCTCTGTCGCTATACCTTGTTCGCACGGGTCTCCACACACAACCAGATGTGGCAGTCAGAAAAGGAAACTGAGATGTGATCATTAGTTTGCAATGCCTGGTTAGCAAATTTGGCTAACAGCCCTGGCGGGTGACATTAATCACCCCCTTACAAAAAAAGACTTCTCTGAACACAAAGTTCAAAATTTTCACAACTGACTGGATCTTAAACTGCAAATGCATCTACACTGAGATTTTGGCCACAGAGGCACTTTCATAATTTCAAATCACGCTTCTTAAAGGCATATCTCAATCCGAACTAATGCGACACCATGAGTAATATCAATATATATTTCATTACAAATGAATAAAACATGAACTGGTAGTGAATTGGAAAGGGAGTTGTGAGTCCTAACACCCATGATTGATTTCTCCTCTCGACAAAGCAACATTCCTATGAAAAGAGATGTTCCTTCAATTATTTGGCATCTCTCCAGATCAGATGGGACAAGATATATTTGCAAAGAGGTAATAGATGGAAACCAATCTTGGGACTAATCTGTAGGCCTCAATCATGCAGTAAAGCTATCAGCATCTCTATCAGTAATTACTGCATGCTGTCAATACGTTATACACATGTGTTCAGTGAGTTCACATGGTGAACTCACTGAACGCTCCCCCTGTGCTGACAATTGCAACCAGTGCAGTGATTGACATAAACACTGAGGCGAGCCCAGTAATGTGCTTTTCACCCCTACATGATCATATGTTTATGGGAGCGTGAAAAACAGCATTCAAAACTATATTTGTGCAAACTGCTGTAGTGGTCAGAACCCTGTGCCATGACTCCCATTCACAGTCTGGATCTAAGTGTCTTAAGGACCACTGCTACTAACATGAGGGCCAATTTAGCTTTGGTTCTGTTTCCATTTACACCTGTTTTGATTTCAGGCTAGCAACAGTTTCAGTTTCTCTACTCTGAGTGGATATAAAAAGCACATGTTTTTTTCCTACATATTTTGATCTGTTGGTGTAGTAGAAGTCTTGCCTGTGTCTTGTTGTGTCGTGTCCCTGCAGTAAATCAAACATATATTTGTGACTGATTGACTTTCAAAGATGAAACACATTGCATTAGACTGTCAGGACACATAATGTATGCGTCAGTTGTTGTGATTACTTAACTTAAGCGATTTATTCTTAAAGAAAAATGTGCATTAAAGAGCATTAAAGAAGCACATATACTTGAGGACTACAGATTTCAGACACTGAGTTTTAATATGTATAATAACAGTAATGACTTCTTTTGGCTTAAGTACAAAGGATGCAAGTCTGTTCATACTGCATTTGTCTATATGAATGTTATCACTGTTTGAGTTTTCAAGTCTGATCTTACTGAACAGGTTAATGCAATTTGTCTATTCAGCAGCGTTTACACTTTCCTGAATCAACATGCCATTACAGAGGTGCTAGTTTCAGTTGAATAATTTCTATTAGGACACAGGCTACAGGGAAACATGTGTTTTTTAAAAGTCACAGACAAGGCCACTGCTCTGGTTTCCTCCCCAGGGAGAGGGAATTGATTTATTGACACTGACAACCGTATTACTGCCTTTAATTATAACCATGGCCCAGTCTCTAGGTGCAATCTACCAATCACGCCGGCTGACCGAGAGAATGGGGCTATCCGTTCTGCCATAACCTGGCACCTTGATTAATTTGACAATTGTCCCCAATGACAGGTGTTTCTGCAACACCAGGTAGATAAGGGTGTTATTGCAGATGAGAGGCCAAGCCCGACCCCAAGCACCACAAGCCCACTGTTCATACAGCACAAACTAGAAAGCTTCTATTTTTAGAATGGCAAACATTAATATGCCTGCACTGACAGCCCCCCCCCCACACCCGCCCCTTTCTTCTCTTCACCTCATTTGGCGACTGTACGACGGCACATTAAAAGTGTAAGAGTAATCAGGTTAAAACAGCGGAGATGGGCTTATATTGGGGCCAGGCGCTGAACGATTAATAGCTTGATCCTAACACAATACCAGGGGCATTATGAATTCATGGGGTACATCTTGGAAACATTACAGACTTCATATAAGCACATTTGGTTTGAAAAATGCATACGCAGTAGAATAGGACCATGTCAGTGCAAAGGCATGATTAGCCTTTGCTGGGTGAAAGCAGGTATTAAATTTAAATTTTAAAAATTTTCAAAGGTGTACTGACAGTGTTAACATAAGCTATCTGAAAATTAAGCATTTTTAATGAAACACTGAAATTCTGGATAAACATAGGGATCAATAGCTTCATGGCTCACAAATGCTTTGTTATAAGAATAAAGGCAATTTTCCAGGCTACTAGCATGCTAGCCACGTTCCTTAACCACTACACCACCACCACCCCTCTTAAAACATAGTTGAACTATTTACACTAAGGTCCAGCATAAGGCAGATTCCAGGGTTGTTGGCCCCAACCACACCCAATGTTGTACTGCCAGCAGTAACAAATTAGAAGAAAGTCAACTATCTTAGTTTACTCCATGACAACTAATGCCTGTTGAAATGATCTGAAATATCTTGATTAAATTGATCTTACACAGTAGGTTGCACAATATTTATGTTTTTTATAGTTTTAAAGCAGCACTTTGTTTCCAATCTTCGGTCTGTTTCATAACAAGATGAATGTACTGACAAATTGCTATTTTCTGATTGCTGTATTGACTCAGAAACATTAAAATATGTGAAATGCTAGCATGACATGCTTTTACCCCTCCCTGTCACAGCTCAAATGTTAATCAGATTTACTTAAGTGTAAATGTACAATTAAATCTACCATTAGTCATTAGCTTGGCTTCACCGGCTCTGCAGGAGCGGGTCTGGAATTAAACCCCATATCGGCAGAGCCCAGGCTCTCCACTGTGCTTCCCAATCACGGGCTAAATTATAGGGGAGGTTGTCTCTATGGGAATCTGGATCGTCAAGCCAACACAGTGGCGGCACTGAAGGATACTGTAAGGGCGTCTGGTGTATTAATCATTCGGCTACACATATTTACGCCGGGCCGACCTGACAGCAAATGGATTCGGAAAGAGGCAGCGCCTGCAATTTGCATCTGTTTAATGGGTCACAAACTGAGCATGTCAGTGGTGGATGTGGATGTGTGTGTTTGATGGGGTGGGGGTGGGGGTAGGGGAAGGGGGTGCTGTTCCTGACCCTTCGCAGTCCCAGAACTTTCACCGCTATCTTGATGTCCTCATTTCACTCAAGCAGCACGAAGGGACTTCCTTTTTTTGTACCACCAATCTGTGTCAAAACTAACACACATAAAATACTATGATTCTGTGTCTATGACAGTGACTAGAAATATGGAACCTTTGATCATAGAGTAACATATGAAATGATCTACACACAAAGAAAACACATCATAATGTTCTTTGCGGATACTGTATAAGTGTATTTGTGTTGTCCAATGCCTTTCATTTGTCCTCTTACATGACTTTTTCTTCTCCTGTTAAGCAAATTCCGGTAAATTCTGAAAAGTGAATAATTATTTTTCTTTTAATTAAAAAAAAAATTAAAAGGCTCCCATTTTAATGGGAAATAGAGTGACTGGGTGAACCTTTCTCATCCAACTTTGAGCACTACTAATTGCCAAAGCTATTAAAATGGCAAGAATTCAATCCCACCTCTATTTGAGCTTTGATTACTATTTCACTCTTACCAAGAGCAGACCGGCTTCATGATGCACAAGCGGACTATCTGTCTTGTTAGCCGGGGGTGGAGGGGGGTTGGGGCACTGCACGGTCCACTGTGGTGCTGAGGCTGAACACTCACTGCACACTGTTCTTAGATCAGTTGCAGGTGTGAGCAGATGTGCAGTGTGAGGTGTAAAGGCTCCTGCCACTGGGATTCCACTTGCTCAAGCCAAGTAATTCCGTAACTCATACCTAAAAGCTGAGAAACACATTGCAGTTACACATTAGGATGGATACTTTCCCTGAGGTTATTTCAACTCCTATCAGCATTCCATAACACATTCACTTCACATGGCATTGGAAATTATATTGACACTATTGATCACTTTAGCTTATAAAATACAGCCTGTACAGTATAGCCTACTGCCATCAATCCCCAACAATTTTATACTGAGTAGGCACACATGCATATGCTCTCATTCATGCCGTAATAGCACTAATGCAGCCTATTAGAGTCACTCAGCCCCTAATTTAAATGACTGGCTAAGTGGAAAGTCTAAAGTCCACCAAGAGAGCTAAAGTAACTAATGTATTGCATAGTGTAGTATGATCATGAGCGGATCAAGGATTTTTAACACAAGCACCAACCCGACCCATCATGACAGCCAACCCGCTCCGCCTGACCCGCTAAGTTACGCACTGATTTTTGACCCAACCCAACTGAGAAGATCCCTCAGCAGGATCAATGCACGCAAAGCTCCGGGACCAGACAACATCCCTGGTCGTGTACTGAGAGACTGTGCTGCGGAACTCAGATGTCTTCACAGACATTTTCAATACTTCTTTGAGCCAGGCTGTCATCCCCACATGCCTCCACCATCATCCCTGTGCCAAAGAAGTCGTCCCCATCCTGCCTCAATGACTACCGCCCGGTAAGCGCTTACCCCCATACTCATGAAGTGCTTTGAACGGCTAGTCATGCAACATATTAAGACATCTCTCCCCTCCACCCTGGACCCATTTCAATTTGCATACAGGTCTAACCGCTCAACCGATGATGCAATCTCAACAGCCCTCCATTCAGCCTTTACACACCTGGAAGCCAGAGACTAATATGTTAGAATGCTGTTCATTGACTTCAGTTCAGCATTTAACACAATCGTCCCCCAGCAACTCATACTCAAACTAGACAGGCTGGGAATCAACACCTCGATGTGCAACTGGCTGCAACACCTCCAGCTCCATCACATTAAACATGGGGGCTCCCCAAGGGTGTGTGCTGAACCCCATCCTCTTCACTCTGCTGACCCACGACTGCACACAGCTCCAACCTCTTTATCAAGTTTGCGGATGACACAACTGTTTGGGTCACATCAGCAATGACGATGAGACACACTACAGGAGCGAGGTGAGCCGCCTGGTCAAGTGGTGCAGTAACAACAATTTCTCCCTGAACCTGAAGACAAAGGACATTGTCATAGATTTCAGGAGAGCACACACGCAGCACACCTGCACCGTGTCCTGCCGGGAAAAGCTACACTGCGTAGTGAGAGCAGCTGAGAGGATCGTGGGTGTCTCTCTCCTTTCCCTGCAGGACAGTTACCACACCCGCCTCACTCGCAAAGCCCTCTGCTTTGCGGGTGATCCAACCCACCCATCCAACAGCCTCTTCAGTCTGCTGCCATCAGGAAGGAGACTGAGGAGCCTCCGGGCCAGAACCAGCAGACTGAAAGACAGCTTCATCCACCAAGCTGTCAGGATGCTGAACTCTCTCCCTGCCCCTCTCCCCCTGACCCCCACACTCACCACTTCCCTCTCCCGCTGCCCTTAGTGTAAGTGTCCCAGTCCAAGGAAACTTACCTAAGGCACATCTTAGGTCTGACCCCCACACTCACCACTTCCCTCTCCTGCTGCTCTTAGTGTAAGTGTCCTAGTCCAGGGAAACTTACCTAAGGCACATCTTAGGTCCTACACCCACCACTCCCCTCTCCTGCTGTTCTTAGTGTAAGTGTCCCAGTCCAGGGAAACCTAAGGAACATCTCTCCCTCCCAAGAACTCATCAGATATCTCTCTCCTCTAAAGTTCCTCTCTTACTGCTCCACAGTAATTGGATGTAGAGTAATTGAATGTACACTTTTTTGCACTACAACAAATGACACTGCTGTATAAATGACACCATTTGAGCTTTAGTACGCTACACACTGTGGATTGGGTATTTCACTTATTTGTATTATATACAAGCCTATTTGCAGTTTTTGCTATGTGTATACTGTCCTTGCTATGTGTATATTGTTAAGCTTTGTCACTATATTTATTGCCATTATTGATATTTGTTTAAAAGGTGTTTAATGTTCACTGTGGGCCTAGGGAGAGCTGTAATTTCAAATCCTATGTGTGCAACCTGTACATATGGCTTTTGACAATAAAGCTGACTTTGACTTTGACTTTAAACTCCATCCGGCCAAAAGGAGAGAGAAAATAGTGATTTGCGATAGTCTAGAGAAAATTACATGGTAACCTAGGCCTACTTCCGGAGGGACTGCTGTTTGGTTGTTTTTCATAATGGATAGCCCTGGCTACTCCCGATTCTCTGGAATCTTAGTTATCAATCATGGAACGGGGAACTATTCCAAAAAGATTGTGTTATTCTTGATATATTTTAATATTTTAAACATATGTAAACTTAAGCTATATACCCCAATTTTCTATTACTTTCTATCTCTCTCATTCACTCACACATAAACACACCCAAACCCAAGCACACACACACACCCCTAACGCATGCAGGCGCATGAATCGATAAAGCCTGAGAACATCTGGACTTTTCCACTATCATAAACCATCATTCAGCACAAAGAATAATTGATAAGTTGGCTGGATACTGAACACAGCACTTGGTTTGTAAACATAAATGCTTAAAAAATACAAAGACAAAAAGTTTCACAATTTTGCTCTGCAATCGGGCGTTAAGACTGAAAACAAACAGCCAACCATGTGTAAGTTAGGCAGGTGCAAAATGTCTCGCACAGAAGGAGAATGGCAGAGTATTACTTTCCCTACACAAATTATTCATAGGAGGCTATATGGGCAGGAGATCCTGCAGTCTCTGATGTGCGGCCTGTGGGCATGTGAGACAGATCGGGGAAGAGACAAGGAGAACACTTAATCATCACACAATAAAAATAAATGAACTGATACATATAACTCGAATAGGTAAAATGATATTGAGATTTTGACTCAACCCGTCTGCAACCCGCATTTCCTCCTAAAAAACAACCTGCACTGCCCAGCCAAGGTGCGGGTGTGAGTTGTTTTTTTAGGATGTAGTCATGATGTAGGGTCTGGCAACGTGATGACCTTCCATTTCCAGGGGTGTAACCAGCCTGAGGTTTGAAATTAAACTGAAGCATTTATCTCTTTGGAAGTGCAGGAAACACACAATTCAAGTAAACAGTTTTAATTTCACATAAATACAGTTGCAATTGCAATTGCTCTGCAATTTCTAAGGAAAACACACGTCCATAGTTGAACCAAAGACTCTAGAGTGGATGTATTTTCCGGGCCAGTAATCTATCTTGCCCATAGGCTGTAGAATCTTTGGTTAAACCATAGACAATGCCTTCATTGGCTGTGAATCATATAAATCCCACACCATGTTGCATAAGCAGTTGTGATTGGTTCCTTGGTTTTTGGTGAATAAGAAATGCTTGCTATAGACAGACAGACAACAAAACAACAGAATACAAAACCTACCACATGGTCCAGCTGAGGTCATTTTGGTTAATTCCCTCAGTGCCTCAATACTGAATGCTCTAAAGCAATGAACTCTTCTAGGCCTCACAATAGCAAGTCGACACACTTGTTGGGAACCTAAATATTCTTTTGCCCCCATTTTTCACAAGTCATTGAACTGAAAATAGCATTTTCTTTTTTGCTCTCACAAAGGGATTGTGAAATGCACAATTCAGAAAATCCCCAAATGGCTTTGCAGGGGAAAAGAAAATAGATCAAAAGGAGTAGTCTGGGTGTTTCTCATGCAACCATACAACCACTGAAATCATGACCTTGCATCTTGTGCCCAGTGAAGGGGAGGTGGTGTCATATGTCTTGGCTCAACTTATAGCCTACTTCTGTGAGCTCACATTCACTGCCTGCAGTAGGCCTCGCCTTACATATTTTTAAGCAATAATTTTCTAAAAATAATTATCAAACGGAGAGCAGCAAGCAATGCAGTGTATTTGACAAGTATGCTGACGACTGGATGCAAACACGCCTTTCCTCACAGTTTTTCAAACTCTTATTTTCTTTCTTCTTTTTTTTTTTTTGCTTGCTGGGCAAAATGCTGCCGGACGCGGCAAAGTTTCTCAAGGTCTGAAGGAGTTTCACTTCTTGGCTGATCAAGCAGTGTCGTTCGCTTGCTGTATTTATGCCGTCCGCGCCTTCCGTCGACTCGCTCTTGGCATTCGCTTCCCCGCTGGCTCGTCTCCGGGGAGTCCGGTGTCACGGCAACTCTTTTCATCTGCCAATGAGAAGAAATGAGAGCTGGCATACTGCTTATCTTCAAGGTGATAGGGAATTATAGTGCCAGTCTTGTGCTAATGAAACGTTTCGACTGGATGATTTATTTCGATGATCCTAATGATCTCACCCTCCAGTATGATGGTCAGAAAAAGTGGCCCAAGGTCCATTGTTTAAAAAATGTTTTGAGCCTCACACTCATCAAATTCCAAAGAGAGAATAGATTATGATAATATTAAATCCCAAAGTGAGGTATCTCAAATAGCAAATACCTTACCATGTTTGTAAGTTGTGACTAGAAAGAAGGACAGTCGGGTAAAATAGAGCATGAAAGAAGGCCTACCCCCCTTTCTGACGGCCGTGATGGTTCAGCCCTAGTTGAAATGAGACCTGAAGTTTGATGGCTATCACCAAGACTGAATGGCAATGCTGAGCTCACTCCCCTCAGAGAGTATTAGGAAATAAATTGTGTCTGTCATGTCAATGGAAATAATATTAGTCGTGACATTACATTAGCCTCCCCAAGAAAATGGGAGCGAGGATATATATCTATTTAAAAGCTGGGGTGAGGAATATTGGCTTGCAATTATCAACATAGTCATTTACTGCTTTTTCAATTTTGTAAGGCAGTGTTAGACATTTTCATACATATGCATATTATGAAAATGTAACAGACTTACAGAATTACTCTGTACCTGAACTATAAAGCAAAATATTTAGAATAGGTCACTCACTCACACACGAATGACATTACATTATTATGACAATTTCCAATTTCCAAATTTCCTAATATTCAGACCAGACAACTCTGCTGCCTGTGCAAGAAAAGCTACTGTTTGACCCTGAGTCTGTTTTCAAACTAGGACAGGAAAGTATTTTCAATCACTTGAAAATATTTTCAATCACAGCATTCTCATTAAAAACATCTCTGCCTCTGTACTGTGCCATTTTGTCTGACTGACAAACATAAGTGGTTCTAGATTTTTCTGGCTTCCACGAGAGCTTATATGGAGCAGAGTTGCCTCCATCGTTCTTCTTGCCAATGAAGGTGCTCTTTAATTTCATTTTGTGCTCAGTGAGATTCATCTAGAAGGATCATAAAAGCAGGAAGTCTTAATCTTCATAATGCTGATGCACCATATATTATGTTGCTAATTTAAGACTCATTTAATCCTAAAATGTTGCCTCATCCTCTCAAGTCTCATTAGTACTAAGAGAAAAAAAACAGAGACAGATCCTAAGAAACACACACACAGAGAGAGAGAGAGAGAGAGAGAGAGAGAGAGAGAGAGAAATTAAAAAAAGGAGAGACCCAAGAATGGAGATGAAGAGAGGTAGGGAGATAGCAGCACAAGCTAAGTAGGATTTCCCTGCACTGTAAACGAGGTTTTAGTTGATTTCTCTGCTGTGTGTATTCAACTCTCTCTCTCTCCTGGCCTCCTGGGAGAGACATTTTGCTCATTAGTCTGAACACATTGTTTGTAATGGAGTTTAATGGTTTATGCAGATGGAGGGAGCAGCGAGTGTACCCATGATTTAGTGTGATGTTTCTTTTATGGAAATCAAGCAGACAAATAAATACTGAGCGTGTGTTTTCTTAATGCACAGGTATACACACATGAACACTTACACCTACACACACACACACACACACACACACACACACACACAAACACGCACACCTCTCACATGTACACCTATCTCTCCTGACCGAATGCAACAATAGCCCACCATACAACAAGAACGCCATCCTTTTGGACTCTGTTCTATATCATCAAATTGACTATAGCCTCCACACACCAGCCCAACATGATGGATGAAGCCAGGAAGTAATCCAGACAGAATAACACATGACCACCACAGGCATTAAGGCAAATACACGTCTACGGTATCAATTTCTCTGATCTATGTGGTTCTCAGGGGAACGTGGCTAAAGAGGGATGGCAGGGGATTCTCAAGAAAGTCCTCAAATCCACTGAGGTGTGAAATGTGTAATTAAAGAACCGAAGTGGGGTTCCCCACGCAGCCATCTTGGCCGCCTTGAAAAAGCTCCTCACTCCCAGCGGTTTCATCAACCAGACCCGCAGAGATTCTGCTGATAGAGCAGCAGCCATGTTTAATGATTATTAAGCCACATAAAGACAAATGGAGCGGTCAATGGACATCATTAACACTGTAAACTAAGAGGGCCGGGTAGTCAAATGGTCCACTCGGCACAGTGATCCTCCTGGACTCAGAATTCAGCTTCTTATTGAAGTCTAAAGCAGAGAACGGAGGACAGAGAATACTATGTGGAAGTACAGTCTGTGTGTGATGAAATGGTTTGTCAGCAAACAGTAAATGACTTCTTGGACCATAAAAAAATCATAACATGAGAGCAGTATTGTTATGATTCATGGAATGGATTCTAAATTCAAACTTTATTGCCTTGTCATTCTTTGGGGGAGTCATAAAATGCCTGGGCGCTGAAATAAAGATACTGAAAACTGAAATAAGAAAAGATGTGTAAAAAATATCTTCAAAACAAACAAAAAAAATTCTGGTGAGGGTTATTTTTTGCATACAGAAAATCAACCATGGGAAATGTCAACCACAAACAACAGACAAACAAACTGGACGCCTGCAACTTAAAAGTGTGAATCAGACAAGAGTCTGATTTTATAACTTTGGCCATTTCCTTAGGGTCTGTGCATCTGAATGGTGCTGATGTCGGCGTCAGTGCTGTGATTGGCTCTGATGGGTTATCTCCCCTCGGGGTGGATAGCCATTGCCGACGGGCTAAAGAGGCAGTCTCCCTCCACTGGAGGTAGAAATGAGCCATGTGTTGGGTGTGTGTATGTGTGTGTATGTGTGTGTGTGTCCGTTCATGCCCATCACCAATTCTACCCTCCCACCTGACACATCCAGCCATCGTTCTGACAGGACACGACAAAAAGCCGAGAGAGGCAACACAGACCAATTCCTCAACAGCACACACACACTCACACACCTACCTTTTTTAAATGGTGACTAATGCAGTGCCTTCACAGTCTGGCTTCATTGCGAGCGGATTAAAGTGCTTTAAGAATTCTGGGGTGAACTGCTTTTCTCAAGGCAGCAAAATGAGACGACAACAGAGTCTGGCTTTCATATTGCCTATGAAGATGCAAGTTTGCAAGTCCCTCTTCTGTTGCCTGATATTGGGACTGCCTTAATGCTCTTTTTTCTGATGCTAACACCCACTCCCACCCAGGAAAAAAAAACACTTCACTATCTTCACTATGAATAGAAGTCAGCAAAAAACAAAGGCTGGTTCTTTTCCCATAGAATGCATCACTGTCAGTCAAAGAGCTGTGATCTATGACGGCAGACAGCGGAGCTGACAGGCTGGAATCAACCCAATTAATGTTCGCTGGCTTTGGAGATCTCCGGTCAGAGGAAAGTTGATTATGGTCTTCCCTGTGCTGAGTCAGCATCGCTCCATGTCTAAACCACTCAACATACGAGAAGCGGCTGGGAAAAAAGAACTTGGGGGGGGGGGGACACAAACTTTTTTACATTGAAGTCTTGACTGAAGCACCAGTAAGACCAGTCAGTATAACCACCACCAGCACCCTCCTAGCCTTCTCTGAAAGGGATACCAGGTCTCGAGGAGGAGAGGGGGGAAAAGAATGGCTTTTTGTGGATGACACACAGCGTCAGACAAAGCCACGGGGGGTGGGTAAGACGCTGGAGCCGTCTGATCAGCGAGGAAAATTACAGACAGCCTAAGCAAAGAGCAGCAGTGAACGCAGCAGCGTGGGGAGGCAGCGACAGTGTCATGGGCATAGGTGTCATGCTGTTTTAGAAAGAATGACTAGTACTATTATGTCCTTCACAGGCATACCTTCCTGCCTTCTTCCTGCCTAACAAATGCACGCAAACATACACACACACACACACTCACACCTCCATCCTTGTCTTGAATCCCCTCCTCGGCGGACAGCAAATGAATTGGTGTCTGCTCCCCTCTTTTCAGGTGCTGTCTCTCCCCCTCTCTCCTGGCAATCGTCAGGCCACTCAGGCAGCTGTCAAGGTGAAACAGTTTTACATGTTGAAGCTCCAGTGCCCTTGTCCAATTTCACTTTGGAGTGGGTCGGCGCTGAACATGCCAATTCTCATATTACCAAACAAATTAAATCAGCCGGCAAGGCTAGAGGAGTGTACGTGTGTGAGAGAGAGAGGTTGTGTGTGTGTGTGTGTGTGTGTGTGTGTGTGTGTATGTGTGTGTCTGTGAGGAGAGGAAATGCTGTCAGACTCACACACAAGGGCCCCTCCACTTCCTCTCACTCCTCCACTTTGCTCTGCCAAGAGATCAGCAGGGCTGAGAGAGAGAGAGAGAGAGAGAGAGAGAGAGAGAGAGAGAGAAAGGAGAGAGAAAGGAGAGAGAAAGAGAGAGAGAGAGAGAGAGATGGAGGGAGAGAAAGAGAAGGGGAGAGCTAATTGGTTCAGGATGTGAGGTGTTTCTGACAAGACCCAAAC
This sequence comes from Tenualosa thibaudeaui, assembly GCA_027481765.1. Lineage (NCBI taxonomy): Eukaryota > Metazoa > Chordata > Actinopteri > Clupeiformes > Clupeidae > Tenualosa > Tenualosa thibaudeaui. The sequence goes on from JAIFZK010000002.1 coordinate 12,914,887, forward strand.
ACACCAGCAGTCCCAGGGAAGGAACCTGCAAGAAGAAGACGGAGAGAGAGACCCCAAACTCAGAAAAACCTTGACAATGTACAGACTCAGTGAGCAAAATCTTGCTATAGAAAAAGCCAGACATAGTCAGACCTGGCGGCCCAGAGAAGAGAGGCTGTGCTCACACTGCAGCCTGGGGGCCATAGAAACAGAATTACATTTCCTAACGGAATGCATTAAATATGAAGAAATGAAAAGATCTTCATTCACTAAATTCTGCTCAGTCATCCCTGAATTTCCCACATATACAAAGGGGGCACAATTGCCTTACATCCTTGGAGAGAACCAGGATGTGGCCACTCTAGCTGAAAAATTTGTAGCAGCCTGCCATAACCTGAGGAACATCCAGTAAAGCCAGAGAAGAGAAGAAAAAAAAAACATGCTAGTTGCATGTAATCTTTTTATATTACTTGTTTTGTCTTACTTACTGCAATTTTCCAAGATTGTTCTAAATGTATATGTAGCTCTATTGTATTTGTGTGAGTCCACTTTTCTGTGTATATACCTGTAAGCAAATGAGCTTTGGCAATAATGTTACTGAATCATTCATGCCAATAAAGCTTTCTTGAATTGAATTGAATTAAGAGAGAGAGTGAGTGAGAGAGAGAGTGAGAGAGAAGAAAGAGAGAGAGTGTAGCCTTCTGATTTGGAGAGTCAGAGGATGAGAGGAGAAAGTCTTGTAAAGACCCTGTTTTTTAACCAGCCAAAAAGATGAATGTACTTCCTACAACAGACCTGCTATCAAATGAACTGAAACCCTACCTGAAAGTAAATACTGTAAAAACTGATCAAAAAGCTATGTCCAAATTAGACCCTGGTCCCTTTCTACTGGCCTTATGTAGCAACAAGTTTAGACAAGTACAAGCAGAAGTCTAGAAGTCTGGAATGTTATAAATGAAAGTTCTGTGGTTATTTAAAACCTCTCAAAGCTCAGCAGCTTACTTGTTTCAGATCGTTCTAAACTGCTTAGAAGACACAGCTAAGAGTTGGAGTAGGCGGCACTGCTTAACCTATGCATTTCCTACTGATGAAAGGCTTCACTCCGAAATATTTCAACTTGTGTCAATATGGACATGCTATATACATTGTGAGATTCTCCACAATTCAATCATTTGTTTTACAGACACCATCAGGAGAAACCAAAATAAGCCATGAAGTACATGAAGTTTAAGGAATTAAAGGCCTGGCCCATACATAAACAAAAGGATATAAGCCTGGGCTATTATTAAAGTTTTGCAGTGCACACGTGTAAGATTAGGAATGAAATATTGAGAAATTGGAATAAAATGAAGACTAAATGGATCAGAGCTAAATAATACAGCCATATAGCACAAAACTGCAATAGTTTCATTGTTCTTTTATATTGGACTATACAGCTGCGGCTCATAAAAGTGCCTTAGTAACCTACCACAATTAAAACTGTCAAAGAGTCAGATTCTGCTGTAAGAACATTTAATTGCAGTGCAGGCCTGGAGACAAACGATTCATAGTGATGAAGACGCACTGCACTAATACTATAGGTTGCTAGTCAAATGGCACCACTGAATACACTGAAGTCTTTATTACGGCGTGTGACCTAATTCTTAAAGACATTTTTAATTCATTTATCAAACTGAGACTCTATAACAATGGTTGCTTTGAAAAGGGTACATTTTAACAGCTGGAGAATACTTAGAAAAGGGGGGAGGGGAGGAGAAATCTATTAAAAAACTTATAATTTTATCCCTGTCAGTGCCTCCCAGGCAAACCAGAGAGAAAATATAAAATTAGCCTGAGGACCCTAAGGAGTTTGTGTTAAGTGTTAAGACTCCAGCTCAAGCACCTCACATCTGACTGGAAATCTGACTTGGGTGTGCTCATGGTGATGCTCTCAGGAGGACTAATGTGACACAATCGAGTTGAGGGCAGTCACGAATCAGCCTTCACTTTGAGACCTTCAGCGTACAAATGATGTGTCACTGACTCCACTTTGCGAGGGGGGGGGGGCGCATCAAACCGCCGCTGTCCTGCCATCAAGTAGCTAATCATACTGAACAAGGAGAGGACATAAAAACGTGCAGATGATACAATTGGTGGGAAAGGCATTGTCATAGTTACAAAGGCCATCCCTGGAGTTTCCATAGTAATGCCATTGATCAATGAATGGATACTGAGGGTCTAAAAGCTTTACTTTGGAGAGGCAGGTAGTCAACACTCTGAGTCACAGCCGTATCAATGTTGCCAGAGGGCAGTAATGTGTGTATGTGTTTGTGTGTGTGCATGTGTGTTTTAAAAGGTACATTTTTTTTTTTTTTTTAAAGATGGTTATTTCATCTCCTTACTGAATGCCTGTGTTGTTGCTGTGAATTTCTCTATCTGGCATCTTGTATGTTGTGTGGCCAACACCTGCACAGTAAATCAGTGCTTTTTAACCAACTCTATCTTCCAGATCTTTTGGCTGCTGACAAAACACACTCCTGGCACAGGTTCCTCAGCAACAGCTTTAGACAGCTGCACAAAAGCAGACTGATCACTTGTTCAAGCAAGCAGCGGGCAATGGATCCCGGAGTGTAATATTGTCCCCTACTGTGGAAATCCTTTACGTATGGTTATGTGTAAGGCTGTGGCAATAGACTGACCAGAGCATTGCTTACATACTGTAGCACATGATTCAGTGACTATGGACTAAGCCATTTTCCACGGTCAGCTACACAAGCTTGCAATCAGCTTTGCCCTACCACTTCTGCCCCCCCTGCCTTCACATGACTTTTAGCTGCTGATGCAACCGAGAATATATAACCTATCGCCTTGGTAACCGTAGCCAGAGGTTCACGTTCGAGTTGACAGCTAGCTTTCTCGTTATTTCCCATGTCCACCCACAAGCACTGTGGGATTGTGGGAAATGTACAGCGCTATAACCAGGAGTCAATCTAGGTCAAGGATTCTGGTCTGATTAAGAGTGAGAGTGAAGAATACCAAGCTACAAGTCCGAGCTAATGGAGTCAAAAATAAAATGAAAATGTTGAAGGAAATGCAATTATCATGGACTTATCTGCGTATCGTGTCGAGCAGAATTTCACAATTATCAGACACCAACTCATCTATGGAATTTTCTTGACTTGAGGTGATTTTACATTAAATTAATTTACCGGTAATATACGAAGCAGTCATGTCAAGCAAGCTGTCAAAAATGATTAAAAATGAAAGAAACGACAACGACTTTCTAATGTGATGACACCAAAAACCACTTTTAAAGAATTAAAGAAAAACTCAAATTAATCAGTGACTTAAGTAGATGTCATCTGCAGCCATGATGTTGGTAATGGGAATTCTGTTTAAAATAACTCAGGGTGAAGAAAATAGTCACCATCTCGTCTAAGACCTGTTCAGTCTTTTGTATGTGTGTGGTTCCTGGAGAATAAGGCACGAGCACACGGCCTAAGTCTATTTTAGGGTGTTGAGATTCGCCAGCTCACCAGGACAGCCTCTGCCTCCCGTCTACCACCTGCTCCAGCCTCAGGAATGATTCACTTCAGAACAACAAGAGAGAAAGAAATAGATAGAGAGAGAAAGGGGAAAAAGGGAGAAAACACACAAGAAGAAAGCTTACCCATCTACCTCCCTCCCTCCCTTCAAGCAAAACACACTTAGCCCCTCATTTTCTTTCTGTACATTCTGTGTTTATCCTTGGTGCCTGAATGCATTCCTCCCTTCAGTCAGATGCATTTTGTTAATTTCACATCGTTGACAGATGAGGTCATTAAAGTTTTTTTTTTCGCCACCGCCCACCACCTCCTCCTCCACCTTTTCTTCTCCCTCTTCTTTCTAACTTCTTTCCACCCCCCACCCCCAACCCACCTCCACCCATCCTTCTAAATATCATTTTGCTGGCAGGCCTTTTGATGTTTAAGTTCCGCCTGTGCTCAATGTCTCTGCCAATCACCTCGGCGGCCATCCCTGAAGGGCCACATCAATCACCCACTCTCTTCACCGCTATCAGTCTAGACATCAGCAACCACAAGAGGGGGAGATAAAGAATGGGGGATAGGGGGGAGTTTGTGTGTGTGTGTGTGTGTGTGTGTGGGTGGGTAAGACACAGCAGGTTGACTGGATTCAACACATCTCTGATATGTTCAACACCCCCCCTCTGATATGTTCACCACCTCCTTTCTCCCTCCCCAAATTGAGGGAAAGTTTCAAGGCGCACCTGTATGAAAGTGAGTCTGACGTGGGTGTGTGAGTGTGTACATCAACACATAGCCGTTAGCCTATGGGGATAAGAAATGAGAAAGGCAAAAAAAATTAAAACAGAAATCAAAAATGGGGAAATGTTTTTTTTTTTTAAATAATAAATAACAATACTGTTCTTCCTTTCTCTTCTAAAATATAATGTCATTGGAGCACCATGTCTGCAGGGTACTGTCTGGCTCCGTGCGTGTGTGTGTGTTTTTGAAGGCTGAGGTGTGACTGATAGAATAAGAGAAGTAAAAATAAACACCTCTGCTTCGGAAAGGGTCTTGAGAGAGCAGAGGAGAGGGTGTGGAGAGGGTCGGAGGGGAAGGCAGGGCAGTGGTGGTTTATGGGATTGGAGTCTGTGCTGACACGGCGTGTAACTCAGAGCAGACAGGAGCCTGGCTGATATACTGACAGGGATTAATCAGAGAGAGATGGGAGGTGGTAGAGAGGGAGAGATAGAGAGAGAGGGAGGGAGGGGAGAGAAAGAAAGTGTGTAAGAGGCTTTTGACCTGGCCGGCACTTCCTCTCCAACTCACACACATTCTTCTTCCTCTCTTCCTCCCTCTCCTCACACTTCTGCCAAATTCCCCCTGCAGTCCAGTGTCTGAGACTCAGAGTTCAGATTGGGACACATGAAGGAGGGAGAAGGGGGGCTACCCCCACACACATTTAAGTCCCAACATCAACTTCAACCCCCACCCCTATCCACCCACAGAGGGGGGAGACAGTGAAGGTTATTCCCCCCTCTTTCCAATGCCCTTCAGAACAAGTCTCCCCCCCCAAATCATCTAGTTTTCTGCATTTCACAGATTGCACCACGGCGCCGTGGCTGCATTAGTGGATTGAGGCTTTCAGATGTCAAGATGCAATGTCAACTTGCCATTTGATCTGCAGCTTGACGTGATAACAGTCATCACACTGGGCCCCTCTCGACAGGAGTGGTTCAGGCAAGCGCCACAGGGTAATAACCAGCCCTGTTGGATAAAGTATCAGCTTTAAAAAAAATAAAAAATAAAACAAATACACCACTGCCATTTCATCTTTCCTACAAAAGGCATGTTTATTAAAAACAAAATGCATATTTACAATGCCAATGGTACAATGTTTAGATTGGCAGAGGGGGCTGTACCTTAACAAAACAGAGAAAAACATTTTTTTTAAAGAAAAAAAAGAAACTGGTTTGTGGGATACAGGCTAGGGTGCATGGCTATCAATGTCAAACCAACATAATCCTGAAGGACAAACACAGCTTTAAGGTAGTTCAGCAAGTATGCTCTGGCATCTGGCTACACTGCTGACATTAGAGGCTGCCTTTGACAGGAACACATCCACAGTGCTTTGTAGGCAAAAATATACAAATGCATAACTAAAAGAGATAAAGAAAACATGGCTGTGATCTGAAAAATAATAAGGAAATATAATGAGGAAGTCTATTTTTCCCCCCACATGATGCAAAAATACTGTCACAACATATATTAACAATTTTTTTTTTAATTGTACATGGTGATCACTATCGATGCATACACTGAATCTGTCGATTCAATGTTCATATTATGTCCAAAAATTCCCATACAATAACTTCCCCAAAACCCTTGAAACATCATGAAACCCCAAAGCCTTCCATCCCTCTCTATGAAGTCTATTAACCTTCTCTGCCTCTCAGGCTTGATGTCTGTAAGTAAGGGCGCAAGCTTACAAGACTTTGAGACGCTTCTATCTTTCACTTGCATCAAGAGGGAGAAATCCCTTGGATATCTGAGAGACAAAGCAATAAAGCTTTAAGCTCAAGGTGATGAATGCTTTGTTGCTCAGATACCACTGAAAAAATAATTTCTTCTGTCTTTATTCTTAACATAAAGGCCCACAACAAACAAAGCATCAACTCTATTGTCATTATTCCAATACTTCTTTTTAGTTTTTTATTGAGCTGTGACTACACTGCAAGGTTGTGGCGCACGGCTTCACTGCCGCTGAGCTAGCCTTGCCAACCAAAAGCAAACTCATGCTGACAGAACACGACAGATGATCATGTCTGCCACTGCTGCAGCCTTTCACCATCAGCAAGCATTGAGTTTTAATCCATATTGTAAGGGAAAAAAAACAAAACAAAACCAAAAAAAAAAAAACAGTACATTCAGTCTCTTAAACGACAGTCGTCAGTTTCCAGACAGGCTTGTTAAGAAGTCTTCATCTTATGTTTCCAGCATGGTCAGTCTTCAGTCTTCCACCTGTATATATAGGGGAGGGAGGTAGTGCAGTGACCCTTGAGGGGTCCAGTGTGGTGGAAATGACCCTCATAACGCCCCTACCACGCCCACACTCTCCCCCCAGTATCCTCAAAAAGTCTACCTTGGCCCCGCTCACAGCCACGGATGCCAGGCGGGATCCATGCGGCACAGGTTGTCCAGGCTGTTGGCTGCCGCCACCAGTGTGTTGACCTTGCTCTCGCCGCCCTCGAACTGGGCCAGGTTGTGCAGGCGCGTCATGATGGCCGTCACGGCCTTCTGCACCAGCGACACCAGCTGCTGACTGTCCATGTTCTCCGGCTGGCCGGCGGGTGACAGTGGCAGCGACGTGTCCTCTTGCGTCTTCTTGTGCCACGCAATGATCTCGTCCCTCAGGACCGCTTTCAGGATCCCGTCCACCTGAGGAGGAGATGAAAAGAAGAGAACCATTAGCTCAACATGGACAGAAAATCATGACTTTTACCTTGACCACCACCCTCTCTCTCTCTATTTTTATTATATAACTTTTTTTTTACTTTTAAGTTTTGACTTATCATAGATTCTCCAAAGTGTTACATTCACAATTAATCCAAACTTAGAAAGGGAGCTTGGCTATATAGCAAACAAAAACAGAAATGCAGGACATGACAAAGTGACAGCCAGCCAGACAGACAGACAGACACGTAACAAGACAGTAGGACAAAACCAGACTGTCAGGACAAGACAAAATGACAGACAGATAAGACTAGGACATAGCAGATAAGCAGGTACTTTGGGTAGGCTGAGGTTGGTGGTATGATTTGGCGTGTGTGTGTGTGTCAGTTCTGGTGATATACACAGTTTTGGTTATGTTTTGATTGAAGTCAAGGTAAGATGATAAAACCCAATAGAGCTAAAGAAACCAATCATTTGGTGACATTCTTTTACAGTTTTTGGATTTCTTACTAGACAGCTCTTCAACTTCTACTTATTCTACATTTCAAAAGTGTAACTACACAATAATTGAAATTAAGTAACTAAACAAACAGAGAAACAAACACACACTTATGTGGTGCAGCCATCAGTCAAAGAGCAGTATTTCTGCTCCAAGCATTTTGTGGCTACGAGAATCTATTGTTCTAGCTTGTGTTTGGACACAAACGTGCTTCTGCACTTGTAGTCAATCTTTCTCGGGTGCATTCCTAACCTCAGGAGGGACGGCTACAGCTTTTCTTGTCATAGCGTTTGGCAAGTCATCACTAGTCTTTTCCTCAAGCAGGCGTCAAAGCCAGCATACGGCCCTACGGCATTCATCGTTATATCTCAGATTGTCTCCAGAGCGTGTCAATTTCTCCAGACAAATCAAGATAAATTTGGGGAAAGACGTTTTTAGAAGCATTCTGAGCGGTTTTAAAAATGGTCTGAGTGTGCGTGGCGGTGGCACGAAGAGAGCGTCTCTTCCAAGAGCCTGTGCCCTCTCTCTCCTTCCTCGCACCCGCGCTCTTCCTCACACTCGGCCAGCCAGGAGGACTCTATTTTGGCCCTCCAGAAGCAAGAGAGCTATTCATAGGGCAGCCCGCTGCCTTGTCATTACGTGACCACTGCAGAGCGCTCCAGACCCCACTTATACAATCCCTCCCACGTGGCAGGGTTGGAAGGTGGGGTGGAGAGGAGACTTCCTCTTCCTCCATCTTCTGCTTTCTCTCCTTTATTCTTTCATTCCTTCCCATCCTGTCTTTCCTCTATGCTGCTGCTTTCCAACGCTCGCTCCCTCCCGGCTTAATTTGTTGCTGTTTTTTTTTGCGAGAAAGTGAGTGCCAAACTGCTGCGTGGAGTGCACGTCTCTCAGTGGCGACATCACTCTTAATAAAAAACAGCATAAATAACCAAGGGAGAGGGAGATTAATTATGCATGTGCAGAATTAAATCAAAGATTTCTTAGTTTTTTCTTATTTCACTCCCCCTCTTGTAAATGCAGAAACAAAAACAGAAGTCACTGTCTTATTTAATCATGCGCAGGCGTGGGGATGGGAGATTTTGTACACCCTGTGGATTGGCGGCCACAAAGGACCCAACACGCGTCACAAGCAATCATGTACCCAGATGAGACACGCAGGCTGATGCCGACATAATTACATTCACAAGTGCTGGAGCTCACATTACCCAGCAGGCACCCTCACAGTTTACACGTCAATAATTTACAGGTTTGAGGACTTGAACTTGAACTTCAACTCCACCTAGATCATAATTAATCTAAAAAAAAAAAAAAAAAAAGCTATGACCTTACACATATTATATAACCATACTCTCATTTAGTATGGTTCAGTATTCGGCTACATCAAGATAGCGGTTAGTTCAGCAACTACTACGAAAAAAAAAAAAAAAAAAATCCTCATCAAGTCAATTTGTGGTTCATTCCTACTGCATGCGTTACAGCAGTGCAATTATTTCACAACCACTCAGCTCAATTACCCGACACACATTCCTGCAAGCCTTCACATAATGGAGCCAAGACAAAGGATCAGTGTGACAACCTAGGTTCAGAGAAGGGTGTGGGGGACTGAAGTCATCTATGACCGCTTTGATCCCATGTGTCCAAAACTAAACATAAACACTTCTATGAGGAAGAGATATAGATAGCGCAAGGGGCTTAAGTGACTTAATGGACGAAAATGTTAAAGGTCTTAATGAGCTCTGTCAAATGGTAAAAAATTGTCCTAATAATAGTTCCTTATTTTGAATAACAGTTCAAAATACAGGCTGAGAACAAAAAGGCAAACGTGAACATTTTCAACTGAGTTTTGGAGCTTTCTTTAAGCTCTACTACAAAATTCTGAAAATGTCACTTGCTCCTCTTATGCTCCAAACCCTTGAGTGGCTAACTTAACACACTCCATGATGTGTCGTGTAGAACATGAAGCTCGTGAGACCCACCTTGAAGTTGGGCTGAGCGAAGCAGCGAGCCACGGCGATCATGGAGGCGGTGAGCGGCCCCGAGACACCGATGCTGGTGAGGAACTCTGAGATGTTGGGCGTCAGGCGGAATGGCACAGGCCGGTTGGCGTCCAGGTCACCTGTGGCATCATTGATGTCGAAGCGGAAGTAGGAGACGTTGAGCTTGCCCGTGTCCTGTTATTGGAGAAAGAGAAACAGGTTGAGATAAACTTACATGTGTGTATATGTGTGTGAGTGTGTATCGGTGTGTGCTCACATGTGTGTTTATGTTCATACGCTTGTGTTATGTGTGCACTGAATTAGATTGGATATTCTATTTAAATGGACATGCCAATCAAATCAAATTAATAAGTCATCAGGTAAAGGTACGGAAGCACAGAAAGGATGAATCTTTGATAGAGGGGAGGTTGTACTCTGGGCTTACGCAGCCAAGAGAGGGGATACCGGAAGGCTGACAGAGTCTCCTGGGCCTCGCTGATGACTCGGAACGCTTCTCTAATCCCCTATCGAGTCTGTTCTCATTTGCTCTGTTCGCTCCGCAAATTAAACCCGAACTCCTCATTAGCCACCAATGGGTATGAATACCAACCCACCATCGCCTTTGCATCACATTACATTGAGAGAGAGTGAGAAAAAAAAAAAAAAAAAAAAAAAAAAAACACTGAGGAAAATATTTTAGCGTTAATTAGCTATTTTTGGGGGTGGGGTGGGGTGGGTGTGTGAGTACAGTGTACTGTAGTCAACTCTACTTCAGCGTCAGTCACAGCGAGAAAGCCCAAAGCACCTATTTACATAGTCTTTTTTTCCCAGCTGTCAGTCAGTCAAGGCCTGCTGTGCTTGTGTCCAAACAGGGCGAGAGGGGGTGGGGTGGGGTGGGATAGGGGGAGGGATCTGCCCTCATCGACTTTGCTAAGCTTTTCAATACGGCTGGCCCTTCGGGACATGCTACTCTTAGATGTTCAGGAAAAGAAAAACGCAGGAGGACGGGGGGGCGGGGGGGGGACACTTTAGATCCGCAACAAGCTGCCTCTGCTGCTGGTGTCAAACCATCAACAAACACATAATCCTCCACTCCCCTTGTGATGCCCTGGCGAAGGTTCATTGGGGTCCGCGCTTTAAGCCTACATCCTCTCGGCCTAGAGCGATATGCTTGGGGGGAGGAGGAGGGTGGGGTGAGGGTGGGAGGGTAGATATGGGGGGAGGGCAGGAGAGAATTTCACCGATAAGGAGTTTATTTTTGAGAAGGTGAGCTGACTGACAGCTTTATGGAGACGGTTTAATTCACTTTTTTCCAACCCCTCTCTGCTTTTATCCGGCAAAAAAAAAAAAAACACCACCTTCTGCAGAGCGCGGGGGGCTGAAACCGGGTCCCGGGCCCTCTTGAAGTTGCTGATATAAAGAGAGTGGAGTCAGGGATGCGCTTGGCCTTGGCCACTACTCTACTGTACAAGCCGACCCAGACCTCAGTCTGTCTGAGGCAGCGCAGCGCACATCACAGAAGCAGAGGGAAAGAGAGGAGTCTCTTAGAAGGACCCGGAAAGACAGTCATTCGGATTCCTGTTTAGATGGCCTGTCCAGGAAGCCCACGAGTGTATGCGCGCACACGCACACACACAGACACACACGTGCACACTCAAAATATGAGACACAGAGCCTTGGAGATAGAAGAAGTGCTCTGCATGAGAACCCAAGACAGCCTGTTTATATGTATATGTGTGTGTGTGTGTGTGTGTGTGAGACAAAAAGAATGCATGTGTTTATCTGTGTCCTTGTATATGAATGTGTGGAACAGAACAGAAAGAATGTGTGTGTGTGTGTGTGTGCCAAGTTGAGGGGAGATGCTAAGAATGCATGAGTGAGTGTGAGTGTGTACTGATGTGTATGTGTATAGAAAAAAACACCAAGAGAAAGGAGTGTGCGTGTGAGGAACACAAAAGAGCCACAGGGAGCATATGTGTGTGAGTGTGAGTGATTTGTGTGTGTATGAGTGAAGGAGAGAGGGGGAAGAAGACCAAGTGTGTATGTGTGCGTGTGTGTGAGGGGGAGAGTGAGCGAGCGAGCGAGCGAGCGAGCACATCAGCCCAGCCCTCTCTTCCCCTGGCGCTGTAATCTCCCTGTGCCTAATGAGATCTGCCGAGTGGAACAGGCAGAAAGGGGGCTTAATGCGCTCACTTAGCTGCCCACTCTAATGCCTGTCAGCAATGGCAGATTAGGATCACGGGATGGGGTGTCTGTTGGACACAATCATTTTAATAAAGACTTCCAAACGCACTCGCTCGAACGTCCCCTGCCCGACTCTCTCCACCCTGCCACTGCAGACACTGCCTCCTCCTCCTCCTCCTCCAACCAGGCTGTGCCTGAGATGAAGAGTCACTGTCCCTGGATGAAACCATCCGTGCTGGAGGGACCACTTCTAATAGAATCAGCACAGACAGCTGGAGATGGAGCAAATCATATGGTCATCAGGAATGCTGACTATCCCCACCGCCCCCCCAAAAAAAAAAAATCGCCTCCACCCAGCCCAACTAGGCTACCATTCTGGGAGACCAATCTCAACCCACGTTGCTGTGTTTTTAAAACAACTTGCATAGGTGTCTGAAGGGTCAATGGACAGGGGCTGTGGATCTTTCCGGAAGATGCGCGCTGTGGAATGGAGGGCAAGGTCGACTTGGTATTTGGTGTGGAGTCAATTGAAATTCAATTGGGTTAATTGGAAATGACATCAATGGCGCTGGCTCTTCTTTTTAAAACACAGACACCATCCTCTCAGCTGACTGAACCTGGGCCTTCAAAGTGACACTGCACAGAGGGCTGACAAAAGGGAGGGATTTCCATTTAGAGAGAGAGAGAGAGAGAGAGAGAGAGAGAGAGAGAGAGAGGATGAAGAGGAGGACTGAAAAATGATGTTGAGAAATAAAATGTAAGAATAACACTGTATTTGGGCATCCCTCTCTCTCACGTTGTGTGTGTGTGTGTGTGTGTGTGCGTATGTGTGTGTGTGTGTGCAGGAGAGAGTAAGGGTGCTGACAAAGAAAAAGTGAGCAGATTTGAGTGGGAGTGCGCCGGAGAAGGAAGGGGAGGTGTGTGTGGTGCACAAGACACATTGTCACATTGTTTGGAAAAGGAGGAGAGAAAAAAGGACGAAGTGAAACACACACACACACACACACACACACACCCCAACGCTTACTCTAAACTGTGAAAAACAGTCAGTCAGAGAGACAGAGGAGGTGAGGAACACTGCATGAGGCAGGCAGAGAAGGAGTGTGTGTTCACCTGGGCGATCTGCAGCATCTCGGGGTTTAGGCGGTTGAGGTGGAGCATGAACTCGGCCAGGCCAATGAGTGCCAGCTGGATGGTGAACATCTTGCGGAAGGTCCAGTAGTCGGTGGCGTTGGGGAACGTGTGCAGGGCCCACTCTTTCAGCATGCTCCGAGGGACCATGTTACCCTGGACCTCCTTCAGGATGTCCCTCAGAACCTACCACACACGCACACGTCAGTCACGGTAATGACAAATTGAGAGGGAACAGCCTGAAAGTGAATAATTATCTAAACTAATCGAAACTAAACCAAATCATCAATTATGATATAATTGTTATAAATTATTCTTTTTTTTTACTAAATTAACACTTCAACATTTATTTCTGCATTTCAATGCATCAATGACCTATCAAGTAACCATTAATACAAAACAATACAACATGCTACACTAAATAAGAAAACAACAAAAAGCCCATTAATACAATTACTAGACATGAAGTCAACAAATTCCATTTCCTAAAACACCAGTGAGTGCATTAGAGTGCATCATTTACTAGCAATTAACGATCAATAAAAGAACATAATATTTCACTGTCACTATAACTTAGTTACTGTAATGACAATGACATAAGGCCACGCCACTCTGCTCAGTGTAATGCGTGAGCTGTGCTAACCTGGTGGCTGGCCTGCGTGCCGCGGGCCTGCACGGTGGCCAGGCGGTCGTAGTAGCGGGAGATGGGGTTGTCGTGCTCGATGCCCTTCTTGGCGCAGCGCTGCTTGTAGATCTCCACCAGGGACAGGGACGAGGGGTTGTCCTCCACCAGGCGCATCTGGGGTGACACTGCCACCACCCGCGGCACTGTGGGAAAAGGGTGGGTGGGAAGGGAACCAAACACAAGAACAGAAGGTCAGCAGACGGTGTCTGGCCCAATGCCAAGAGAACATACATAGCTGGAGGACATTTGAATTGGATTCTCTGACAAGTCTGCCTTCTAGTGTGCTTTCAGGATAAAAGGAGCCGTCAGAAGCCCACAATGAGATGTTCAGCTAAACCATGCTGAAGGACGATGAAAAGTAACCCTAAAGGTGTGCTGTGTGCAAAAGCGTTGGCTCCCTCTGGCCATTTCAAGGATGGCTTTAAGAAACACAGACATGCTCAGGCATTAAGGATTTAATATAATGTGGGAATAGGAGACTCGCCTTAGAAACAGTCCACATTAATAAAGCACGCCTTTGAAAGGATTCGCTGTCGGGACGGGCCAATCACGGCCTTGGAATGTCTGCGCTCGCTACATTCCGAAGCATTTGCGAAATTAATGATCAAGAGGTCTTTTTTTCGCCAGACTTTATGATCTTAAGTTTTGGGCTCAAATGCAGGGTTAGTGTAGAGGTTGGGGGTGGGTAAGAGTTGGCTTCCCAGAGCACAGGGAGTCAGCAAGTGTTTGAGCAAGTGCAGCGACAGCCTGAACAAGACTTTCATTTCAAAGGAACAAGTCGACGGCCGAGGCTATCACTGCAGAGCATAAATATATTTAAACTGGCCAATCCGTTTGTGGAAATATCCGCACTGCAAACAGCGGCGCCCGTGGCCGATCCTCCGTCTCGGGAGGGGCAGAGGAGAGTGGAAGGAAATGCGTGAAAGTACACATCATTACGCTCATGACATCAAACTCATTAAAAGTAAGTCAACATGAAGCAGTCTTGCCCCAATCGTTGTTCGGCTCGAGGCCGACCTCCCTCTGTGACCGTGGCACCTGGTGGCAACAATCTGAGATCAGACCTTTAATTTCCTCTGGGCTGCGTACTGCTGTTCAATGTGCCCACACAAGTCACCCTCTCCCCCCCCAGGCATTTTTACGCAGCTGACATTTTCACATTATTAATCGGAATTGAGCAAGTGTGTGTGTGGGGGAGAGTGGAGAGGACTGGATGCCTGCGCAGACGGGAGAGCTTTTGATTTCAACGTGCGTTCAAATGTTTGGACGAGCATCTGACTAGCACTTCATTCTGTTTGGTCCAGAAGTGATTATGCTGAGTCACAAATGATTTTGTGGGGGTCAGGAACTCCATGCAAACACAAACAGAACGAAGAGGAATTACAGCTGGAGTTTCACCTATTTAATCCCCATATGGCTTAAATGCTGCTGCAGAGATTGCGACCAATGGGACGCGAGCGCCAAAGGGCAGTCTGCCAATCAGAATTGGCATGAGATGAGTCAGGCCACTTGGACGAGCAGTCGTGTTGAGATTGCATCAGGCTTGAGCGATGCACAATAAGCCCACTCACGACCTTTGCCCCGGTACAGTTACGCTGATAAGTCCATCAGAGGAAGACAATTGAGGTTTCATCTTGGCCAGCCGGTCAGCCCCCTATTCACTCCTGTGGGGACTGACTACTCACTTGCACCACCTCTGGAAATAAAAATTCGCTGCGCTCTTTTGATGCGCCATGTGGCAGGCGGTTTCAGCCTCGGCCTCGTTTCCACGGTTACGATGATGTGCCTGCGGTGCTATTGAAACAGCCTCCTCCTTCACCCCAATTTCACATCCTCCATCCTCATCCCCCGTCTACTCTTGTTTCCCAGTCCCTGTCAGGACACAGGCAGCACACACAGATGAGCTCTCCTGCCTTCACGCCACTTGGAAAGGAACACTGACAATGGTTTCTAAAGAACACATGAACTCATCCGCACACACAGGCCGGGCTTTAAAAAAAAAAAAAAAAAAAAAGGAAAGAAAGAAAGGAAGAAAAAAAGGCTGGATTTGAAGGAAGACATAAAATGATTTGTCTTCACAAGTCTCATAACTTCCCCCAGACACCCTCACCACTGACTGAAGATCCGTTGGCTCCATCGGAATCTATTGGAGCTTGACAAACACTAGCAGAACAATAACCAATGCCGGGGGATAAACATTATTTCCTTTGAGGTTTGTTTATTTGGAGGCTGCCTCTCTTCACACACACACACACACACACACACACACACACACACACACAAAAACGTCTCTCATAAGAAAAATCAAACACAACTCCTACCTGTGAAGAAGAGATGGCGTTTGGTGGTCTCCTTTCTCTTCTCCAGGCACGGGTTAAGCAGGCGCAGCAGCTGCAGGACACGCTCCTCCCGCCGCGACTCCGTTAGGCATGCGTCGTTCATCACCAGATACGGGTAGATCTTACCGTTGTGCCCGCGGATGTAGAGGCGCCGCGCCGCCGTGTTGTGTTTCTGAACGATCTCCACCCTGGGCATGAACCTGAGGAGAGGAGAGGAGAGGAGAGGAGAGGAGAGAGCAGGATGGAGGAGAGGAATGATTCAGACAAAACAATAAAAGCATTCTGATTCCTGTACCGAGTGACTTGTTCACACTCATAGTCTTCCATTCAAACATTTGCAGACACATAGCTAATAATATAACAGTTGCAGCACACTTTAGATGAAGAAATCAAAGGAGTCATAGAATGCAAAGTCATTGAGCTTGGGCATGGCCACAGAGTGGTCATGAATGTAGACCATAGCTGTGACCTCCTTCATAGTGTATGTTCAAGTCTTGAACTGTGTATGCCAGTTAAAAAAAAAAAAATGAACAAAGCCTGGTTGTAATGTCACACTCAGGATATCAACTATAGTTCAACTGTGGTTGCTAAAGAGGGTGCCATTTAGCCAAAATTGACAATTTCAATCCCAACCTACATATAGGGCTGTAATTGGGCTTGTAAAATTGAATTCGAGGTTATTTCGGATAAATAAACTTTGTACATTCTATTTTAACACCCAAGAACAAGGTACAACAATCCATTCATCCATTCTATGACCCCTTTAAATCACCTTGCTGTGTCCGCTGGACAAAATGAAACCCAAATATAGGTGAGAATGAAGGGCTTTTACATGGCTAGGTGCTAATGTGGGGCTCTTAACTAAACTGCACTTGGGCTTAAATAGAAGTCACTCCAAATAGGACGACTGAAGACAGTGCAACCAATCAGGCCTAGAGGTGCATTTAGTGTTATTCTATGTAATGTATGTATGTATGTATGTATGTATGTATGTATGTATGAATGTATGAATGTATGAATGTATGTATGAATGTATGAATGTATGTATGAATGTATGTATGAATGTATGTATGAATGTATGTATGAATGTTTGTATGAATGTATGTATTTATGAATGTATGTATGAATGTATGTATGAATGAATGTATGTATGAATGTATGAATGTATGTATGTATGTATTTCTATGTAACTGTATTAGGTAATTCACAGCAAATAATGAAGCTAGATGTAGATTTTTGACTGTGTGCTGTGTTAACAAAAAACAACAACATAAAAAAACCCACCTCTGCACACATATTAGTCAACAAGAGGATAATTAGCATCAAGCTAGGAACAGGAAACCACACCTGGTGGTAATATGCCTTGCAAACTGATGTGTTTTCCATGAACATTTGGTTGAAACAGCAAATGTGGACTGAAGGCCTTTATGTGTAAGTGTGCAAGTATATGTGTGCATGCATAAGTGTGTGTATGTGTGGATTACAAAAGGAGAGACTGTGTGTGTGTGTAGTACAGAAAAACGCTTTAAAAAAAGTTGTGGACAATAATGTGAAAAGGGGAGAGTGAGTCTGAGTGTGTGTGTGTGTGTGTGTAGTGTGTTACCTGGCGATCTTGATGTAGTAGTGTGTAGGCTTGGGCATGAGGAACTCTCCGGGGATCTCCACCTCGGCCGTCTGGGCGGAGAAGTTGCTGAGGAAGCGGCATTTCTCCTCGATGAGGAAGAACTTGGGCAGCTGCTTGGTCTTGGCCTCAAGGATCTTGATCCACTTCTTCAGTTTGGAGATGAGATTGTGCAGCTTCATGGAGCCTGGCACACTGAAGTCAAAGTCTAAAGGGGAGAGAGAGAGAGAGGAAGAAGAGAGGGACATGGTTGTCAGGTGAGAAGCAGCAAGGTGTGGGAGGACAAGATGGAGGGAGGGATGATGAAAAAAGGGAGGAGGGTAAGATATGACAATAAGATGCTATCTGGGACGCAGGAAACAGAAGAGCCCTACTGTACTTCCTTCCAAGTTCTGCTTTCATGTGATTTGGCAAAAAGGATAGGATCAGGAGACAGAGTGAGACAGACAGAGAGAGAGAGAGAGACTGACAAAAAGAAAAAGGAAGAAAGGAAGGCACGGAGAGAAAGAGAGGATTATATACTCCATTCAACTTCCAAATGACATTGAGCGTTAATATCTGAGTGCTGTAGTGAGAGGTGTGTGCCGCTTGGTGCCAGACGCTCTCCTTCGCAAGTTTAGACACACACCTTTAGGCCACAACATCTTAATCAAAACACACACACACACACTGCACACACACTTCAGATTTATAATTCTGTTGTGCTCTGGTAATAACACAGTAAAACTTCAACAAGATGAGAGACAGAGAGCGAACGAGAAAAACAGAGAGAGGGAGAGAGAACTAGCTACTTAAAACAATTACCCGCAAACACCCGGCGAGAATTTTAACGAGGCACCAATACTCCAATGCTTGTCCTTAAACAGGGCTAAATATTTTATTGAGCCGATAGATCAGACGAATCTGCTGACGGCTTTTTTTTTTTTAACTGGTGGGTGAGCTTGCGCCGGCGCGCATACTGATGGCTGACTTGCAGCCGCGTCGGAGCACTTAATGGCCTTCACAATAATGTCAATACGCCGGGTGACATTTAGATTAGCAGTCATTTGCCACAAGCTACTCCTGTCTAGCACTGTTTGTTTTGGTGGCTGTCCCCGGCCCCCTCCCCCCTCGTCTCCTGCTCAGCATCTTGTTTTCTGAGTTTGCAACAGCAACTCTCTGACAGGGAGAGTGCGAGTGTGTGTGTGACAGAATCGAGCCAAACAGGATATGCCAGTCATCGTCTTATCGGCAGAAAATCCCACCGACGTGCAGTGGATGGGGTTAAACGCTTCCCCACTCCTCAAGTGCTTCATCATTAATTGATGGTGATTAGACCCGATGCAGTCATCAATAATTAAGCGCTCTGTCAGCAGAGGATTATGAATATTAGAGCCCCTCAGGTAACGAGCGGAAGGCTCGAGGAGGCCAGCCGAGGAACTCTCCGGATAAAAGTCGATGTCCTTTGCATGCACCTGGCTGGTCCCTCCCACCCCTCAGGAGTGCACCTCCACCTCCTTCTCTCTCTCTCTCTTTCTCTCCATTGCTGTATGACCCCATCTCAATAGCACTCAGTGGGGAGCTGAAGTCCTAGAGAGGAGTGCAGCCAAAACAAACTTCCCTGCTCTGTGACCCGTGTCTCAAGGGCCCTCAAGAGTCTCTCTCTCTCTCAGTCTCTAGTCTAACAGCAGAGATGGCAAAGAGTTAAAAATACACTCACCCACTCACCTCCCCGCCACCATCTGAGAAACGGCTGAATGACTGCAGAACGAGCTACTGAGCCCCCCCCACCCCAACTCCCATCCAAAATCTCGCTAGGACTGCCAACTCAGCACAAAGACTTCACAATCACAAAGGCCACCTTCGCAAGTTTGCCTATTGTTTTTTTTTTCCCTCTCTCTTTCCAAACGATGTTGCTTTGCGAGCATCACCGTTCTTAATGAACGCCGGAAAACCAAATCTTCCATGCAGGGGATCGCAGAGAGGGAATTATGGAGGGAGAGAAGATGGGGTGGCAGTGGTGGTGGCATAGAGGAGGATGCAGGAAAGAATAGCGGAAGGCAAGTGAAATAATCATTCCACTTCACAAGCAGTTTTAGCGTGGAGTGGCGCTTCTCAGAACAATGATGTAGACAAACATGAATGGCAGTAATTGGATTTGAATGCTTTTGCCAGCCAAATTATGTGTGGTGGTATGAGAGAATGTGTGGGTATTTGTGTGGATGAGAGATACTGTTTGTGTGTGTGTGTGTGCGGGCGTGTGTATGTATGTTTGGGGGTTTGGGGTTATGGGGTGCGTGTGTGTGTGTGTGTATATGTGTGTGTGCACATGAATAGATTGATATGATTCGTCAGGGTACTTCAGATCTATGAGAAGTACAGAGTTGTGTGTAGTGTAGTGTGTGTGTGTGTTTATCTATATATACACACATGCATCATTCACTATGTATGGAACACCTATGAGCCATAGATTTCTACCTCATGCTCAGACATGCTGTGCTGCATACTGTGTGTGTGTGTGAGAAAGAATGATGCCCATCCTGGTGGCTCTCCCATGGGTGCTCTCTTCCTAAGTAGGCAACAGCTGGCCGGTGCCAGGCGGGCACGTGGGGGTTTAAGGGCACTCGGTAACTCTGGCCACGCCTCACTGCTCAGGGACAGCTGGCACCAACACATCTGCTTCCTCTCTGTCTCTCTCTCTCTCTCTCTCTCTCTCTCTCTCTCACACACACACACTCTCTCACAGAGGTGTTTTTTTTTTTTTTACGACAATGCTCCCGCACGCTTCAGCAAACCTACTGCATTTAACATGGAGCACTGAGGGGAGAAATTACAGACAACAGAATGGAAAGAGGAAAAAGACCAGGGAAAATTAGAGACAGGGAGAGAGAGGAGAGGAGAGGAGTTGAAATGTAGTGGGTGAACAGAGAGAGCGAGAGGATCAGGAGCATGAATTGAAGCAGAGAGAGATACAGAGGGTGCCAAGGTGGAGGTGGACAGAAGGTTCCGGGCTGAAGGAGGATGGATGAATGCCAGGCACTGAGGGGGGTGTGCTCGTGTGTGCGTGCATCTGTGTGTGTGCATAAGTGTGTGAGTGAGAGAGAGGTAGTGGGCATTTACTTTGTTGAGTTTAAAACACAGATGGACCAGGTCCACATATGAACCCCCAGTGTTATGAAATGGGCCTGATCAGAGCTCACTGATTAAAACCTTGAATCATTTTAGATTTGAATGGGTGAGAGTGAGCGAGTGGGCTTTGATGGCCTGTGTTACTGATGGGGCTTTAAAATGACAAAGTTACCATAAAGGCAAAAAAAGGGAACCATTTCAAAAGCCTTAATGTGCAATGTGAATTGATTGTGCAAATCATTCACAGGCGCGTGCGCACACACGCACACACACAAAAACAAACTCATAAACTGGGTGCAAAATTACCCAGTCACCACCACATCGAGAGAACTCACATTAAAAAGCCACTTTCTTTTCCTGAGACACTGGGAAGGAGAGACTGAGGGAGAGAAAGGGAAAGAAAAAAAAAGACAGACACAGAAACAGACGAGAGAGAGAGAGAGAGAGAGAGAGAGCGAGAGAGACAGAGAGACTGCTCTATAGCAATGAAACAATGCTGTGAAATTTCCCTACAGTCAGATGAGGCTCAGTGTGTTGTCCTCCCTCCCTCCCTCTTTTCTTCTTCCCCTTTCTCTCTTTCCCTTTCTCCATCTCTTCTCTTTCCTTTGCTTCTTCATGTCCTCCCTCCCTCTCTCGTTCTCTCGCCTGTTGTTCTCTCGGTGTGCCGCTCAGGCCTCAGCCCTCAGCCATTAAATTAAATCACATGGTTCAGGGCTCCAATTATTCCCCCGAAAACGCACAGGGGAGGGAGGGAGGAAGGGAGGGAAGTAAGGATGGGGGGCGGGGGGGGGGGTGGGGGGGGGTCGGCGGCTTGGTGGGTTTGGGGGAGTGACAGAGAACACGGAGCTTTGTCTGCCGCAGGGGTCGGCGTGTGTCAATGCCACAAAACGCGCACGCACACACACAAAAGTGTGCAGCATGCTGAGACACACAAATGGACACATACAGAAGGGTGCCATTTTGACAAGTTCAGACAGACAGAGACAGACACACAGAAACACACACACAGATGCAGTGTTAGCTGCATCACCATCACTCGCAGACAATTCAAAATGGAGCCATTTCATCAAGTTCCCAACAAGCACACACAAGCAAACAAAGACAAAGACACAAACAGACCAGAGTGTCCAGAGCTAGCCACCAGGCTAAGCCACCCATCTGGCAGTGTCCAGTTGGGTGCTGTGAAGCTCCAGGGGCCTGGAGGAGGCCCTGCCATCTCTCTCCCTCTCTCCGCTGGCTGCACTGGGGGGGAAGAGCTGTCCCTAAGGGCCCGCCCTGGCCCCTACAACCAGGCCCAGAAAAAACAAACAAACACTGGACTCCCTCAACCCTCCCCCCCAACCCCCACAGAACATCGCATTCACTGTGAAAAGAGAGAAGAGAGAGTCTCTCTTGAAAAGAAAACAAAGTACTACCACAGAGGGCCCTGAAAAACAAAACGCAGTACTCAAATTACAGGGCGTCAAAGAAACAAACATAAACAAAAAGCCAACCTCACAACGAAAGCCGACACTGACGGAAAGACAGCAGAGAGACTGAGGGAGAGAGGAAGAGAGAGAGAAAGCGAGAGAGAGAGAACGAAAGAGAGGTGGACTGTTATTGACAAAAATGCAAGAGACTTTTGGTGACCAGACAACAAAAGGTAGTATTGAGTATAGAGGAAGAGTGAGAACATGGTCAGAGAGAGAGAGAGAGAGAGAGAGAGAGAAAAACAAAGGAGAGAAAAATAGATAGGGAGAGAATAAAAAGAAAGGAAGAGAAGAAGAAATGACTTTCCAGCAGATGTTTGAGCAATTATTCAAGCCCTTATCCATAAAGATTCAATGCAGAGAGAACAGGAATGAAGAGAATGAAAGGGGAAGGTAAGTGGTGACGGGGGGTGGGAGGGAGAGAGGGAGAGAGTGTGAGTGAGTGAGTGAGTGAGTGAGAGAGTGAGAGAGAGAGAGAGAGAGTTTGTGTGAGTGAGTGTATGAATGAGTGAGTGAGTGAGTGAGTGAGTGAGTGAGCGAGAGAGAGAGAGAGAGAGAGAGTGAGTGAGAGAGGGAGGGAGATAGAGAGAGCTGGAGAAGCTGGAGCGGCGAGCTGCAGTGTTAGACTCTAGCAGTAGCACTGACCTAATGACCCACACAGAGCACACTTACTGGACACCACCAACACAACCCCACAGCTTCCAGCTGTCTGACACTGAGCTCACCGGCCTGATCATACCTAGATTAGATTGGTCTGTGTGTGCAGTGAAACACAGGGAGGCACACACACACACACACACACAGAACAGGTAGGTGCTGTTTGCCACTGACCAGTAGTGAACTGGCCCTTCATCTTCTGGAAGACGGGGTCCTGGGCAGTTGCCTGGGCACGGCGCGCCAGCGACTCGGAGGCTGCGCTGGAGAACATGGTGGACACGTTGGAGACGTTCTCCAGGCCCACGCCGAACGTGCTCACTAGCTTCTTGACGAAGTTGAGCGTGTGCGGCGTGATCTTGGCATCCGACACCGCCCCGCTCTTTTCAAATGCCACAGAATAGCACTTGGCCAGGCCCTGCTGCAGTTGCCGTAAGACCTGAGAGAGAGGGATGGATGGAGAGTGAGAGAGATTTAATACAAAATAACATTTATAAATGCATTATATTCCTATATCACTTTATCTTATCGTGGTAAGCCTTCAAGAAGTGAACACTTCCACCTCATTATTGTAAATGTCGGTTAAATCTGGTAAAAAATAACCCATCAGATGATTCATATTTGCTGATAAAATCTATAGTTATGTAGCACCACACTTCAGACAAAAGCATCTGCCTGGAGTCATAAACACAATATTGCTGTACTAAAGCAGTTGCTAACATTTCTGCCTCAGTGCTCTGTTGGAGGCACTAGACAACGTTCAGTTGCTCAGACTCAGTGAGACACAGACTGAGGCAGGGGAGAGACGGGCTCAAAAAAAAGCAGAAACAGAACGAAAAAAAGCAGAAACAGAACGGTAGAGAGGTGAGGGGGCAAATGTTCAGATATCTTCAATCGGTGCCTGCAGTGAAACTGCACCTGCTTTACCTGAGTAGCTGTGTTAGCGGCGGAAAAAAAAAAAAAAAACAAGAACGAAAACACCCTTCTGGCCAAAACAAATTTGCTGTGTATGCCACTAGATAGAGGGTTCGAGTGAATGCCTCAGACCACACAGGCATCGGCCACCTGGCGGGCACCATACGGCACCCTGGGGGCAAGCTCCACACACTGGTCATACCTGACGAGATTCACAGTTGCTTGGCTGCCGACACCAGTTCTGACGAGCGGCTGAACTGTTGCCATGGTGATACTGACCCCAGGTGATCTGACCCCTGCTCAGTACACCCATCAATCAAATCATACAGCCAGGAAGTGCCTGGCCCTACTAACAGACAGGGAGCCTTGGGACAACAGGTAAGAAACATGCCCTAGGTACAATTTAAGACAAACCATGCTGGCAGGAAAAAGCTAAAAGTACCTCTTAGCAAGTAACAGTTTCCATGGGGACTTAATGTCGCTAGTCAGCCCTCTGTGTGATGTTAAGAACATGCTTGCTGATGGTGGAACCTGCTCCATTTTATATTTTCTTTTGTCTTTGAATACTCATTCTTTCAATGCATTTGTGAAATTATTCACCATTACAAAATGGCAATTGGAGTCAAAGTACAGCTTCATTTATATGCATTACAATTACATTCAATACAGATAAAATACCTTTAAAAAAAAAGTGTGTCTATGTGGAAAAGAAGCCCAGAAAGCAGTCAAACTGGTGTCAACCACTTACATGGCAGCAGTTGAAAGACTTCAGCTATTCACAAGGATGGCTGGGACTGTCAATTATTACCTCTTTGTCCAAAAGTGTGTGTGTGTGTGTGTGCATGCGTGCGTGGTACTAAGGTGTACTGAAGTGGGTGTGTTGTGAGTCCATGGTGCACATTTCTTTACTGAGGGGGAGAGAGAGAGAGTGTGTGTGTGTGTACGCACATGCAAGCATGTGTCCATTTTACCCATGATAAGCATCTAACAACGGTGAAGATACTGGTATCTTTGACAAAACAGCATGCGTGCGTGTGTGTGTGTGTGTGTGTGTGCGCATGCGCAGGTGTCAGGTGCGCCCCCTCACCTCCTCGTGCCAGTTCTCCCTGAACCACACCATCTGGTCGACGATGCCCTCGAGCGAGGAGAGCAGGGTGGGGTGGAGCTCGCGTTGCATGTGCATGATGCGGCTGCAGCGCCACATGGGGGCCGTGGCGCGGATGGGCCCCGGGTCCGACGCTGAGTGGGTCTGAGCTCCTACCGAGCTCGGCTGCTGCT
Organism: Tenualosa thibaudeaui; assembly: GCA_027481765.1. NCBI lineage: Eukaryota > Metazoa > Chordata > Actinopteri > Clupeiformes > Clupeidae > Tenualosa > Tenualosa thibaudeaui. The sequence goes on from JAIFZK010000002.1 coordinate 12,939,663, forward strand.
GGCCAGAGTCTGAGAGGGGGATGTGTGTGTGCGTGTGTGTGCGTGTGTGTGTGTGGGGGGGGGGGGGGGAGGGAGATGGAGGGAGAAAGAAAGAGAGAGAGAGAGTGAGTAGGTGACATTGTGAAAGGCGGACAGTAGAAAGAGAAAGACCAGTGAACCACAGATAAGAAAATGGCCTAAAAATGAAGATTTAATCTCCCATTTACCTGCTTGACACACTGCTAATTTAAAAAAATAATCTCCCTCAATCTACCTGAGAAGTGTCAAATCTCACACTGCGGTTTCAACACAAGGCCAACGCACAGAGTTACAGCACTTATGTCATTACTGCTGTAGAT